>JAZGLO010004927.1:5000-311568 GCA_036873155.1 Biomphalaria sudanica | reverse complement strand
GTAGGCATTTTATGTATAGTTGTTATAAGTCTTAAACGATTTCTTAAAATGTTTTAAATTGACAGATAGTCTTTGGGACTTTTAGATTTATTGGATCAAAGCAAAAATATAAACAAAGCTATGAAATACATTTTGTTTTTCTGATTTTTTTTAAACAGACAAAAATTTCTTACTGACACGCCTATAGGATAAGACAAACTAATTTGAAACACATTTGATAATCACTTGAGATTAAACAAAATATTTTCTGATTATATTTTACCTGAAATATTGAAGTATCATATTATACCAGAAAGTCTACAAGTGTTTTAATGATACAAACTAGTATGTGTGAAGTTAAAACTTTTTAAAAATATTACTTGTTTATTAGCAGTTTATTTTTTTTTATTCAACTGTTGTCATTGCAAATGCATAGCTAGTGGGACCACTGAGAAACTATTTGTTAATCATTATATTTACAAGAGATATTGAATATACATATATATGTATGTGTGGGTGTGTGGATGTAACTTAAAACAAGGCACGACATGGCCTAAATTGTGCTGATGTGCCTAAAATCTAAATCAAATCAAATCAAATTAAAACATATATATGTGAATATTATAACATATTATAAGTTTACAAACTATATAATTATTATCTGGATATGTTTGTTTCAGAGCCTATAAGTTCTGACTTTGTCAGCAATGCTGAAAATGAAAGAGTTCAAATCAATGACTGGGTAGCTGGCCAGACAAATAACAAAATCCTTGACCTTTTGGCTCCTGGAGTACTGGACAGTCTGACTAGGATGGTGCTGGTTAATGCCATTTATTTTAAAGGTCTTTTAGCTAAATATTTCATATTTAAATGAGTTACAAATGAAATTGAACTTTCAAAAGTGCAAATCCTGTCAGGCAGAAATAGAAGAATAGATTGTAGCACCTAAATCAGGTCAGAAGTGAGAAAAAGGTGATAGTGAAGATCTTTATTTCTTATTACTTTAAAACACTTTAAAAGATATGTTGGATGAAGGCCGAGTTATCTGTGGTACATATAAGATTAAGGACGAGTGTAGTACTTCACATTGCTATGCAGTCCTAGTTGCGATATACTTAGGTTTAGTTTTCCACATTTAACACAGACATAACCATTGTCAGTTGGTGATCACTTTAAGTTATGTTTTTCCTGTCTACACCTGTCCTCAGCAGTAGACCTCTTCTTTTTCTCAAATTTGTATCATTGAACCTTTCTGTATGTTGTGTCTGTTCTCTTCTTTAAATATATATATATTTTAAATTAAAAAAAGAATCCATATGATCACAACATATTTGCAATAAGGATTAATAATGCAGTCTTAGTCTTAAAAAAAAAGGATATCAAATTGGTCTTTGATCAGCTATATCATATTCAGGCAAAGCTTTTCACTCAGCTCTTTTGAGCCCATGAAGACTTCTTTTGTAGAGTTGGTCATTTTGTATTGGTTACAACTTTATAATCTGTTTGTCATACCTTGAAGGAGAACTGTTCTTTGACTTTCAATAATTATGAATATAGAATAATCAGTCACATTATGCTTAAGATTTGAATCAAGTTTTTTTTTTCCCACTATTATTTACAGGTCAGTGGAACAAGAAATTTAAAGAGAGTGACACCAGATCTTTGCCTTTCAAACTTTACCCTGGACAAACAAAGAATGTGCCTATGATGATCATGACCAGTGAGTTCTCTTATACTGATGATCCAGACCTTAAAGTTACAGCTGTTGAAATTCCTTACAAAGGGAAGGAGCTAGGGATGGTCATTCTTCTTCCAGATGAAGACACTAGTCTGGAGGTATGGACTGGTCATTATATCAGAAGAAAAAAATTGCCTCACACAGATACTTTATTGCAGTGTTATAATATCATATCATATGTTATTTATCATTTCATTATCTTACATGATATATAAACAAGCAATAGAAAAAAAGAATACTTGTTTAAAATAAAGCTTATGGAAGGAAAGGAACCACTAAGTACCGCCATTTATCTGAAAATTATGTTGTTTATCTCCCTTTCTGCTACATAAAACAAAATTAATTATTTAGTACTAAATGATTTACTAATTGGTTAATTTTTGGATTGATTCCTGTATTGTTATTGACTTTGAATAATTATGCAAAATTCAACTTGATCCGAGAATGGGAAGTGGGAGAACAAAAATTGACTAAACTTATAAGGCCACTAAATCCATATATATAAATCGTCATCTCTCATTAAGTGGCATTTAATCCCCTTAATTCAAAATAAAACAAATAATTAATCATCAGCTAATTTTTTAAATTGATTCATGTCTTGTCAGGTTTAATGAATAAATGTGCAAAGTTTTAACTTGATCTGAGAATGGGAAATGGGAGAAAAAAAACATATTCAAACTTTTTACCAGATGGACAGGCAGAAAGATTGAGTTGATATTTCAAGCGTGTAAAAAAATAGAGAGGAAAAAACTTCATTTGCCAAGTATTAAAAAAAAAATGGTAAAAAGTAAAAGCACAATACATCTGTTCTTTTTTTTTTTTTTTTTATTAATTACAAATCAATGCTAAAAGATTATCTAAAATCGCTTGTCTGACATTGGCCTATTGCACATATCCGATAGATGTCATGCCGTAATGTGTAATATATCTCTTTATCAATAATAGGCTATTAGTTAGGAGCAATGCCTTGTCGTACTGTTAGCGTGCTGAACTAATTATCTCTACGGTCCCGGGTTGTTTGTTTTACATGTTTCGGATGTTCCTTCAGAGCTGAAGATAGTTTACTTCCTAGTCCAAACCTCCTGTAGGACGACGGGGGATGGAGCATGCAGGGTTTGAACCAGGGAACCATCGATAAATCCGAACAACAGTCCAGCGCGCAAACTGAATGACCAGGCAGGGTTCATACCCTGCTCGTTGCCATCCTCCATCGTCCAGCGAGAAGTTAATTATTTTAAACTTAGAAAGAACACCCGAAACATGTAAAACAAAAAAAAAACATTTTTTACAACGGCAAATGAATCTTTCAAACATGATAACACACAAACTCTCTTTGTAATCTTGTTTTTTTTATTTCAGAGTGTTGTTAATAATTTGACATGGGAAAAACTAAAGACAATTTTTGATGGCCTAGCATATCCTGGTAGTAAGGTCAAGCTCACACTTCCAAAGTTTGAGGTATGTTAATGTTATCAAGCTATCTTTACATTGGTACTGTATATAGTGGAATTCACTAATTCAGTGAAAAAACAGGAAGTTTCTTCAAATTAGAAGACTTTGAATAATATTTAAACAAAGTAAAATATAGCAAACTATGTAGGTTGCAGGTAAGACTGCGTAGGCAGTGAAATACTGGATTTCATAATTATTTGGACTTGAATACAATCTTTATTATTATATTATTTTCATTTTAAAGGATTTGGAATTGAAAAACTTAGAACTTAGAGAATATCAATATCGCAAGTGATAATGATTGCACTGTCTTGAATTAAACAGAGATTGGTGAATATTGGTCAGATTAATTGGACTCAGTGATTACATCACAATGCGCACAAAGAAAATGGTACATTCCCAAACAGCAGAGCTTATTGTCTTATGGGGTGGGTCAGTCTTTGTCCCTCCCAGGCCAAGCCACTCGTAACTTACATACAATGATATCATATAACATGCACTGAAGCTGAAAGTCAATCAATAGCAGCATGTTGAAGGATTGGTGAACACCTCAGGTGACCCTATGACTTTCAGAAAAGAATGAAAAAATCCAAACTATGAAATGAATTTGAATAAAGCAGAACTTTGATTTATTGGCATTTGAATTTTCTTGATAACACTGTATATACTACATAACACCTCAAAAAAAAAAAATTTTCTTTTCTGTCTGTATTACTATTTAAGGCTTTGTCATACTGTAGTTTTTTTTGTTTTTTTTTTAAATTTTTCTCAAGCTTTGACTTTCAGAAACTAAAAGAGAACTATAATTAATGTTTTTTGTAATAGTGATACATTTTTATTTGTCTCTAGATGACTTCAAGTTTGGATTTAAAATCTCTTCTTTCTTCTTTGGGAATGGAAGTGGCCTTTAATGTCAACTGCGCTGACTTTAGTGGTATGACGGGAGGAAAAGATCTTTACATATCTGCTGCGGTTCACAAAGCATTTATTCAGGTAAATGAAGAAGGCACGGAGGCAGCAGCTGCAACAGCTGTGGTCATGATGATGAGATGTGCTGTGCCTCAACCTCCTCCCATCACTATTGACCGTCCTTTCTTATTTCTAATCAGGGATATCCGCGCCAACAACATTTTATTTCTTGGTCAAGTAACTGACCCATCTCCTTAATTAAGATCATGTATATGAAGCATAATGTTGCTTTTAACAAATTTTATTCCTGAAGCATTTAATATGTTATTTCAAATAGTTTCGTTTTATTCTGTATTGTTGCTTTGTAATTTAGTTCTTTAGAGAGTCATGCAAACTAATTGTTTACTCTTTCTCTGGCTACATGAGATCATTTCATTCTGCTCATCTCATACTTGTTACTGTTTTAGTCTCCAACGTCAGACCTTGTATTGTATAACTGTTAAGCACACTAAACTTTAATTCTTTCTTTTCTCTTTTACTAATTTACTTATAATTGTAAAATTTCTATCCCTCCCATATACTAATTAGATCTAATAGTAGTTAGGGGAAAAAATGATTTAGGTAAATAAAAAGTTCCGTTCTAAAAAAATAGAAAGTTTTGTGGTTGTTTTTTTTTCAAATTTGGCTCTGACCACTAACGATCTATAGATTTTCACATTTAGTTGATTTGTAAATACTGAGTCTGTCACACATATATTTTTATTGCAATTGATAATCTGCATACTATTACTTTTTTTGTTTTATTGAAATGCAGTACTTCTGACAGGTTACCTTTTAATGTCTTATTTTATATTTTAATCATTAAATAAATCTACAAATATGTTATAAATGTTCTTTGCTAGTTTTGTGTTGTGACTTGTCTTGAGAAAAAAAATATATGTATATTGGTTGGTGGGCTACTATAAGCATTTTTGTATCATTAAAATAATTCATACTAGTTTTTTATAATCGTCTAAACCAGTTGTCTTCGACCCTCTTTTCTTATATTTTCTCTTTTAAAAATGTACCAGTGTCCCCCCTTCCCCTTCTATTGGACAAGAACTAGTAAGAAGCATTAGAAGACAAATTTAAATAAAATATCATTTATTTATTGATTTTCACAAAGTCACTTACAAAGTTCTGGGATATTATAAAATTGTAAATTTTTATCTAGAAATATTATGAAAAAAGACAATTAATATCTCAATGACAGAGAAAATAATTAGCTTTGAATCAATAAAGGTAAATTTCTTTCCTAGCAGTCACAGGTTCATTTAATTCATTTACGTTAGATGTCTGCCATGTAAAACCAATTTTTTTTATTCGTTATTGCTAACTGATTAATCTTCCTGTTTTCAAAAAATTTTTTTATTTAAAAGCTTAACAAAAGAATTTCTTTTAGAAAGCCAGCAAACCTCAGGGTACATTAAGAGTTGGTCCAGTTGAACTTCTTGCTAATAATTTGTTTCACATGACTGTTATTAAGATGCAATCATTTTAGCATGGATTTTTATTTTATTTACAGTTTTTTATAATGAGATTTAAAGGGATAGGTAAAAGGGAATGAGATTTAAAGATGAATGAATTTGTGGGCTAAAATTTTCATAATACCTGTGAATCACACAATTATTATAAACATTTCTGGATTTTCCTTTTCATTTAACTTATGAAGACTTTGCAGTGTTTAACTATTCCTTGTGTCAGTCCCATCATATGCATGAGCAACACATGCTAAGATACGTAACTGCATATGGGCGAGTGTTTCTCTTGGCCAACCTTTGCCAATATTTTCATTTTGAAATAAACTTTAAATTATTGTATTTGACATTTTAAAAAATTAATATTAGCATATTAATATATTGACATATTTTTGTTCACTTGTATATTGTAGATAAAACAAACTATAATTTAAAAAGTTAATGTCCTTGTTGATTTATTAAATAATAAACTTTTACTTTTAAGAAAAAAAAAAAAGGCATATCATAGAATAAAGGGAATTCTCCAAATTTCTAATGTTGTTCCATTCTTAAATTAGAACATACCTTTACTTCGCCAGCGCTAACTTTGAAGAAATTTTTAAAGAAATTTTTTTATTTCTTTTTTTTTTAGAGCACCTCCAGTTTCTTCTTTCGTCTCTGTGTGTCCTTTAGGGCATTCCCTTATTGTTCAGTGCCCCCCCCCCTTTTTTTTTCACAAAATTACCCTGGGGTGTTTTTGCCCTTCTTGAAGACCACTGGTCTATACTGATGATCAAGGAATGATAATATTCTTATTTTATTTATTTCACTATTTTAAAATTTCTTTGCAAAAATATGTTGCTATAAGTGAATGATAGTGTTATATGTTGACTATTACTTTTTTTTGTCTTTAAATTGTCAAAGGGCTTTAGTCATTCTTTCAAAATGGTTTTGTTTACAGACTTCATTTCTTTTATACACTTCATACATTTTACCTTGATTAATGTTTATAAGCTCAATTTTGTTGTTTGTTTACTTAATAGTTTCTTTGTTTCTAGAAGAAGGAGATGACATATCAATCATTTGGATGATTTCTTGCTTACCTGCCAATTGATTTTTAAATATTTTTTGACAATTTGTTTTACCTGTTGCTAGGGTTTATAAATTTCTGTGATATAGGGTTACCATATATATTTTTAGAACATACAGCTATAGAAAAGACTTTTTTTGTTATTTATAATTTTAAACTACATTTACCTGGCAAACAAGGCTAATGCTTATACAATATAATGCTATTACTTTTTTTTTTATTATTATTTATTTTTACTTATAAAGCAATAAACTTAATATATTTTAATTATAAATATTTGTGTTCCAAATGTTTATAGTTTAGAACTATTTACTAAACTGCTTTGAAGTGCTGGCCACATGACACTCTCTTTAACCATGGGCCACAGAAACAGTTGACCTTTACATCATCTGCCATTGAATGGGAGTGAGGATAAAATTGAATTATATATAGTGCAAATTCCGACTGGACAAAGTCTAAATGCGTTCAAAAAAAATAAACAGATCTAGATCTAAAAAAAGAAAAAATATCTGAGGCCAGACCATTGAAATACATTATTTAACCACCTATGGCAGGGGTTCTCAACCTGTGGGTCGCAACCCCTTTGGGGGTCGATTGACGATTTGCCAGGGGTCGCCTAAGACTATCGAAAAAATGGATTGTTTTTGTCCATTCTTCTATTGCTGTATATGTGTGTGCGGGGGGGGGGGGGTCGCGGCAGAGTGGGGGATTGTAAAAAGGGGTAGCCGAGCCTAAAAGGTTGAGAACCGCTGACCTATGACTTTCAGGTACTTTTAAAGCACAATAAAGAATGCATTAAAAAAAATGAATAGGCTTTTCTACAACATACAACGTTCTGCGGGTGTGCCACTCCACCTGTAACTCTTTTTATATTTCTTCCTCACTCCGTAGGCTCAACTTACACCCCATTATAATATTTCAATACAATTTTATTTCATTTTAACTATGCCCTCTTTTTTATCTTCACATATATATTGGCATCTTACATTTTGTTTATGACACTTAAGTTTATCTTGTAGGCCTAATAAGCTGTTAAAGCAGCATTTTAATTCATTAGAGCAGGCCTAGAACATTATCTATGAAGACTACATGCTGAGCCAGGTGGGACAAGGAAGCATTATGTTTAATTATTGTGAGGGTACCCACATATATTTACTGGGCTATCAGTTCATTATTTTACCAGATGTGAACTCTTTCATCTAATCCGAGGCCGTATACAAAATGGTTAGGTGTCAGCTTGCGCGAAAAGTATTTTTTAGACTTCTATGTCTAAAGAAGAAATATGCTACATTTAGAATACAACCCGAAGTCTAGTCCTAATATAGTACCATATGCAGTACTAACCTATATATGTTGTTTAGTAAACTGTCTTACATACTTTGAGAAAGAAAAGGAAAAAAATACGAGAACAACGGAGAACGACGAAATGGCAATGTAAGTATAGGCCTACATTTACTTGGTAGCCTACATAGTTTAATATAGGCCACATTGATTTGACTTCGTGGTAAAATCTTGCACTTTTCCATATCCTAGATTGTAAGTATTATGCCTATTAATTAATTTTCGTTTCAATTAGTTAAAATAAAAATAGAATAAAACGTTCAGTCTATAATAATAAAGTACAAATAATTTGAGGAATATTTCCCGTTCGAAAACTATTTTTTTAAACGTCTATTTATTTCAATCATTAGCATGAATATACATGTTGCTCGTCAGTTATTAGGCTATATAATTAAGGCTTATCAAATTGATGTAATGGAATAGCAAAAAATAAAATATAGAAATTAAAAGATTATGTAGAGAAAAAAAAAAGAGATTGATAGTCTGAAAAAAAAAAATTTCATTTTACATGTCGGAGGGTTCAGATAAGTAAACCCGGCACCTTTTTCAATGTGGGGAAAAAATATTACTTTTCTTTTATTTTAACACATTTATTATTAATTTATTGGTAGTTAAATGTTAAGCGACCCATGACTGAGTACCGCACCTATTTATTTTTTATTTTTTTTTGACAATAAAAGCACTGAGTAATCCTATATACGAGATAAACCGCGCCGTGGTTTCCAGATTATGCAGTTCTCCGAATAGGGGCAGACGAAAATTGAACTTTTTACTTTCAATCAAAACTGAGATTTGCATTCTCCTTGCGTATAGAGCGCTCTAGTTGTTCCTCTTCTATTTATGTGAATGTTTCTATGTTATGTTGTTTTTATATGGGAAAAGAGTGCTTGTAATCACAACAAATATCCATAAGGATCAAGAAAGCTTAGTCTTATGCGCAGGTCATATGAAGTTACATAAAGAAGATGGCAGCTTTGGCTACTACTTTGTAAGGGACATTCGAAGTAGGCCTATATATAACGCAAGTACGTCTTCAGAGTGCGTAATCATCAAAAGGAAGACCTCTTGCCGCAGACTTTTTCTATCGACATACAAAAGTCGTCAACATAACTATATACGACAATCGGGCGAGAATTTCGACCATTCTGACACAAAAAGAATCACATTAATGGACATTTTTTAATGGTTTTTCTTCAAAGAGTTTTTAGTTGATTTTTTTTTCATCTGCCTGTCGCGAAAACGGTATAAGCTTCATATATGATATATATTATATAACCTATATATGTTGTTTAGTAAACTGTCTTTATATATATATATATATTATATATATATATATATATATAATAAATATTATATATATATATATATAAGGTATATTATATATATATATATATACATATATATATATATATATTTATATATATATATATATATATATATATATATATATATTTATATATATATATATATATTTAAGGTATATTTTAAAAGGATGCTCATTAGACTATGAAACGATGTCTATAACTTGAACTATTTTAATTTTGAAACACTAGTAGGCTAGTAATGTCCTTTTATTTAATTAGCTAAAATTGAATCATGGATTGAGATATATAGGCTAGGCCTAACTGCAATGAAAATACAACTTTGTTTTTACGTCTTTATCCCACCCGCCTTCATAAAAAAAAAAAATTAAGACGTCGCTCCTCCCTTGAGTGTTTGAAAAAGTTGTCCTAACGACGGACTCAGATCGTGACCTCTATATCGAAAGTATCAGACGGACAAACGGACGGACAGTCCATGCAAAACTATTTGCGACTTTTCCCTCTTCGAGAGACGCTATAAAAAAAAAAAGTAAAAAAGAATATGTCCCCAACAAGCAAATATTTTATAGATCTACTGAAACCTCAATTTTTCTTTTGTTTATTTTGCACGAATATTTCTTAACCCTGGGAAAAAAACACGTTTAACTCGATTTTGTGTGTGTGTTATAACTACAAATACATCTAACATTCTACCAACTCGCTCATATTTAACAAACTATTTCTCTTTCTCTGCATTTATATATGATAAGTAGAGTTATATTTTAGATCTTGATCTACCAAACAAATAAATTAGTTTTTAGATAGGCAAGATCTATTGTAAGGGGGATAGAAAAATTTTTTTTAGCACTGTAAAAGGTCAAGCAGGTTATCAGGTAAGTTGACCCTAAAACATTGTTAGAGTTATTATCCCTGGCAATGCTTAATTTCACGGATTAGTGATTACTAGACATAGATCTAGCTAGATGTATATCTAGGAGATTCTAAAGTAGACTCTAAATCTTACTCAGATCTAGATTATATAGATCTAGATCTGGTATTACTAGATCTAATGAAAGGACAATAGATGTAGACATCTACAGATGCAGGGATGCTTGAGCCTTGATCTACAGTCACACACCTACACAGGCATGTCAAACTCGTTTGAGTTTAGGTGTATGGTCCGCATGAAAAACTTACTATATCCTGAGGGGCGCAATAAAAAATCAGTTGCAAAACAGCTTACTAGTTTTATGTAAATTAGAAACAAGACAATAGTACCCAATAATAAATGGCATACATGTCCCTTAGTTAGCTAAATTTGCAGTACATTTTCATAATTAAAAATTACTAAGATTGTGCATTTTTTCTTTGTCCTGATGCTTGACATATTTCTGGCTTACAAGTGTATTAATGTCCAGTTGAAGTTTGTTTGCCACTGACACTATCATCACTGAGGACAAATTTTGATCAGATAATCTCGAACAGTGAGGTGATTTGTAGCTTTCATTATAGAAAAGAACTACTCACAGAGATCAGTGCCTGCAAAAATAGCTAGAATTCTGGCTGCAAATTTCCGCAATTGAACGTACCGTTTAGGTAAATAATTAAATTTTGGCAGCCACTTCTTTATTCTTCGCTTTAAATAAAGAATCTGACTGCTATTCTATCAGCTCTAGTTGCACATTACCAGCAGCATTTTCAGAAGCAAATGAAAATGGAGATAAAAACAACGAAAATTCTTGCTCGTATGAAACGATGTCATGAAAACGGCCAGTGGAAGCATCTACTTATGATTCCAGGTGTAAGACATATTTACCAAATGTTGTAGCCGTATTTAATCTTTTTAGTTCCTGACAAGTGAACAAGATTTTCTCTTCATATATATATATTTGATTTATCCACTCGTAATTTTGCTTGAAAGCACTTCACATGATCACACGCAGTTGTGACAATTTAGTCTTTACTTTAAAGTTTCAAATTCAAGTCTTGCAGGTGACCAGTGAGATCAATTGCAAATTAAATGCCAAGTCCTGAACCCATTCATCAGTATGGAAATGTTCAACAGGTTCACCTTTCATGTTCAGAAACAATACAATTTCTTCACGCAGTACAACAAATCTCTTCAATTCTTTATGACAGGAGAGCCAGCAAATTTTGTGTCCAATGTCATTCAGAAACATTGAAAATTGGTGATAGTGACTGAAACCAGTCTTATGACATGCTGGAATTGTAATTGCTTTGTGTGTTATGTTACTTGGTGAATGATGCACTGAAAATGAGCAAATTTAAAATTAGCATTAGTCTCTCTTTTTTTTGCAAGTAGCTTTGCATCAAAACTATTTCATAATGGTTAGTGTGCCATCCGTTGTTAGACTAGCTAGCTTTACCAAAGGTAAATTGTACTGCAATATCACCTGTAATTTCTCAAAAACATCCTCGCTTGTTGTGGTGCTATGTGTAGAACCAAGCTGAAGTAGCTCCTCGTGTATCTCAAAATTCCTGTCACAAGCCCTTATGAATATAGCCAACTGTGCTACATCAGTTGACTCATAGAGAACCAATGAGAATATTTCAAAATCTATTTGTTCTTTAATTGTTCACACAAGCTGAATGACATGTCAATTATTCTATCTGCCACAGTGTTACTAGTTAAAGTTATTTCTTTTAATGCTTTCAACTTTTCTGGACTTCCGCAGCTTTAACTAAAATATAATCTCTTTATATCTAGTACATCTAGATTTACATAGTAGATTTAAATAATTAGATCAATTTTTCAACATCTGGTCATGTGGTATGTACTCTGGACTGTTTTTCCTTGGTCTCAATCATCTTAATGGTCCTGGATTCAAATTTTTTTTAACAGCCATCCCCCGTTGTTCTGGCTAGGGTTAAGATATTGATTCTAATTATCTTTAGATATGAAGGAACAACTAAAACATGTAAAACATTGTACATTTTACAAACATCTAGATCCACTACTAGATCTATATCTATGTCAGAGTGCTGGCGCCAAGATTTTCCTGCCTTCTGAGCATCAGATATTTTTTTCTCCTGGCATTTTTCTGAAAGTCTAAAAGGATTAAGTTAAAAGGGGTGGGACTGGTTGATATTGAAATGTTTTCTGGCAACTGTAGCGCACTATATCCATCCTGGTAAAAAAAAATCACTAGTCAATTAATTCTAATTTAGATAGAAGGAGGCAGCACTGACCAATACTATTATATGAGGGCCATTCTATTACATATAGTGCACTTATACCTGCAATGGGCATGGTTGTCATAGGATCATCTTTACCTTAAGCAGACCTTTTTATTACTATCTTTGTCACTCAAAATTTATCAACATACTGATGCACAACAGTTGGGAAAATTTTAACTATAAGATCATCATCGCCTTAAGCAGATCTTTTTATTTTTGCCATTGTCAACTCAAAATTCGTCAGCATAGCAATGTTAGGAAAATTTTAATCATTTTGTCACTTGAAAGTCAGGGACTTTTTGAAATGTCTTCTTCAAAATGTTTTGAGTCAAAATTGTTGCAAACGCGTCTAGCAAAAATGGTATACATTTTACAAGGGCCTTATTAGAAAATGAAACGTGAAACTCTTAAAATATTTACATTTCAAAACTTTGTTAATAATGTCATTTTACCTGGTTAAAATTCAAACATGGATCGGTAATTACAATGAGAATACAACATTTTTTTTTGCCTCTTAAAAAAAAAAGAAATTGATATGGTTCACTCCCCCCCCCCCCCCCCTTTTTTTTTTCCAAAACGTCAGCCCATCGTGGGAGGACTTGTAGTGGACGCACTCCACAGTTTGAAAAACGCTGCTCTATGTGGATGATTGTGCCCTTCATGCACACACCAAGCATGAGCTTCAACTTGCTGTCAATGAATTCACTAAGGACAGCTGCCTTGCTTTATCTCTATATAAACCTCAGAAAAATATGGTCATATTTCAGAAGTTCCCTAAACATACTATGGCTTTGTCTGCATCTCCGATGTTGCAAAATTAGCTGGTCTGTACTGGGATTAGATGTTCACATGAAATACTGCACTCATTCCTAATCTTCCAAATCAAACACAATGCCTTATAAATGTATATATATGTAAAGTATATAGATTGAGATAGATATATCTATCTAGTCTAGTCCTATTGTATATTTAGTCTTTTTTTTTTTTTAATAAACTTTGGTTTGTCTTTCTTAATTAAAATACAATCTCTGTAAATTACTAATTTTTACAATCAGTTAATGAATATTATTTTTTCCTAAGGTTGCAGATACATTAGCTTTGTGGGATTCAGAAAACAATATCAAGACTTTTTTGAATCACTTCAGTCCAAACAATGGAAGGTGGAAGATGGGGATTGGTGATAATTTTTGCAGCTTTCATGATTCAAGTTTTAACTTTTGGCACCACTGCAGCTGTTGGTGTCTACAACATGGAACTGTTGGACTATTTTGGTGAAGAAGCTACTGTGCAGGTTTCATTAATCGGAGCGATTAACTATGGAATTTTTCTTGGATCAGGTTGTTTATCTTTTCTTTAAATTTTTTTTTTATTAAAAATTATATTTATTAACTAAAATGGATGCTAATTAAAGCTTTATAATAAAAATATTATTGCTTTGAAAAAAAGTTGCTGTGTTCATTCTGAGAAAGACTTGCAGTCACATTCCAAAAATATTCTTTTTAATGTATTGCTATTCCTTGCATTTCTTCCCAAACAGGTCCAATTGTCAGTTTCTTGATGACAAAATTTACTTACAGGCAGATTACCTTGTTTGGTTCACTGCTTACTGTAATTGGTCTTTTGGGAATGCCCATTTTGCCATATATACCTTCATTGTGTATCTGTTTTGGATTACTCACTGGTAAGCCTGTTTTGGGTTACTCACTGGTAAGCCTGTTTTGGGTTACTCACTTAGTAAGCCTGTTTTGGGTAACTCTATTGGTAAGCCTGTTTTGGGTAACTCTATTGGTAAGCCTGTTTTGGGTAACTACTGGTAAGCCTGTTTTGGGTTACTCACTGGTAAGCCTGTTTTGGGTTACACATTGGTAGGCCTGTTTTGGGTTACTCACTAATAAGCCTGTTTTGGGTTACTCACTAGTAAGCCTGTTTTGGGTTACTCACTAATAAGCCTGTTTTGGGTTACACACTGGTAAGCCTGTTTTGGGCTACTCACTGGTAAGCCTGTTTTGGGTTACTCACTAGTAAGCCTGTTTTGGGTTACTCACTGGTAAGCTTGTTTTGGGTTACTCACTGGTAAGCCTGTTTTGTGTTACTCACTTAGTAAGCCTGTTTTGGGTAACTCTATTGGTAAGCCTGTTTTGGGTAACTCTATTGGTAAGCCTGTTTTGGGTAACTATTGGTAAGCCTGTTTTGGGTTACTCACTGGTAAGCCTGTTTTGGGTAACTTGGTAGGCCTGTTTTGGGTTACTCACTAGTAAGCCTGTTTTGGGTTACACACTAGTAAGCCTGTTTTGGGTTACACACTGGTAGGCCTGTTTTGGGTTACACACTGGTAGGCCTGATTTGGGTTACTCACTAGTAAGCCTGTTTTGGGTTACTCACTAATAAGCCTGTTTTGGGTTACACACTGGTAAGCCTGTTTTGGGCTACTCACTGGTAAGCCTGTTTTGGGTTACTCACTAGTAAGCCTGTTTTGGGTTACTCACTGGTAAGCTTGTTTTGGGTTACTCACTGGTAAGCCTGTTTTGGGTTACTCACTGGTAAGCCTGTTTTTGGTACAGCAGAAAAATAAATACAGCAGATAGTATGACATTTTAGGATTTAACAAATTTATTTTCAAGGACCTTTTACGCATATATATTTTATATGGCTATTTACTAATATGCTTAATTCTTTAGCTCTATAGATACCTGATATTTCATATACAAAGTGGTAAGTCTTATTTTTTTTAATATTTTTTTTTTTAATAGGATTTGGTAGCTGTTGTTGCTATGTCCCATCACATGTGCTGAGTGGGTTATACTTTGAGAAATATCGTAGCTTAGCAACAGGTGTGACAACCAGTGGCTCAGGCCTGGGTGGTGCCATCATGCCAGTCATAGCTGGTCTCCTCATAGACATGTATTCATGGAAAGGCTCTTTGATTGTGGTGGCTGGTCTATGTTTGAATTTGTTTGTCTTCTCTTCCTTGTTGCGTGAACCACCTCCCTTTGTTTTAGAGGAAATTGTTGAGGAGCCAAGTATTGAAAGCAATCAACTCATCTCCAGCACACAGGCAGTCAGCATTTCCCCTACATATGTTGAAACTGATAGTTGTGTTTTGGGATTAGGTTTGAACAGGAAGGACTACGTCAATAATGATGATGGTGCAACTGTGGATGCTAAGCCTTTAGTCGTAAATAATGAACCCAGGGAAATTGATGCAGAAATAAAGAAAAATGATGCCAATAATTCATATGATTTTAAAAAACCTTTGCTAGATCGCTTGACAAATCATCATTCCATATCCCCGAATTCACTTTCAGCTGTTGGTGCTACAAGGGGCTCTAGCGTATTGGTTTTGGACAAGTCAAATCACTCAAAAATGTCTACACAAGAAAGTAAATCAGAATCTCCACCCTTAAAACCTCCAAAGTCTTCAAGACACATCTTTATATTCACCCACAGTGGTTTCAACATTTACTTTCTCAGCAATATCATGTGGAATGCTGGATTTTCCATTGTCAATTCCTTTGCCCCAGAATTTCTTCGAGAGAGGGGGATGTCACCTATTGTTGCAGCCTATCTTGTTGGTGGTTGTGGATTTGGTTGTTTCTTAGGAGGCATATTTGGTGGAGTATTTGGGAATTTCAAATTTGTGAACAGGCAAGCTTTTTATATTGTTTCAAACTTGCTGTGTGGCTTAACATTAATTATATTTCCATTCTACGATGATATAGTCTTCTATGCACTGTGTCTCATAGGAAATGGACTATTTTTTGGTGTTATATTAGGGCTTCTCATTATCCTACTGACAGACCTTATAGGTGTGGAGAGTTTAGAAAATGGACTTGGTTATCTCATGCTATCAAATGGAGTTGGTACATTTATTGGACCACCATTAGCAGGTACGTTTTCATCAAAACTACCAACCTTCTACCACCATACTAACCGCTATCTATCAATAGTTAACAAAGTAACTATCTAAAACGAAACAAACTACGTTATAAAAGAAAAGTAGCAATTACCTACTTACCAGTCCAAAGATTAATGAGGAATGCAGTATTTCCCGTGGCTACGCAGCCCCAACTGTGACCTACATAGTTTGCCAGATTCAGGGCAAGCATAACTATCAATAACTAACAAATTATCAACAACTAACAAAGTACCAATCAATTATGATCAGCTATCTACTAACAACTATCAAAATACCTACTAAGTAATCTGTTTGACTGTTTAAACATATCATATTATAAAAATATAAATAAAAAGCATATATGAAATTGTAAGAAATGCTCATTATAATATTAAACGCTTCCTTTGACTATAGTTTAGGACTTTGATCTGTCAAGCTCTAAGTGAAAGCTTTAAGTTGTCCATATTAAGTTGGTTGGTGAGTCTCTTGACTATTTCACTTACACAAGATTAATTTCTAGCTTGATTTACTAGCCAGGGAATTCAGTTTTGTAAGTGGTCTTCGTAATGCATTTTGTATTGATGTTTTCCATAGAAAACACTGTTATGCCCTCTTACTAAAAAACAAATTTATCCTTAATTCTTATTTTACTGAGTAGGTGGTCTGAAGTATCTAAGCCATTCTAGTTAATTATATTTGATACATTTAGATGTGATACATTTAGATATAAATTTTGGCTGATATAAAATGCTATGCAAAATTAAATTATGTTAACTCTCTAGTTTCTGATAAAAATCTGAATAAAAAAATACATGGGCTAGTTTTCATATTTAATGTCTGTGTTATCTTAAATGTTCAACTTAACCAGAACTGTCATTTTGAGAATGTAAAAGATATTACTGTACTCTCTAATTCAATGGAATGGCATAGGGAACCTCTTATTTGCAAGAATTGAAGTTTCACTAAGCTTTGATTGGTTAAGTTGGATGTCATTGAATTTAGCCTGGAAAGGAGAAATTTTAATTTTTCAAGATCAAATTTGTAATTAATAAGTAATTAGTTAAGATGGTTTTCTTTAATTAAAAAACAACAACATAAAGATTATGTTTAACTTAATTTCTTTTTTACTGCCAGGTCTCATCAAAGACAACACAGGTGATTTTGATGGTGGCATGATATTTGCTGGAGTCCTGTTCCTGTTTGGTGCTTTCATCATGCTGCTAATGCCCTGCAAGCAGGTGTTCACAAAGTGTTCCACTAAGTAACTTCTCTTTGTTTTGTTCCTTAGGTTCACATCTATTCGATTTTTCTATCATTTATTTATTGACAAATATATAGTAACTTATTTTATCATTGAATATGTATATCTTGACAGCTGAAAGGAGGGACATTTTTGACTACCAGTGAAGGCTGTGTTTTTTTTTTATTACCAGTGAAAGCTGTGTTTTTTTTATGTTGTCAGTTGGGCATTGTATTGGTTACATGACACCTTAATTAACCATTGGCCATTCATACTTGTACTTATAACTTCCCAAAGGCACTTTACCTTGATCTTGAAGTCAACACTTTTTTGTTTCATTTCTCTAAATAATGGCTTTTATTTTGTTTTATTTTACAACAAAATAGTGACACAACTGTATATCCTTTCTCTCCAACTAATATTTATTTATTTATAATTATTCCATTTTTATATTATCATGACTATCTATCATCATGACTATTTATCATCATGACTATCTATCATCATGACTATTTATCTTCTTTTAAGATCTTGAAAACTTTTTTAATGACTTTGTTGCCTACAAAGTATTTCACAAGTAATGAGGGAAGATTTTCTTTTTAAGAAATGTTTAAGTAAAGAAATTTTTTTAAAAAAATAATTGCATTTAATATTTACTTTGAAAAACAGAAAGTGTTGAGGCATAATCTTTAATAAACATACTAAATTATTACTTCAGTAACATATTAATATTTTCTTTAGCTTTGTTCTGCATTGTGAAAATTGAAAACTTTTTAAAAAGAAAATATTTTCTATAATATACACTGACTTTGAATATGTTGATGTGTTTTTTTCATATCTGTTGTGGCATGTTATATATAAATATTATACACACATACGTATAATGCACATTACATTGTAATGTAATCTAGTTATTCACTGTAGTAAAACTTTCTAATTATTTGACAGATATTTACCCTTTTTAGTTACTTTTTAAGTCTTTTTTAAAGAAACCTTTCCCCCCGTCAATATTTTTATTAGCTGTATATTAGTATACATATATATATATATATATATAAATATTTTAAATGTTATTTTATTCTGATAATTTAGACATCTGAAATTTTGTAAGGATGTTTTTTTTTTAATCAAAACTCAGTCATTTCAGTTGAAAGAAAAAGAAAAATGATTAACTAAGACTAATTCATAGATAATAAAAGTACTATAACAATCAATGTTCTATTAAACATAAGAACAAATTTTATGTTTTTTTAGGGTCATCCCAGAAGACTAATTAGCTTTAGATTTGTAATTGAAGAAAATTACTCATTTCAATGTGATTAACTATACAATGTAAAGTAGAAATGAAATATTTTAGGGTAAAATAAATACTATATGCTCACATTGCTTTTGTGTGAAAGCTGGTAACCATATCAATCATTGATACTTAAAAGGATTCTTGTAACTTTATTGAGCAGATTTTATTTTTTGGTATTGATGTGTTGAAGAATTTGTATTTGTTTTGCCTGTGATATTACCCCAGGAATTTTTACAGAAAAGTTTAGGCTATCTCAAAGGCTAATCAGCCTCATTTTTTATAGCTTGATTTTGAAAAAAAAAAAAATCGAAGTTTGTTTCCTAATATGGAAATAGAAACAAAAATGTGATCATGATACAGCAGATGTTGTACTTCTGGTATTATTGTATGCAACTTGTTGATGAACTCATTTCTTTCAGGCAAAGGCCAACATGATATTTTTTTAAAGTTTTTGTTTATTTTTGTTGTAAAAGATAAACATTTTAAAATATTATTATTCATTCGAGAGATTTATTTGCTCAATGTCTATAGTTTCATTGTATTGATACATTGGGTTACATGGAATAATGTTTTAGTAAATTTTAACATTGTATTATGTTTTAGTGAATAAAAACAACAAAACAGATAAGCTGGTGCAACAAAGTAGAGGCTTTTTGATTTCATTGGAGAATTTAAAAAAGATGATTCTTTTTTTATCATCAAGCAGCAAGCATGAAACATTTCACAAGTACCACTCCCTTCATAAATGTTCACCAGAATTAAAGCATTCTTAAGTTATAATGATAGCTTAGGAAAATATACTGTAATACTGTCAATATACTGTATTCCATATTTTTCTAATCATCCATCTAACAATGCATATCTGTTTTTAGACTGTTTAGTGGTTTTTCATTTTAATGATTTGTGTTTGTCATGTACATTTTAGTCATTGAAGCTTAAAAATGTCATTTGTATTCTCTCTTTGGTATTATGTTATGCAATAGTTTTCGAAAAAAATAAATAAATTAGAATCTCTAAATTTTTCTATTATAATTCTATTTATTGGTAATGAATCGACTATTTATTTGGTTATACTGAATGATTTTTTTTTTACAATTGATCTCTGGACTGTATGAAGACTCATTGAAATTGTTTATATCAAAGTTATATGTTGATGTGTTGTATTAGCTTTTTTTTTACTATCATTTACAAACAGAGAATGCAAGCTGAAATTTATTATAACATTTTTTGGGCATTTAGATCTTATACTTCATGACTTGTGGTGCAATACAGAGGGATTAGGGGAGCAGAGGGATAGTCTCTCTCTCACTTTATAGATGTCTAACACTTTGAACAGATTGTGTCTACTTTTGATAACATTGATTGCTTTTCTTTTTTTCCCTTTGACTTGAAGTACTTACCTCTTGACAACTACATTGACATTTTGTTTCCAGAAAATTCAGTTAATGATATGATTACAAAAGTCATGTGATGATTATAGGATTTCAGCATAAGTGTGTAATATAGAAAAAGTTCTGAAAGAAAAATTCTTAAGAAAAATGAAATTAAGATTTCTACTTATATCACAGTTTTGATGTTGATATATTTTGCTATATTGGTTAATAAATTGTATGTCAAACGGAATAATGTTTTGTGCAAAATTGAAACTAGAAAGTTTGGTTTTATTAAGAGCAATATCAGATTTGAAATGTTAAAGTTTTCTTTGTGTTTACAATCACAAAAATGTAAATGAACACAAAAAAGTTATAAAAATGCAAAATTTTTGTGACGAAAGGGTCAGTGTTTTAGATAAGAATTGTTTAACAAATGTAAAAAAAAAACTAAGAAGTATTTTGTCACTTTGTCCTATCCCTCTCTGTCTCCCCCCCTCTCTCTCCCTCCATCTCTCTGTCTGTCTCTCTCCCTCCACCTCTCTCTGTTTCTTTCCCTTTGACCAACTTTTTATTCTGATATTTATCTTGTACAACTGACATATTTGTTACTTCAATGTTTTTCAGAGAATGTATACATAATACCTTCACATTTTGTTGTTCAAACTGAACATTGGAGCATTTAGCTGATAACTTGGTTTTGTTTTCCTTTTTTCTTTGATATAACTGAAGCTGCCAATATTCTGCAAATATTCTATCTTTTCAATCCGCACATTTTTTCGTGTGATTTTAGTATTATTAACATCTCAAAATACTAATTAGTTTTATTGAAACATTGTTGACATTCAATACATTATGATTTCTTTCTATTATTGTGTAGTTATTTATTTAGTTTCTATATAATATTGCTTTGTTGAGTGGCAAAAAAAATCGTACACAACTCAATTAACTCAACTCAAAAATTTTTTTGGAGCATTATTATTTTTTCTTACGGGCATTACAATTTTTTAAGTTGTCAAATGTATTGAAAGCGAATGAAAGTATTTAAATTAATTTACTGAACACAGTTTCTTTTTTTTTTGTACCATTATATTTATATTTATATGTACAACCAATACAAGGCATTCACAGATGTTATCCGTCAGTTGTCAGTTTTGTTTTTCTCACACATTTATTGTTCCAGTAGAAACGGAATGTATTTGTAATCCCCTGAACTCCTGCACTATGTCTAGACTGCAGGGACACAATGAACTAGTTGAATCCCCTAGTTATGTATAGCTTGTTCCTTCCTGGTCCAAGATGAGGACTGTCTTATTTCCTATCAGCTCGAAGATGGCTAAGAGTCCAATCCTCGCTTTGAAAAGCCGGCCGTACACTTGGCATGGGAAGGTTGGGTCTGTTGCTGTTGCCCTCTTTAATAATCGGCGTTTTTTTTTAGATCGGCGTTCTCTGCTGATTTCTGATCTCCTTGCGGCTTGCCTCGTATCTCAATATGTGACATTCACTGCTTTACGTCAAATTGGAACCAGTGAAATCTGCCCATGCGGAGTATCAACAGAGAATGCCGACCATGTCCTCCAAAACTGCTCTCTTTACCAAGAGGCCCGTACAAGACACTGGCCCCAAAACACCCCAATAGAAAGAAAACTATATGGAGAGCTCCCTGATTTGGAAACTACTGCGCAGTTCATCTCATATATTGGTCTAGTCATCTGAACGCTCCAACATAACAATGAGAACGAAGAAGAAGACTTCTTCACGTTACGAGGAGCGGCCAAGGGCTGGTCCTGGATGTCAATTTCACATTCTTTGAGGTTGCTCTTGGGAAAGTCTTTATATCGCTTGTGTTGGCCCCCTTGAATCCCATTTCCCAATACACTACTCTCCATAAAAAGTCTTTTGTGGAGGCGATTTCCAGGCAAACGGGATACATGTCCAGCCCATCGTAGTTGGGACCTTTTAGTTCTTGCGCGGATACTGGGCATCTATGACTACTGTAAAATCTCAAAATCTGGTGCGTGGTCAAACCAATTTACCTGGTGAATCGTAGCGGAGGTGGAGAAAGGTCAGCGTATTTTTGGTATGAAGGGACTATTAAGTCCAGGCCTAGGAAACATACACAAGTGAGAGAGGACTGTAAACTTTAAGGATTGTAGATATGCTTAGTCCTTACCGTGGCCATACTTGTTTTTGATTTCTGCCTAATGTGGCTCTAGCGCGTGCAACGCGTAAGTCTACCTCTCATATAGGTTGGCATTTGCTGATATGGTACTTTCTAAATAGACGCATTTTTTTCTTACATTTTCTAGTGTCTGTCCATCAATAAGAATGTCTGGTTCCGTGACTCTCGGCATTCCAGTACCACCTCATCGTGGTTGTCGGGTGAACACTCCGCTCTCCTGGAGTGGCTAAGAGTACTGGTTGCTTGCCGCTGATGGATGAGCAGCCGGCAAGTGTAAAAGGAAATCAAAGGTGTTATGTCCAGCCCCCCCCCCCCCGCTGTGGGGCCCCGGGGCAACGGTTAGTAAGAGACTCACGGGTTCTCCGAAAAGCGGATAGCGCTGGACACCAACTCGAGGGTTGGTCGGGTTCTCCTGGGACTCTGCTGATTCGCGGGTCTCTCTTTGGGCAAAGACTGGACTGACTGGTGCGGCCTTAGCGGGCCTCATCGGGCGGACCGGTCGGCGCCCACGAGCTAGGCTCTATCTAGCCCGTTCCCTGGCGCGCTAGTGGAGGAACTCGCCTCAGCCAATGGTAACTCTGACACTGGGAATGTCGAGAAACGCGTGCCACCCCACTCCTGCCTTGCAGGAAACTTATATGCCAAACTGTGGTGGTGATTGCTTGGACAGGTTCCTACCTTGCCCTTAGTGGCGACACAAGTACAGGCCATGCACGCTACTGCATTAGAGCAGTAACTAAGGCCGCCAACGGCCTTAACCATACAACTATGATAGACACAGACACGGAAAAAAGCGGGCACGAGCAGACCCGAACAGGTTCCGTGCGCCGGGTAGTGGGCGTCAGGCCCGGTCACGAAAAGTCCACTACTAGTCGCCCCGCGACCTCGATGAAGGGGAATTTGTCAGGTCGTGAAATATTGGCTAAAATTCCTCCACCAAAGTCCTCTTCTCAACGAACACTGCATTCGTACCTCCTTCGGAGGTCCGATCCGAACAAGGTTGATGGAAGTCTGCCACAACCTCCTGCCGACCTAGATACACGGCAGGCAAATATGACTGGAAGCGAAATAGTGACGGGAGCCTCCGTCCCCCAAACAACCCAAACTGACATTAGTGAGACTCAACCCACCACAGGGACTAAGCCCATAAACACTAGGTCCCTCCTGATCTTACAAATTAACATCTGTGGGGTAATACCCAAGGTGTTAGAGCTCTCAAAACTCCTCCACGAGAGGGCTATAGACGTGGCTTTATTACAAGAGACACTAACGGGCAAACGCAACGCCAGTATCACCGGTTATACAGCATTTAAGTGCAAATGCACAGACTGCCGGGGGATCATCACTTATGTACGCAACAACCTGATTGCTACACAAGTCCACGAGTGCACGGGCGTACCGACGCCATCACCATCGAAGTACATAAACTCGGGCGTAAATTTACGGTAACTAATCTGTACAACCCCCCCAAGCACGAAATAAGTCTCGAATATGACTGTACCAATATCAATACTCACAACGTCATCGCAGGAGACTTTAACAATAAGTCTCAACAGTGGGGCTATGATTCAACCGACTCGTCGGGACATAAAATCCATGAACTCCTCAATAATTCTAATTTGTTCTGTCTGCAAAATAAGCATACTCCTCCAACCTTATATCACACTGGAAATGGCAGCCAATCTAGACCTGACCTTACCTTAATTACAGCCAATCTAGAATCTCACACACACTTCCAAGTCCTGGACGACATTGGGAGCGACCATAGATCCATATTGGTCACAATAGCCCTCTCAGAGGCCAGTGGTGTAACCCCAAAAATTCCGCGGAAGTGGAGTTACACCAAGGCGAACTGGCCAGCGTACGAGGCAGCAGTCAACACTGCCCTTATGAATTTAGCAATGGAGGATAGTTACGTCGATACCATATACGGCGAATTAACAGCAGCTATGTTGTGTGCGGCCAAGAGGTTTGTCCCGCGGACTTACCCCGGCGTAAGGCAGAAACGAGTGTGGTCTCAGGAACTGAATAAGCTGGTCCTGAGACGTAAGCGAGCCCGGAGACTTGCTGCCTGCGCCGGGATGGATCTTCGGCCTGGCGTCTTCTGCGAAACCTAGAGGCCAAAGACACAGCGCGGACGGCTGCCCCTCTATTGTCACCCAGAGGGCCCGTCTCTACGGTAACCAAAATGGCCGGCTTGTTGAATCGACATTTTGCTAAAATCAGCAAGCCCGAAAAGAAGTCAGCCACGTCCAAAGCCCTCAACAAAGAACGTAAGAGACTCGAGAGGGAGCCAGATGAGCCTGAAAACCAAGCAACGTGCAATGCGCCCTTCTGTCGTGCTGAGCTGGATAGAGCGATTGCAAAGTGTAAAAACAGAAAAGCTCCGGGGCCAGATAAGGTTACCCCCGAGATGGTAAAACACCTTGGGGGCATTGCAAGAGGTAAACTCCTGGAGTTTATGAATCGAACCTGGGCAGAGTCCAGACTGCCCGGGGCCTGGAAGAGTGCTATCATTGTATCAGTCCTTAAGAAGGGAAAAGACGCGACTAACGTGGAGTCCTACAGACCCATTTCACTAACCTCAACGCTTGGCAAAGTTGCTGAGCGAATGGTTAACGAGCGGCTAGTTTGGTCCTTTGAGAGTGCCGGTATCCTGGCGCCAGAGCAGGCCGGCTTTAGGGCAGGCTTGAGCCCGATCGACCAGGTCACAACATTCGCACAGGAAGTGGCCGATGGGTTCCAGAGGTCCGAGAGCACATACGCAGTATTCATAGACCTAAAACAGGCTTACGACCGTGTGTGGAAGCAAGGCCTCTATCTAAAGTTAAGAGCCATGAGTGTGCGGGGCAAGATATACAATTGGATACAATCCTTTCTGTCAGGGAGGAGCACACGTACAAAATACCAGCACTCCCTTAGCAAGCCAAAACAACAACTTAATGGCCTGCCTCAGGGCTCCGCCCTGTCCTGTACACTTTTCATGGCCTTTCTGAACGATTTGCCCAGCTCACTCAAAAAAACTGCTATATGCTGATGATATTGTCCTCTGGTCAACTGGGAAGAAAGCCGACCAAATTCAGGCGGCACTTCAAGCAGACCTCCATACCATATCCTCGTATTGCGACAAATGGCAGATTCAGATAAACGTTGTCAAAACGATCTGGTCCCTGTTCAGCCTAGGGATCGACATTCTTAAGGCTCCATTCGAGCTTCAACTCGGTGGGCTGCGACTCCAGCGTGAAAATACGCCAAAATATCTAGGGGTGACTCTGGATAGAAAACTGTCAATGCTCCAGCACGTCCAGGATGTTGAAAGAAAGGCCTCGGAGAAGTTAGCGTTATTAAGAAAGCTGGCCAGCACAAAGTGGGGTGCCAAAGCTGACATGCTACGCACATTGTACTTAGGGGCAGTCAGATCACAAATTGAATACAGCTATACAGTTCAAGAATATGCTAGCAAAACTGCCCTCGAATCACTCGACCGAGTACAAGCACAGGCTCTAAGGTTCATTAGTGGCACCTTTCGGACAAGCCCAACAAACGCTGCTGAAATATTTACAAACGTGGCGCCCCTATATCTTAGGAGGGAGAGGGCAGTACTCATGGCCTACGAGCGCTATAAAAGGGGCGACTCTAGGCTACCCACCTCTATATTAGTGCGACAGTGGAGAGAGAGGAACCGCATCAAAATGCGATCGTTCCTCCACATAGCGGCCAATTTGTCTAAAACAGCTGGACTCTCCACTAACAGAATACCTATTAGGAGAATAAGTACGTGCCCCCCGTGGAGGAGAATGCCGGCCCCACAAATAAACCTGTCCCTTTTAGGGCAAGTGGGAGCCACCAAGAGGCGATTAACACCAGCCATTCTACAAAATTTGGCATCTATAACATTAAAGTCCTACCCATCGGATGCCATTTTCTGCTACCCCGATGGGTCGGTAATGAGGGACCCCGACAGATCGGGGTATGGGGCCCTTATAGTATACCCCGACCGGACTGAACAAGACAGGCTCTCTGGTCCATGCGGCTACGCCGCATGCTCCATGGATGCCGAATTAACAGGGATAACTAGAGCGTTCGAAATTATTAGGGCCCGAATGCTCCAACGCGAGACTAGCGCCACTACGGTGGTGCTGGTCACCGACTCTCGCTCCAGTCTCCAAGCTATGGGTGGCGGCGGGGGAGGGTCACCCGTAATAGAAGAGGCAGTCGGCGCCGCAGATAACATCCGCCGAGCTATTGGAGCTGTCGTTTTCATGCAGTGGGCGCCTTCACATTGCGGCGTGAGGGGCAATGAAACGGCAGACGCCCTCGCAAGGGAGGGTGCAATGGCAGCCACACACCTCGAAGCACCAAGCACGTACTTACAAGCAACGGCACAAATCCGAGCACTCATTCATGAGAAGTGGTTAAAGTCCTGGGAGGAATCCGACAGAGCACGTGGTGTCTGGCAGCACATGCGTCACCCAGATCGCGACCATCCATGGTGGCGACTGAAGAGGTCAGAGCAATCGATCATTGCACAATGCAGAACGGAACACTGTCCTATAGGGGCATATTTTGCCCGGTTCCGCACGAGCTTTGACTCCCGATGCCGCCACTGTGGAGAGAGCGCTGAAACAGTGGCGCATGTCTTGTACGAGTGTCCCCAGCTCCGCGAGCTAAGGGGGGACCTGTCTGTGCAGTCACTTGACTTGTATGTTAGCTATGAGGCACTACGCCGGACGGCTAAGTGGGAGGACTAGTCCATCCTGCTCTGATTTTTCAATAGCAGTTCATCTCAAGTTCCGTGACTATTTTTTTTTATATATTTCAGCATTTCTACCCCTATCAGATCAATAATATATGATTTTTTTTTCACGTTCTAGTTATAAAATGTAAAATATCTATAATATATATCTGTAATATTGACGTTTTGTTTTTTGGTGTTATCCACAAATCTTCATACCGGCCACGCTGTAAATCTATTGAAGTGAAGACCTATAAAAAAAAAAATAACAAGAGAAACTCGTTTGTTTTTAATAAGAATAAAAAACCCACTACCAATGATTGGACTATTATTCTCAACGATGTTTATTTATTTTACAGAATTGTCACTCTAACATTGTTCGAAGCAAACAACATAAGTCACACACACACACACACACACACTTGTGGAGCTGTTACTCTAACATTGTACGAAGAAAACAAGACTAACACACATACACACACTCGTAGAGCTGTTACTAATACTTTTTTAAAAATCTTTGTTCAATGTTGTGATATGTTAAATTTTGTATGTATAGAAATAGGCTATTTGATCCATGGGGACAGTGATACAGGATTGTGTAGTCAATACAACACTTGAGCAGTATGCAGTTGTATGCTCTGACATTATTGGTCCCGGGTTCGCACCCATCCCCCGCCATCTTGCGGGATGTTTGGACTAGGATGTAATGATCTTCAATTCTGAAGGAACATCTAAGCATGTAAAACAAAAAAAAACATATAACTTGATCCTGATTGGGGCAAAACCGCTATAAGCGCGCTTTAAATAAGGGCTAGATCTTAAGTTTGGGTTTTAAATTGTGGAAGAGGTATTCATCTGAGACAGTAGGAAGAGAGTGTACAAATACCAAGATGGCTCAAAGAAGCGTATGTGTACAAGAGGCGAAGACGAAATTGTTGAAGTGAAGTCATTTTGGGAGTGTTCTCTGAGAAGAGCAAAGCAAAAATGTTAAATTCTTAGAATTTCCGCGCCAGAAAGTGTGGAGTGGGTATGGGGTGGGAGCCGATCGATTTGAGCTGTAGTGCTTGTGTACTTCATTGTCTAGATTAAAAGAACTTTTGGCAAAGGAGCTAAGACAACACTTGGTAATGAATCAATCGGAGTCGACATTGCCTGATGGGAATCGAACCCAACTTACGACCGAACCGAACCCGAACTTTTAAACTGATCGGTACGAACGGTCCTTTTCTTAACCGAACTGAAACAAGTTTTTTGAAATATTCTAGCTGGCCGTGTCATTGACATCTTGTGTGTGCATCTTTCATGCGTCAATTTGGGTTGTCCTTCTTTGGTATCAACACGAAAGGTGCCTTACCATTTAATATTTGTGCGTAATGAAATGTGACATTCGAAGGACTCTGAGTGTAGAAACTACCAGGAAAATGGACAGATCTTTACCTTTTTGTGGAACATAAAAATAGCGCTGTTTGTTGCTTTTTCTCTAGAACGTAACATTAACAGAATTATGAAATCAAAAAGATAAATATGACTGCATTCGTTGTATGAGCCGTGAAGATAACATCTCTAAGCTACGTCTAGAGAGTAGAAAATTGACGAGAATATTTACCAAGAAGGGACAAGACAATGAGTCAGAAGTAAGGGCAGGCTACAGAAATGCCTCACATTTAAAGTAATGAAACGAAGCCACTTTTCCATTTTTCGTTGGCCAATGCGTAAAAAGCGGGGTTACTACCAGTGATGGAAGAAATGTGTCATGAAAAGAAAAATGCTGTTCAAGCCGCCAACCTTTTTCCCATGACAAATAGAAATGTTAATTTAAAACTGAGAGATAGAGCAGCAAGCTTCGAAATGTTTTCTATTGCCGCACAACCTATCTGATACCGCTTATCTCTTGCTACTTATTCGCGACAATGTTAAAATCACAGAAGAGATAGCTGCTATGAGGAGCGAGAATGGGACCACCTAAGACCTGTTCATAGAAGTTTCAGACATCATGGAGGATGTTTCTTTTCTTTGGGAGACATTAGTTGGCGTGACTACTGGTAGCACCAGAAGTATGGCTGGATGTCATAGCGGACTGGCAGCAAGAGTTATTTTAAAAAAATGTCAAGTCAATCGGAACCTCTTTGGCAAAGTGTTGATTCAGGACCATGTGTTCAGCACTGTAAATTTTATAACATTTCAATCGAAATTTTCAGACCCTGGTTTCGGATAAACTTCCCACATTTCTTGAACTAGTCTAAGTACTATATGCACGGGTTTGTAATAAAAGTAATTTATTTTGTATTTAATATTTTTTTGTATCATTTCTGTTATGTGTTCCGCGACATGAGTGTCCGAAACAAAAATGGCCCGTTGTCTAAGTAAGGTTTGACATCACTGTTTTATCTATTAAATTGAATTGAACATTATTGCATGCACATGGTTTTGCTATAACCTAATTTCATAACCTAGAACCGAACACGAACCGAATCGAACCCGAACCCAAACTTTCAAAGATGGGCTCGATTCCCCTCTCTACTAATACCCCATCGCACCGCACTTATATATCTTATAAATGACAGACGTTACTTTGAAAGAGACTATAATGCGCCCTACGCGTGCATGGATGTGTTAATTTAATCATGCACACTAAGCAGTAACCTAAAATCTGCCAAGCGTTGGTTTTCCTGTCTGATTCAGGCAACGCCTATCATGCTCTCTTATCTAGACTTTTCTTTTTATACTCTATCGACAAGCAATGTTTTCAGTAGATACAATCAGAAATGAAAATAGATTCTCGTCTATCAAGTGAGCTGGTGTAACGTTTCTAAAATAAGTTGACTTGAAACAAAACTATGCCCAGCGAATAAGCCTTTTATTTGGGGGAGGGGGGGAAGAGTTGGAGGGGGTATGGAGGCAAATAGATTTGAAGGCTTTGTCCATCTCTCTCTAGTCTTCCTCTTCTATCCTCTCTCTTTCTCCCCTTCCCCTCATCATCGCCCTATTCCATGGCCAACGTTGGCAGTAATCAAGTTATCTTTCAGTATACAAGACATAGTCATTTATTGATCGGACGGCTTTCAAGTTATTCATCTTCATCTGGCTTATGATGATTTCTTTGAGAAATTGGTAAGAATTATATCTGTTGAGTTATCCCCAAAAGATTTATACTATATCTGTTATGTGTTGATAATTGGCTATGGATTTCATTATGTTATTGTAGTTATCATTTATAGTTTCTTTTTTACCTTTCAAACTCTTGAATATAAACTTAAAATATGTTGGTGGATATGGGAGATACATTAATGAATACATAGAAAGAACTCATCATAACAAAAGCAATAAACGCGCACCGAAATTTCAGCTCCATAGCGTTATGAAAATCTCTCCAATTTTTTTAACTATGCCGAAAAAACTAGTTAACTAGTAGAATTACTAATAATTAATAATAGGAACTGGGGAAAAAGGCTAAAATAGATGCATGATGGGAGTTAATAAATAAAGCTAAATGATGTCAACAAACTGCTGAAAGTTAATCACTTCACTGGTGATACACGCTCTGTGTTACAGCGGAACTACCTACAAGCTTTCGTAACCATCCAACGAATCTCGGGTGACTTTGTTAGCAGTATACTGACCAGTACTTGCACCTTGCACAAACATACTTCAGCTGAGTGAAGTCATACACAGGGCTGAGGGTGTGTGGAGGGAGAGAGATGTGAGTGAAAAATAGAGAATTGTATGCACGGAGACAAACACAAAATGGGCGAGAGGAAAGATCCCATTTGGGCAACTTTCATTGATTTTATTTGACTTGCTGGCCGATATCATTCTTAATTCATTTACATTATTCTTAACTCGTTTAGCCCATTGAGAAGTATGGAGGGCGGATTGTGGGGAATCGTTATAGTCATTTCGGCGTTCATGATCCAAGTTTTAACATTTGGCACCACGGCGAGTATCGGTATTTACAATATTGAATTTCTGGATTACTTTCATGTTTCATCTTCCGTGGCCGTCTCTTTGATAGGATCAATCAACTTTGGCGTTTACCTCGGCTCTGGTGAGTACAAATTCAGCAGCGTGACTGATCAGGCAGAACTGGCTTGTAACTTTATTTACTTCATTCCCTATTTTCTTTATTTAGCCTACAATTGTGTTTTTCTGTGCCTGTGTAAACGCAAATAGTTTTTTATGTGTCACTTTTACGAAGGCATTTTTTTTTTTTAAATTTTCAAGTAGGACCTACATCTAAGCAGAGGCGGCACTAGAGTGTGTGGGGGATAACCGCCCAACCCCGCAACTGACAGGGACCCCGCGACAAAGAGAATCTTTTGTCACCGTCAGCCCATGGTACAAATGTAATAATATTCGTGGCCCTGATATGACACTCACCCAGGGCCCACGCGCATAGCCAAGGCCGCCTCTGATCTAAGCTTACAATATTTCCACAGTTACTAAACATGTTCTGTCCCAAGATACTCAGGAATAGTTATGTTAATACAAGAACAATGTTTTGCTTTCTTTTAGAATTGAGCAAAAGTTGAATTTCCAGCTTATCTCTGAATCTCTTTTGATACCAAACAATAAAAGTATTAACTAGCAAAGTTCAACAAAATGTTCGTGAAGGAAGCCGATTGTTTTTATTTTTTAAAACACTTGATGTCACTTCCAATTGTACAACTTACTTCAACTTTTACATTTTAATGATAGGGATAGGCTATGACAAAAGTAAAACAGCACATTTTAACTTTGATTTAATGTTTAAAAGTAGATAATAGCACTTCCCTTAAGGAAAACAATGATTATCAATTGAATAGGAGGGCTGATAGTAGAGCACTGCTTCTTTATTGTCCATTCAGCTTTTATTCTTTATTTATCAACATTTCATTATCTTTCTCCATATTTATAAAGGTTTGTTCTGTCATTTGATTCAGGGAAGAACAGAATGATAATACAATGGCACTTCTGCTTCTACTTGATGTTATCCCTTAAAGTTCTCCGCACCAACGATCCCGCCTTGTTGGTAGTCTACGTGTCTGACTTGAAATAGAGGCTAGAAACTTAAATCTAGATCAACGTATCTAATAGTATTTTAAGAACATTTAGGATCCTATTAATCTGGATTAGTCTGCAAATATTCTTTTCTCAATTTTTCTGAATTGCTCTGTCTCTCTCTCTCACTCTCTGCGTCTTTTTTCCTCTCATTGCTCAATTCTTCTCTCCAACTATTTATCCTTTATTGAACCTCTAGCCCTCTGTGTGTATATTTTCACCTCATTCTCTCCATGTCTCCAATTCTCGTCACTTTTCTTTTTATGTCTCCATCTTCACTCTTTCATTCGCCATCATTTTGTCTTTTAATATTTCCTTCAATCTCCCCATCTTTTACAATCTCACTTTCTCTTTACCCATCTTTGTATTTCTCTACCTCAACCCATCTGTTCATCTCTCATATTCTCTCTCCATCTTTGTATTTCTCCACCTCAACCCGTCTGTTCATTTCTCATATTCTCTCTCCATCTTTGTATTTCTCCACCTCAACCCATCTGTTCATCTCTCATATTCTCTCTCCATCTTTGTATTTCTCCACCTCAACCCATCTGTTCATCTCTCATATTCTCTCTCCATCTTTGTATTTCTCCACCTCAACCCATCTGTGCATCTCTCATATTCTCTCTCCATCTTTGTATTTCTCCATCTCAACCCATCTGTTCATCTCTCATATTCTCTCTCTCCATCTTTGTATTTCTCCACCTCAACCCATCTGTGCATCTCTCATATTCTCTCTCCATCTTTGTATTTCTCCACCTCAACCCATCTGTGCATCTCTCATATTCTCTCTCCATCTTTGTATTTCTCCACCTCAACACATCTGTTCATCTCTCATATTCTCTCTCTCCATCTTTGTATTTCTCCACCTCAACCCATCTGTTCATCTCTCATATTCTCTCTCCATCTTTGTATTTCTCCACCTCAACCCATCTGTTCATCTCTCATATTCTCTCTCCATCTTTGTATTTCTCCACCTCAACCCATCTGTTCATCTCTCATATTCTCTCTCTCCATCTTTGTATTTCTCCACCTCAACCCATCTGTTCATCTCTCATATTCTCTCTCCATCTTTGTATTTCTCCACCTCAACCCATCTGTGCATCTCTCATATTCTCTCTCTCCATCTTTGTATTTCTCCACCTCAACCCATCTGTGCATCTCTCATATTCTCTCTCTCCATCTTTGTATTTCTCCACCTCAACCCATCTGTTCATCTCTCATATTCTCTCTCTCCATCTTTGTATTTCTCCACCTCAACCCATCTGTTCATCTCTCATATTCTCTCTCCATCTTTGTATTTCTCCACCTCAACCCATCTGTTCATCTCTCATATTCTCTCTCTCCATCTTTGTATTTCTCCACCTCAACCCATCTGTTCATCTCTCATATTCTCTCTCTCCATCTTTCCTAGTCTCATTTCTATCGTTATTTTGCTCCATTGCTCCACCCACTCATTCTTTTTCCCCCACCTCTCGCTCTCTGAAAACGTCTGTCTTGCTCAACATGATAAATAAATACTCAGACAGACACTAAGATAAAGGCACATTCCTCGTCCCATATGCTAGGACAAATTTGTACAAATACTCCTTCTTCCCTAGCGCTATTAGAGCAAGGAATGGGTTGCCTGAGCAAGCCAGGAAAATCAGTGACTTGGCAGAATTTAAGTCATTGGTTAATATGCATGACTGAATGACTGAATGCATGACGCATAGGACGTAATCATCTTCTTTTTTGAAGTAACGTCTGTATTATATAAGATAAGATAAGATGAATATTTAATTTTACATGCATGTATTTCTGTAGATTGTATTCAATTTTTACTTCAACATATCATCTTTCATTCTTCAATCATTAACTCTTTCTCTCCTAATTAACGATATCATCGTTGGTTTGACCTCATTAAAATAAATTAATATTTGGTCTTATAAACTTTAATTTGTGTTATATAAAAAGAGCATGCATTCTCCTATAATTCTATACCAAAAGTAACATTTTCTGATAAAAAAAAATAAATTTATTACAGTTTAACAGGGTAGAATGTACAAATGTGAAAAATTAACAATTCTGCCAGAACGTGAAAAAATAGTTACGGAGATAAAGAGTTAATGCATATGTTAGCGTGGCAGGGCTCTAGGTTAGGTCTAGGCCTCGTACTAACCAGAAGTTATAATAACAGTAGCCAGATGGTAACGCTACTGGGTGGGTCGTATCTGTGCACCTTGTCACATTACTGTTTGATAGCCAGTGACATGAATATAGTTGGGAAGCACGGAATACACTTTATATTGGTGCTTAGGATGTTTCACGTGGGAAACAAGCGTCCACAGTTGAATTGTGGGTAAGTTTGAGATTTGATCACATGGTCAGAAATAAGTAGACACCATGGATATGGAAGAAGACAGACGTGTCTTATATTTCAGTTCAAAGTACCGGTATTGCTAGATATGTACTTAATGAATTTCATTTGCATTACATGTGAGATATGTTATGTGATTTATTGATGGCTGAAGTTGCCTGTATATTATGAATTGTTATCTTATTTCAATAAATGTGTATCTGCTAAGTCAGACTTGAATTAGTGAATCTTAATACATGCTGTGTTGTCCTAATTAGAGTGGATATACGCGATAACAAGTATACAATAAATTGGGTGTGAAGGAGGATATTTATTCAGTACACAACAGTCGCTATGATAATACTAGAAGAGGTATTGAAGTAATACAAAGAATTTAACACATTTACAGAACATTACACACCTCAGTCTGTGACAAAGGGGCTAGAGTCGCATAAGCAACCAGACAGCACAACTAAAGTAAACTAGCTACAAGAAAGCAAGAAACAAACTTTAACTGAGAATAAATAAAAAAAAAGATACTTTATTTACATGAGGGAAAATAAATCCAAAATAAAATATAACAGTATAAGTACTATACTATTTATACTACCCATAGAACAATAGGCGGAAATACAAGTATAAAATCTGGCTCAATAAAAAAAACAACATAAAAATAGCTCTGGTCTATAAAAATAGTAAAAATTTCAATACAAATAAAAAATAATTCAGGGAGCGCAAGCTCATACACAGGCATAGCTGGTCATGTCCGAGTGGTGCGGGCAGCACGGGGCATCAAGTGGTGCGGGGCATCAAACTAAGAAGAAACTTTCTCAGTAAAAACTACACATTGCACAAACATGAACAAAGCCAAAACTACTGTATTTGAAATGTTAACTACAAATTCGATTAATTGATGATAGCTATTTTGTTAAGATAAGAATTGAATGTAATCTGTAGATCAGGTAGAATGAATCAAATACACTAGATTTGTTTAAATGACTCAAGGCAATTCACTTTTAAACGCCCACTTTCTTTTGAAGCACATGCTACATGTTGTTGCTTCATTGCTCAGTACGCTGGTTTCATCTAGCTCTAGAGCTTATTAATATACCTACCGCTTGACCCTAGATAATTGTCGTAGTTTATTTGTTTCACTATGAATATTTTTAGTGAAAGTCAATTTGGAAATAAAAACACTGCTTCTTGTAAATTCTAATGCCCTTGAGCAATGAAAGTTACATCAATATTTTTTATTCAAATTATCTTTTTTTATGTGTTTTCTTTTTCATCCCTAGCTTGTTAATTGTACTATTGTAATGTAAACCATTATATGGGCGTAGCTCAAGACTAAAAAGTCCGGTTTGTACGCCAAGTGCTAGCTCAGAAGGAGAAATTGTCATCTCAGGTTGAAATGGTTGACGGTAGGGATCAAAGGTTCCACAGGGTAAAAATTTGATAGTTAATGCTACCTGAAAAGAATCTAGAAATATATAGATCTAGATGTAGGATATCATTCCTTTTCTCCCAAAGCAGAACCTGGCACTCAATGGGCATCGCGAACGAGTCGAAGTAGAATTGCAAAGATAAAATCTAGATAATTTCTAGGAGTTTGTGAAATACGATCCACTCCTAAGAGTACATGTGCTTCTTCCCAAGCTTGTTCCAGACCAAATACCTACGTCCCCACAAATACAAAACGAACTTCTTGTATTATTGGGTGATTGCAAGCTTAATATTTATCGATTGTTTTGACAGTACGTCTGACATCTTAAAACTGGATCAATTTTCCCAAATGTTAAGGTCACTTTGTCATGGACAATTACGGGGTACAGATTCGTTTGTGTTTCACTAACATCACCTCAGATGTAGGGAAGGTGATTTAGTTCTAATTGTTGTCTTTATTTGAATATTTCTGGAGATTGCGGTAAGTGCTAAATTTATGCTATTGAATTTTGTTTCAGACTTCAATGAATCAAGAATTGATTGCGATCAAACGAGTAAAAATTTGCGACTAATTTGGGCAATTAATGGGGGAAAATGGCAATACCTTAACAATGACAACACATTAGTTTGGAAAAAAAATCTTTTCGCTATTTTATTTCGTTGGAGGGGGCATCGTGAGAAAATGCCGCGCTAGGCATCATATGCACTTGCTACGCCACTGCATTAATGTTTGATTTTGGACTTTATATGTTCTGTACGTTTCGGTGTTCATTTCTACATAAATTTTATACAATTATTCGGGGTTACATTTTCATATCTTTTCATTCTTCTTATCTTATATGATACAGACGTTACTTCAAAAAAGAAGATGATTACGTCCTACGGGTCCTGCATTTAGTCATGAAACTGTATATTATTCGAAGAGAACGAGCACACACACACCCACACAAAAAGGTGTTTGATTGATGTCAAAATGAAGACCAATAAACCAGCACCAGTCATTTATGTGTTACACTACAACTGCCACAAATAACTCAGAAAACGTCCTCTTAAAAGTACACCAGACAATAGAAAAAAAAAAGGTTTACATTCGTTCATTAACCCAACATGACTTCTGGGTTGTGTACCAATAGTTATAGCTTGTCTTCTTTTGATTGAATGTCGTCTGGGAATGCTGTTTATAGTGCACATTGCCTAAGATACACACCCACATACAACACACACACACACGATACATACAACGCATACACAACGTTTCTAGCAATGTCCTTAGTAATTGACTCATTATTGGTGTCATTAATACTGTTACGAATCTCACCATCCAGGCTCTCTGCAAACTGCACCATACACCACCAACTTAAAGAACTTGACAACTCAGGGCTCCAGAGTAACGTAACACTTTAATAGTTGAATAAATAACAGCCAATACTGTACAATTGGCAACATGTACACTGTACAAATATCTCTCCGCCTTATCAACTCTTGCACTGGCCTCTCCGTCTCGTTCCGGGCTTGCACTGCGTTCAACAGTTCAGGACTGACTTCACACACTGGGCTCGTTGTGTCGGACTCGATCACAGACCAAGATCAAGACGCCAGACGTCTCAACTGTACTTGAAAGTACTCCGCACTGAACCGTCGTAATGCTCCGTACAGAACCACTCCGTTGAACTGTGCTGTAGTCGACCGTGTTCCGTGTCGTGAACCTTCTCTCGTGAACCTCCTTTCTGAACCGTCTTGACTGCGACACCTCCCTCTTATATAGGGTCCTACTGGCCTTCTCGAACCGGGCAGAACGTCGCTCGACCATTCTGGGTGGTCATATGACTACATCCGTCGTGACGCTCCTGAGGTCTGTTCACGACGGCGATCCTTCCCGAACCGTCATGTTGACACTCGTCTCGACTGACTGTCGTAGCTCGTCACGGTTGACCGCTCGTCTAGCGCTGGCCTGGGGCGATTTGCGTCGGCTGACTACACTCACACCACTACCCCCATCTGTGCCACCACCAGGTTTATAACAATACTATTTCAGTTAGCCGCGATTACGTGTCAACCACACTAAATAATTTTTACCTCTTTCTAAATTAGTAAACACTAATATTCACAATGTAAAAGAAGTTTAAGCGATGATGTTAAATTTTCGTAGATCTATATCTCAGGTGCAATTTAAATCTAACAAACTAGTTCACTAAAAGAATTATTTTTAATACACTGTTAGAATTCCGAACATATTTTTACAGGTTCGCAACAAAGAGGAGATGCTTTCAAAATGTCATTTAGATGTACTTTCTAAGAATTTATCATAAAAAAATGTGTAGGTTGTATTGGTTCTTGTAAATGTAGGTCCTATATAGATCTAATCGTTTTTTAGCGGCCCCCGAAAGGGGAAAAGACGCTATTAGTTTTGTGCGAAATGTCTGTCCGTCTGTCCGTCTGACCGTCCGTCCCGTTTAGATCTCGTAAACTAGAAAAGATATTGAAAATCCGACATCACAATATTTTAGACCATTCAAAGTTCTGATGCAACGGCTACTTTTTTTTTTCCTGAAAGCGAAAAATCTAATTTTTAAAGTCAGTTATGCAAGTAGTTTTTTAAAGAGAAAAAGCTAATTAGTATGCATTATAAGTTAGAACTAATTTAAAACGAATAGTAATCTTATAAACTTCATTTTCTTGACCTTTTTTTTTCATGGATTGAATTAAAGAATTCGAATAAAAGATGAAGCCTTTTCAAAACAATTACATTATGTAAAGACCAGGAGAGGCTCGGTAAAGCGCTTAGCTTCCGAACCGAGGGTCCCGGGTTCGAATCCTGGTGAAGACTGGGATTTTCAACTTCGGAATCCTTGGGCGCCTCTGAGTCCACCCAGCTCTAATGGGTACCTGACATTAATTGGGGAAAAGTAAAGGCGGTTGGTCGTTGTGCTGGCTACATGACACCCTCGTTAACCGTAGGCCACAAAAAAAGATGAACTTTACATTATCTGCCCTATAGACCACACTTCTGAAAGGGGAACTAATTAGGCCAGGTTCACATCTAACTATGCATTCACTTGCACCTATCCTTTGATCTGCAGCACCATTGGGGCACTACACAAGATCTGTCAACCTTCTTTCTCCATTCTTATTTCTCATTTGTCTTTGATATAATTTCATTTGGATGTTCTTTCTGAAAATTTTGAAGCCTGCCTGGGTGGACCACTTCGGTTGCCGATTTTAAGTTTGTGTTTCCACACAAACTGTCTTTGTAACCTTGTTAAGTTTTTGTTGGATAATTACTGCAAGTTTAAAATAACTTAGAGACATGCCAAATAATTTGGTAGTATTATGTATTATTCGATCGGCTAGCATTGGCTTTAAGTGGAAAAATATCTGACACCACTCTGTTTTTTACTGCAATAGGATATTGCCCATCAATAGAATTCAATTCTTCATATATTCAGGTTTAAACAACCAAATTCACTAAGAATGGCTGCCTGGTCGTGTGGAATACGCTCTGGGCAGCACTGTTCGAACCAGATTAGCCACCTTCCTGCTGAAGGATTGGGTAGGATGTAATGACCCTCTGAAGGAACCCCAAACATAAAGCAGGAAAAAACGAATTGAAAGCTAGCTTGACCACACTTTAAGGTCATCTGTTTCTTTTGCCAACAGTTAACAAGCAGGGTATCATGTGGCCAGCACAACGACTGACCACCTTTACTTTCCCCAGCTAAAGTCATGTACCCATTTGAGTTGAGTGAACTCAGAGGTGCTCTAAAAATCCCGAAATTTAAAATCCCAGTTTTCACCGAGATTCGAACCCAGGACCCCAGGTTCGGAAGCCAAGCGCTTAAACTCTCAGCCACCTTAACATCATCTGCCCTATAGACCGCATGGTCTGAAAGGGGTAATTTACTTTTCTTTACTTGACCACACGACACGTCTTTTTTTATTATCGTGTAATTTACAGACGTCCATGTGATAATCTATTAATGTTGAACGAGCGTTTTCTCTGATAATGGCACAATGGACAGAGAAAGAAAAATACTCCGAGGCACTCTTCTCACGAATGAAAAGTGAAAAGAAATACTTTGGAGTTTCATACGTATGTTTGTGATGATAAACTTCTGTTAAAAGTCGATTCATATCGGAAGTACCCATTGGATACTTAATGTGAAAGACTGTTTCAGTGCCTAGTTGAAAAATGAAGAAGTACCCATTGGAAATACGATACTTAACTCTTGCCTAAGTCTGTCAATGTAAATACGCTGCTAGATTGTACTTAAAGCTAAGCAGTTTCAGATTTCTTTCAGGAAGGTGCGTTGATGTCTACTATAACATCTTTGGTAGCCATTGTGATGTAAGTGTATCGCTGTCAGTATCCGTATCCACAGTCTCCTTCAAATCCAAGAATCCTGACAAATCGTCTCGAGTAATATATTCTAGTATTTGGGCCTAAGTGCATTGTTTGTGTTAATGGATTGCATTGTTACTTGTTATCGAAGATGCACAAGTATGGAGCTTATAGGCTTAAGTGTCAATCGCTCAGTGGCAGACTTTTATATCTCTCTGTTGACATCATTCCTGTCTGGACTCAAATTTAAGCTTGAAGTAAAGACGATTGATTGACGGGATAGGAACGGTATTAAAACGAGTATTAGAACCATGATTGAGTAGATAAGAACGGTATTTACACTATTAACATACGTAATAAAACAAACCAAAAATAAAAGAAGAAGATAACTTTAAGTCAACAATGCACATTCTGAACACATTGTAGAAATATTGCAATTATTGTTATTATCTTCTTATCTTATCTTATATAATACAGACGTTACTTCAAAAAAGAAGATGATCACGTCCTACGCGTCATGCATTCAGTCATGCATATCAATCAATGACTTAAATTCTGCCAAGTCACTGTTTTTTTCTGGCTAGCTCAGGCAACCCATTCCATGCTCTAATAGCACTAGGGAAGAAGGAGTATTTGTACAAATTTGTCCTAGCATATGGGACGAGGAATGTGCCTTTATTTTTGTGTCTTTCAGAGTATTTTATTAAATTTTGTTTTTGTATTTGAAGATTATGGTTCAGTGTTTTATGTATAATTGCTACTTTACTTTTGAGTCTTCTGTCATGAAGGCTTCCTAAATTTAGTGATTTTACTAATGGTGTTACCCTAATCAAATGTGAATATTCGTTTGTTATGAATCTCACTGCCCTATTTTGTGTTTGTTCCAGTTTCTTAATGTTTTCTTGAGTTGAGGGGTCCCACACGATGGATGCATATTCTATTATTGGCCTAACCAAGGTTAAATAACATTTTAGTTTTATGTTCTTATTTGATTTATAGAAATTTCTTTTAATAAACCCTAATGCTTTGTTGGATTTTTTTATAGTTTCATCAATATGTGGATTCCATGACAGTTTTTCATTTATTATAACACCAAGGTATTTTGCGTTTTTAGTCTGTGTTACTGGTTTGCCATGAATAAGATAAGTGGAATTAATTTGTTTTATTTTTTTTGTTACTCTTAACAACTGACATTTTTCTGGGTGGAAAGACATGCTCCAATTTGATTCCCATTTCTGTAATTCATCTAATTCTCTTTGTATAATATATGTGTCATGTGTTGTTTTTATTGTTCTATATATTATGCAATCGTCTGCAAATAATCTGACTTTTGTTCCTAAACTAATGCAATTTGGTAAATCATTTATGTGAATTAAAAATAGTAGTGGACCCAAGACTGTTCCTTGAGGTACACCTGAGTTTACTGTTATCGGTGTTGATTTAGAGCCATTTATTATTACAGTTTGTTCTCTCCCTATCAGAAAATCTTTAATCCACTGATGCAGTGGACCGTTAATGCCGAAATATTTTAATTTTTTAAGCAAACTATGGTGGTGAACTTTGTCAAAAGCCTTGGAAAAATCTAGTAAGATAGCATCTATTTGTTCACTATTATCTAAACCTTTTGAAAAATCATCAATTAGTCCTATTAGTTGTGTTTCACATGATCTATATTTCCTAAAGCCATGTTGGTATGGGTTGAGGACATTATGTTTGTCTAAGTGGTTTATGATATTGCTACATATTATGTGTTCTAGTATTTTACATGTGATGCTGGTAAGTGATACTGGTCTGTAGTTTTATTGATTGCGCTTAATCATAATCACTAGACTGAAGCCATATTAAGGAGACTTTGTACTTACGAAATGTTAAATTGTGATTGTTGGAAATGTTAAGCTGTGATTGTTGAAAATGCTAAGCTGTGATTGTTGGAAATGTTAAACTGTGATTGTTGGAAATCTTAAACTGTGATTGTTGGAAATCTTTAACTGTGATTGCCGGAAATGTTGAAATGTAATTGTTAGAAAATGTTAAACTGTGATTGTTGAAAATGAATGTAGCCTACTGCTTCCTTTGGGTTTGTATATTATTAAAATGTCTTCTCATTTACCGAGTAGGCCTCATGCTGATTTGTTCTGTACAGTGCACACACGAGAGAGACTAATTTCCTTCCGGATATAAAAATATTAAAAGCTTTTACTGTAAAATTTTTCTTAAATGAACTCTTGTCATAATAATAGCGTATTATTGTTAATAATATTAAAACACATTATTTTAAAGATTAGCCTATATTTGTTATAAATAAAATAGTCGATGAATAAGAAACCATGACATTTATTTATTTCCTGGTATTTTTATCGATGATTCGATGTGTGTATTATTATGTTATATGTGAGAATTTTCTATGTTTAAAAATATATAGGGCCTTCTCTTCCTCTTCAAGATGACTCTGGTAGATATTGATTCGTTTGAAGTTAAAATAACTTAAAATAACTTCTTTGTTTTTCGAGATACGGTGACTTTTTTTTTTTTGCGAGTACTGTTTAAAATAATTCGACAAGATTTGTCACCCATTAATCGTTGATTTTTCTCTCAATTAAACTGGCCTACACTTATCAATTATACTGGCCTACACTTATCAATTATACTAGCCTACACTTATCAATTATACTAGCCTACACTTATCAATTATACTGGCCTACACTTATCAATTATACTGGCCTACACTTATCAATTATACTGGCCTACACTTATCAATTATACTAACCTACACTTATCAATTATACTAGCCTACACTTATCAATTATACTGGCCTACACTTATCAATTATACTAGCCTACACTTATCAATTATACTGGCCTACACTTATCAATTATACTGGCCTACACTTATCAATTAAACTGGCCTACACTTATCAATTATACTAACCTACACTTATCAATTATACTGGCCTACACTTATCAATTATACTGGCCTACACTTATCAATTATACTGGCCTACACTTATCAATTATACTAGCCTACACTTATCAATTATACTGGCCTACACTTATCAATTATACTAGCCTACACTTATCAATTATACTAGCCTACACTTATCAATTATACTGGCCTACACTTATCAATTATACTAGCCTACACTTATCAATTATACTAGCCTACACTTATCAATTATACTAGCCTACACTTAAGCGCCAACTATTTTTTTCGTTCTCTTACTATTTACCTTGTGTAGAGAATTCGGTCGCTCGCTAAAAATTTTAAACAAATAATAGACTATAAAAACTTCCATTTTTATAAGTACTTGAATAGCTCAGTGGCAAGCATGTCGGCATTCCATCGTGGAGGCTCGAGCTCGAATTCATACTCGAGCAACTTCCTTTTTTTTTCTTTCCTTGCTTTTGAAAAGACAGCACGGAAACCCTCTCCTGGATACCTCCTCCTCCCCCCCCGGCCCAAACTAGTCCACAAAATTGATCCGACCATAACGCACTGAGCATGCTATAAGCATGAAAGTCGCACAAATTTATTATTGTTATAAAAAATTGAAAACCTGATTAATTCAAATTAATTGATGCAAGTTCACTCAATATAAGCTTTGCTTTTTTAAAAAAAAGTGATTTATATATTTTAATTTTTTTATTAATTGGACTGGTCTCGAAAAACTCTACAACAATCTAAATAAAAACTTTTGCCTTCCACTTGCTTTTTTGAGAGGAGGGGACACTTTTCTTTTCGACTGCAACATCAAATCAAAAGTACAGGACGAAAAACTTAAAAAAAAAAAAAAGAACAACCAAAAAAAAAACCCCCCTAATATCTATATCTGCGTATGGAAGCCCATCTCGTATGTCCCAATAAGATGAATGATGAAAGTTGAAAGACGACAATGTCATGATTACATCCTGGCTACTCGTGTTTCTAATTACCTTTATATCATATTGATATGGAAGAATCGTGTCATCTCAAAGTAGATCTAAATGTATTTCTTTTTTTTTCCCTGCCAAATTATTTTCGGAACTTTTTATATGGAAATGCTTCGTCCAAGTGCTTGACTATATTTTGATTCTTGACGTCTCTTGCATGGTTTCTCTCCCCTTGAGTCCTAGGAGCTCTGGAGAATTCTAGGCAGAATTGTTTGTCCTCTCATAAAGTCTCTGTTGGAAGGAGATTTACTTAATTGAACTGTCATTTTATTAGCAATTTCTTTTTAAAGAGATGAAAGAACACGACCTTGTACTGGGACACGGTGACCCTACATCTCACTGCCCGATTTCTTTCACGCGCTCTAAGTGAATAATTCTAGCTTGTTCTTGACTAAAGAGGTTTCTGATACGGAAATAGAAAGCCGTCGATTGACCACATTGGACAATTTATTACCTTTTGTTGATGTACAATTATTTTGTTACACCATTTCATTTTGGGCGTTTCGTTCGAAAATATTTTTTTAAATTCGTAAATTGCTTCATGTATCTCTCCATGTAACTTTTCAAAAGTAATCTTCTGGAGTAGTACAGTGATAATCTACTGTGCGGAGAAAATCTTAATTACCGCAGGTTTAATGCTATTTAAAAATAAAAAATAAAGGAAAATTTAAAAAGTATCTTCTATCACTAGATTACATAAGTTAAATGATGAATTCTTCTCTCCCTCGATTACATTATAAGTCAGAATTTGACGTTTTTTTTCATATTTTTTCTAAAAATAATATTTATTCAATAGAATGTTGTTGTTGTGTAGGAATAAGGATAGCAAGTTATACTTAACTTACCTATAGGTAACAAGTATATTAAACTGCCCGAAGGTCATAAAGTGCGTATAATAAATCTCGAAGAGTAACTATAGGCCGTGTGATTGTTAAAAGAGCTGAGCCGAAGGCTCTTCGAGCTCTAGGCATGTAAGCCTGCTTGAACAAACCGTTCTAAACTGTTCTGTCTGGAAGAGGTCCAAGTCAATGCCTATGGAAAACATTGCTATTTCCGATATATCTGGTACTCCGGGCGCATGGACTAGAATGCATGGCCGAAGGCCGAGTAGGCTATACCGGGAACCTCCGCCATTTTCCTATGTTGTACCAAGCTAACCGTGCAGGGCTCGCCATTAGTGTAACGGTTCCTTGAGGAACGGCGCATGGATTATCGACAGGGACGTGGAAGCTCTCTTTCAACTCCGCACCGTGCAATGGGAAAGCTCTCGCATTCCCTTGGACACTCCCACAGGAGTTTTGTTTTGCTATTCATTTAGCCTAATCACTTCCTCAAGTAATCGTTTCCACCCGAGTGCCACGTTGAGGCAGAATAGCGTAACCGGGTAACTATAGGTCTAACTATACAGTAGTTTATATGTAGCTGAGAATAGTCGGTATATATGTGAAGTACATTATTGTTACGCCTTTGAAAGCTATTCAATCGGTGTTATGGAGCAGAGGCGGCCCTAGTAGTGCGCGGGCCCTTGGCGAATGCCATATGCTTAAGGGTAGACAATAATTGTCGTGAGCCTCGGCGTTCTTAAGTCATCGAAGACATTCTTGAATGGTTGGGTCGAATTCGTCAAGCATCTCAACCAAGTCTAAAACTGACCGTTGTTCGGTGCATAAGGTTTCTCTGTTCTCCCACGAAATGTTGAAAATGTACTGAACAATCGCTAGAGTTCTCGCTAAGACTGCACGCGAATGCAGTTTTTCTTTTGTAATTTGTTCAAGCATCAAGTTATCAATACAATACCATTGGGCGCGGTGGATGAGTGGTTAAGCACTTGTTTTCTGAACCTGGAGTCCTGGGTTCGAATCTCAGTGAAGACTGGGATTTTAAATTTCGAGATTTTTAGGGCGCCCTCGAGTCCACCCAACTCTAAAGGATACCTGACTTTGCTTAACCGTTGGCCAAAGAAACAGATGACCTTTACATCATCTGCCCTTTAGATCGCAAGGTCTGAAAGTGGAACTTTACCATTAGACATGTGAGTTAATCCAATCACACTTACACATAATTATAAGTATGTATGGCTGCCTGTCCGTGCGGTATGCGCGCTGGACTGTTGTTCGATCGTTTTAGTAGTCCCGGGTTCATATGCCGGCCGATGCTATCCCCCCCCCCCCGTCGTCCTGCAAGAGGTTTGGACTAGGAAGTAGATTATCTTTGACCCTGAAGGAACATCCGAAACATTTAAAACATTTTACAAACAAACATTTGAACGTGATTTACAGAAACCTCGTGCTGCTGAATTTTATTATTAAGATTTTTCCAGTCGCAGCAGCTTTCGTTTGCTAATTGGCCTCCAGTAGCTATAGTGTCAAACAGCTTGCTAAGAAATACTCACTTTAGTATTTTGTATAAAAACAAAGTGTACAAGAAGATGGTCTATGGTCCATAGACTTTCGCATATACCACTTTCCATTGAAAAAAATATATTCGCGTTTGTTTGTTTTGTACACTTCACACGGATTTCATACGGCCTGTAGCCTACAGTGGAAAAATGAATACGTTATCGTCAAACTTTCTGGATGCTGATTAGCCGAAAAAGCTGTATAGCAAATCAACTAAAAAAAAAACAACTAAAATACGAGCGAGGTCACAGTAACCTACCAAACCAGAAATTCTTCTCACACACCCTCGTCCCATTTTTGTGTATGGCGGACTAAAGTAATAGTACATTTATTGTATACGTACCAATTCTTTTTATGCTGTAATGCGACATAACAGTACTGTATGACTGTTTATTTTCGAAATAAACGATTTTGATTGGCAGCTTCCGGCTACTTATTTTTTTTATAGGCTACCAATGTAAACTGTTAAACCATGATGATAGCCGCTTAGAATGTACAGTTCATAAGATTACAGAAAATTAATGGTATTTCGAAACCAAAAATGTCATCCTAAGAGCTTACATGGTAATTGGTATTAAATAGATGCAGGAAAAGGCTTCCAAAATATTGAGTACAAGTCCTACTTTATGAGGACTAGTCTGGTTTTTAAACCTGTTGGTGACAAGGGAATCTCCTATCGCGGGGCCCTACTTGCCACCCCCTAAGGCCGCTACTGTTATGGACCGAAGTGTGTGGCTTTGGGCTGATGTAATTTTTAGTAAAAAAAAAAAATGACGGATGTGCACCGTAAAAAAAAGGTGGAGTCCAGCAGCTGATGAAAGGAACAGAGACGGTCAAGGTCGTGTGAATATTGTAAGGGAAGAACTCAAATAATTTCGCATCTTGCAATTTAATTTGTTTTTTTCATATATTTTTAACACTGAAAAACTGAAATCTGTAAATATTAGTTAATAAAAATCATAAAGATTAACTCTAATTTGTTTAAAAAAAAAAGAATTGAATCTTTATTCAAATTTCTGTATTATCTGTATCAAGCTAATTAATCCACAACACGGGTAAGTTAAATTAGCTGTCTGCAGCATTGCAACACAGGGGCCCTACCAACACAAAAGCTAATAGGACGTTGACCGAGACATTCAACTGTGAAATACAGGATGAAGACAGTATCGGGCGGAGCCGGTGGGAAAACCTAGTCGACAATAAAAATAGTCATAAAAAAACTATCAACATAGGAATCAGCTGTCTTCACATCGGCAGACTATTTATTAGATTACGAATATTTATTAAATTAATTTAGTGGGGAGGGAGAGAGAGAGAGAGAGAGAGAGAGAGAGAGAGAGAGAGAGAGAGAGAGAGCGAGCGAGAGAAATATAAAAAAAAATGTAGAGTAAGAGATAGGGAGTGAAAGAGTTGGCGGAAAGGGAGAAAACGAAAGAGAGAAAGAAAAATAGAAAGAAAGAGGGAGAGAGAGAAAGAGAGAGAGAGGGAGAGAGACCTATAGTACCGAACGAATCAGGAGCAATGACTGAGAAATAAACATCTATTCTGAACTAATGAATAGGCATCCAGGGAGACGACACAGGAACCATCATGCATTTCGATTTCAGCGTAACCTCGTCTCTGGTGTTTCCTTTATGTGTAATATAAGTATTTACAGGACACGTTTGACAGATTTAGGCCAGTCTTCCATCTGACCTTTCGCATCACAATTGGCTCCGTTTCAAAACTCTACAAGCTTAGAACTCAGAAGGAAAACACACATACATACAGACACTTTGGTGAAATAAAAACTGTTTCTAACTCTCCGTAATGGAGTGACTCGTTGGATCAAGTTACATGTGTCAATGTTCAAACTTTCAAAGCCATTTCTCATAAACTACTTGTTTTATTAGATTTTGATCACTTGACTCAGAAATTTAAGTAGATTGTAGATCCTTCAGCTGAAGTTCCAACATATTCGCCATATGTTATTCATCACCAACATTTCTATTTTATCAGCGGGTATCATATTTATTTACTAGTGCTAAGTTTTTTGTTTTTTTTTTAAATACCGAAGTAGCAAAATAAAAGTTACGCAAAAAGCTCTATCACACAAATGAAGACGACTTTCAGTTTTGTACATGTTTATAAAGCACCACTATTGAGAATTTCAGTATTATTTAAATACGATATATCAAGCATCCAATTCAAGCTAGAAATGTTAGATGATTACATGAACAGAAAAAAGGGAAGCATTCTTGGAAGCTCATCTCATCTGAACGCTCCAACATAACAATGAGAACGAAGAAGAAGAAGAAGAAGAATTGAAATCTAATTTTAGCCTAAGGTTTGTGCGGTCAAAATATCAAAACCTGAAACAGACTCATAGGGGCCACTGCAGTTTATGTGAAACCAGTACTCTCTTGGTTATCTTTTTAAAATAATTATGTACAAGACAAACAAACTTTAAAAACTTAATAATACACATTCTTTACCTAATGAAGAAATAGTGTATGAATTATTCTTACTACAATACAAATATGTTTACGTGTGTTTGTATTATATTCAAATAGAAAACAATGTAGGTTATAGAGACTGCGGTATGATTGGTATAAGAGACTATCTGGTCTGTCACTTAATTAATCTTTCCTGGTGCCAATGCATGTAAGTAATCTCGAACATTCGTTCGTTAGACTTATTCAAGATGAAATCTGAATCCCCCAATAACCCCTAGGAAGCTATTTGAGTGTTGTATGGTGACCCTGGGTCAGCAGCCAAGCGTATATTCAGTGCAAGAGAATAAAAGCAACCGAAAAAAAAAAAGGCCCAAGAGAATCCCCTTTAGGGAAAGAACGGTTTGGGAAAAAAGGGGAGGGGGCTGTAATCGATAATTTTGGTACATTCCATGGCAAACAAGTCCGTTGACTTGCTGGTGTAAGTTATCCTGAGGTATGGGACTACTATTTTTAGCAGACTCTTGTTTTTTTTTATTATCTTATCTTATAATATACAGACGTTACTTCAATAGAAAAGATAATTACGTCCAATGCGTGTCCATGTGTCAATCTAGTCATGCATGTTAATCAGAGATTTAATCTCGGCTTAGTTGTTGGCTGATTCAGGCAACCCATTCCATGCTTTAATGACATTAGTGAAGAAGCAGCACTTGTATGATTTTGTCCTAGCATTTGGAATAAGAAATGTGCTTTCATCTTTGTGTCTTTCTAGGTATTTAATTAGGTTTTTTTTTATTTCTAAGTTATGGATCAATTTTTTATTTATTATTCTTGCTTAACTATTAAGAATATTTCTCTAATGTGAATATTCGTTGGTTATAAATCTTATAGCTCTATTTTGCGTCTGCTTTAATTTTTGTGTGTGTTTTCTCAAGTTGAGGGATCCCAAGCATTCTGATATTGGTATAAACAAGGTTTAATAGCATTTTAGTTTTATGTTCTTGTTTGATTTGTAAAAAACAATATTTTTAAAATAATTCCGACTATATGATGATGTTATAAATCTACATATTTTGAGCTAGTCTGTGTTGCTTGTGCACTGAATACTTTTGTGTTGACTCTTAATAGTTGTATAAACTATACATTACATTTGATTAATTTTAATAATTTTTTTAAAAATTTATTATTTCATGTAAAATGTAGAATAGTTACATTTTTAAAATACATGATTAAATTTGATTTAAATAGATCTAAGTAAAGATTGAAATGTGGGCCCTTGGGTCCTCTCTGCTGTATTTTGTTATGTATGTGTCTAACATGGTACAGAAGATTGTTTTTCTTTACTTTCTTTTCATCTCTAGGTCCCATAGTGAGTTTTTTAATGACCAAGTTTTGCTATAGAAAAATTGCTTTATGTGGCTCTGCGCTTGTGACTATAGGGCTGCTTGGAATGCCATTTATACCCTATATACCCACTATGTGTTTCTTCTTTGGAGTTTTAACTGGTAAGTCGTTTTTTAAAGTAACATTTTTGGTATTCTTCTTGTGAAGCTAGGTACTTTAAAAGTACCTGTGATTTCACGGGCCAATACTAAAATAGAGATTGATACTGAAAGTGTCCAGTTCGTTTGTACCTAGTTTGACCATAGCAGGGTTAACCTTCGAGTTTGGCAAAATTTCTTGTTGAGGGCCTGTTTTGATCATGTAAAAAAAGAAAAAAAATACTTTAAAAAAAGTTTATGTTAAGTGTAATTGTATCAATTAGTTTGGATCATTTCTGTAATAAAATTTATCATAGATCTAGACTATTCTAGACTGACAGTAATGCTATAAGAAAATAAGAAATAATTTTATCATTTGTTTTTGTTTAGTGCAATGTCATTCTTTTAGCTTTCTCAATGCGCTATGATCCCATCACTTTCTCAATACGCTATGATCCTATCACTTTCTCAATGCGCTATGATCCTATCACTTTCTCAATACGCTATGATCCCATCACTTTCTCACTGCACTATGATCCCATCACTTTCTCACTGCGCTATGATCCCATCACTTTCTCAATACGCTATGATCCAATCACTTTCTCACTGCGCTATGATCCCATCACTTTCTCAATGCGCTATGATCCCATCACTTTCTCAATGCGCTATGATCCCATCACTTTCTCAATGCGCTATGATCCCATCACTTTCTCAATGCGCTATGATCCCATCACTTGTCTCAATGCGCTATGATCCCATCACTTTCTCAATACGCTATGATCCCTGGGGGTTTTGTTTCGCCATTCATTTAGCCTAACCACTTCCTCTAATGGTCGTTTCCACCCGGGTGCCACGATGAGACAGAACAGCATACCCGGGTCCCCTGTGATCTGTGATCTTTCTGGACACTTTTGAAAGAGGGAGGCAGAAGGAAGGGGGGGGGGGTATATTGTTAATGTTACCGTGATCGCTTTTTAAATGCATTTTTTAAAAATGTACGTCTTGAATTCGAATTCGATAGCTCAATGAAAGCCAATATTAAACCAATGCACTAACCACTGTGCCAAGGAAGTGCTTATGAAAATAAAAGGTTTTATTGTTAGTTTCTTTTAAGCGACGACCCAATTCTCTATTCAAACTATAAAGGGGACTAGTTCAGCTTATATCACCATATCTGTTAAGTACAATTTCTTTCTCTTGTTCGAACCAAACAAAACAATTAATTACAAACTAATTGCTTTATTTTTTTTATTGATTCTTGATTTTTCAAGAAATGATTATGAAAAGTTTCAACTTAATCCGAGGTTAGGGGTAGGAGAGATAACGCGTACAAACTTTTTACCAGACAATGTAGGCTTTGTAAAAAAAAACAACAACGTCACACTACGATGGTAGCTACACCTTGTTTTCTTACTAACATTGAAATATTGAAATGAAGATGTAAATGAAAGGGCCGTAACTTTACGATAAAGTGTGGACTAGGTCACAAATAACAAAATGGCATGCACGAAAAGAAATTACTCTATCCTATTGCACGTTTCATTAGTTTCATTTTAAATTATATTCTGTGTTTTTTTTATCAGTAGGTCTATGAATAGGAGATAAGAAAAATACTTTTTAAAATGGCTACATTTCTGACCGTTTGTTAAAGTGTCGCGAGTGAAGCCGCCAGTCTGCGCAGTTTAAAAGTTCTGATTCATTTTAGTGTTCTATAAACTTTGAAGTGGTAGTCTCCTTGCAAGGAAGTAAACTTTTTTTTTCCTGCAGTAATGGAACTAACTAGTGCTGGATTTTTAGTTAAGTTAAGACTCTTGCGGGATGTTTGTGGAGCTCCTACCCACTTCAAGCTTCAATAGAGGCTATTCGAGACGCATGCCATTGGAAACATTTTATAGGTAGAGGAGTGCTTATATCTATTGCCGATGATAACAACCTAACGGAATTAGCTTAGACTATGACAATAAATCATCATTATCTTTCGTCGTAAAGGTGCTATGACAGTTTGCGTAATCAAATCCGTCCAGTTTATCCGGCCAGCAACTGTTCTTAGCAGGATAACACGAGAGAGGCCGGTTCATTCTTTTATGTTCTCCAGTCAGCTTTTCTCTGGACGACACTGTACCTTGAAGGATGATTTGCGACAGTAAGTCATGTCTTCCAATATAATCAAATAACTACTGCTTTCGTCTCATACAAGATTGAAGAGTTCCTCCTTTTTGCCAGCCAGAGTGTTGACTTGTAAAATTACAAACTCATTTGTTTTCTTTTCCTAGTAGCATTTAATCTCAAAGGCTTCAATTCTTCTTTCACCCTAGGCGTTCAGTGTACAACTTTCACAACCATATAAGAGTAGAGAGATCACTAGCGAACAATTAATTGGCTTTTATCCCTTTTATTGATTCTCCATCTCTTGTTATATTTGACATTAGGTATTTAAATGAGTCAACTTCTAATAATTAGCCATTCATCTGCATGCAACATCTTTATTATCTCTATCACAAACGAGTAGGCCTACTTTGCTTTTTATTTTAGCACCGAGTTCCATGCCAAGTGCTCTAGCTGCATCATTCGGTCTTGTAGGATGTGTTCAAAAATAAATTAGGACGCTGAACTTCACAATTTTTTTTCGTTTTAAATATTTTTATTATTAGAAACTTTAGCTTGCTCAAGTATAAAAATACAGCTCATTTTCTTTATTTTAGTATAAAAATACAGCTCATTTTCTTTATTTTAGTATAAAAATACAGCTCATTTTCTTTATTTTAGTATAAAATTACAGCTCATTTTCTTTATTTTAACCTAGGTCTATCGCTAGAGCAAACTTATTCATTAAATTACTCATTCTCATTTTGTATGGGATTCTATTTTTTTTCCCTTTTTTGTTCTCCAATCAATCCTAGTTTTGTTTTGTGTTTTTGTTGATCACAACCAGTCTACAGCCTAAAGGAAACAAAAATGACACCAATCCTTTGGTGAATGATAAAATGTATTGATTAAATACATCGGGCTGTAAGTTGTCCGATTACTTCACGTGCGCCTGTGTGTCTGGGTTTGAGGGTGTATGTGTTTATATTATGTGTGCATGCGTAATAAATGTAAGGGAAAAGACATATACAGGGGTGGAGAGAATGGGAAGAAGATATAAAAAAGGGAGGGGGGTACAGACAGCCAGTGCAAGGAAAGGAGAAAAAGGGGGAGGGGTCGATCGATCCCTTAGAATTATTGAACTTTCGTTAAGACCTCTTGTAGAATTAGTGAACTTTCGTTAAGACCTCTTGTAGAATTAGTGAACTTTCGTTAAGACCTCTTGTAGAATTAGTGAACTTTCGTTAAGACCTCTTGTAGAATTAGTGAACTTTCGTTAAGACCTCTTGAATCATCTTCTATCCTAAATTTAGGCTGCTACCAGAATTACTTTAATTCTACCTACTCTTTTATTTTACAAGTATTTCTGTCTTTTTTTTTTGGGGGGGGGGGAGGGGCTATTTGGTGTTATTTCACTAACATACAGAAGAACACAAAGTAGGCTACAGAAGAACACAATGTATGCTAGCTGGTACCTATTGTAGCCATCTGCTAGGACGTCATACACGAACGTAAAGTAGTGGGTGAGGAATAAAGTGAGGACGTTGAACAATGGACGTGAATAAGAAGTGAAACTTGGACAAATAGAGTAGGAAATGAACAAAGTAGTGGCTGTGTAACAAAGTAGTGGCTGTGTAACAAAGTAGTGTCTGTATAACAAATTAGTGGCTGTGTAACAAAGTAGTGACTGTGTAACAAAGTAGTGGCTGTGTAACAAAGTAGTGGCTGTGTAACAAAGTAGTGGCTGTGTAACAAAGTAGTGGCCGTGTAACAAAGTAGTGGCTGTGTAACAAAGTAGTGGCTGTGTAACAACGTAGTGGCTGTTTAACAAAGTAGTGGCTGTGTAACAAAGTGTTGAATATGTAACAAAGTAGTGGCTATGTAACAAAGTAGTGAATGTGTAACAAAGTAGTGACTGTGTAACAAAGTAGTGAATATGTAACAAAGTAGTGGCTGTGTAACAAAGTAGTGAATATGTAACAAAGTATTGGCTGTGTAACAAAGTAGTGGCTGTGTAACAAAGTAGTGGCTGTGTAACAAAGTAGTGGCTGTGTAACAAAGTAGTGGCTGTGTAACAGAGTAGTGACTGTGTATCAAAGTAGTAAATATGTAACAAAGTAGTGGCTGTGTAACAAAGTAGTGGCTGTGTAACAAAGTAGTGAATGTGTAACAAAGTAGTGGCTGTGTAACAAAGTAGTGGCTGTGTAACAAAGTAGTGGCTGTGTAACAAAGTAGTGAATATGTAACAAAGCAGTGGCTGTGTAACAAAGTAGTGAATATGTAACAAAGTAGTGGCTGTGTAACAAGTAGTGAATGTGTAACAAAGTAGTGGCTGTGTAACAGAGTAGTGACTGTGTAACGAAGTAGTTAATATGCAACAAAGTAGTGGCTGTGTAACAAAGTATTGAAAGTGTAACAAAGTAGTGGCTGTGTAACAAAGAAGGGGCTGTGTAACAAAGTAGTGGCTGTGTAACAAAGTAGTGGCTGTGTAACAAAGTAGTGATTGTGTAACAAAGTAGTGGCTGTGTAACAAAGTAGTTAATGAGTAACAAAGTAGTGGCTGTGTAACAAAGTAGTGAATGTGTAACAAAGTAGTGGCTGTGTAACAAAGTAGTGAATGTGTAACAAAGTAGTAGCTGTGTAACAGAGTAGTGACTGTGTAACAAAGTAGTGAATATGTAACAAAGTAGTGGCTATGTAACAAAGTAGTGAATGTGTAACAAAGTAGTGGCAGTGTAACAAAGTAGTGAATGTGTAACAAAGTAGTGGCTGTGTAACAGAGTAGTGACTGTGTAACAAAGTAGTGAACATGTAACAAAGTAGTGGCTGTGTAACAAAGTAGTGGCTGTGTAACAAAGTAGTGAATGTGTAACAAAGTAGTGGCTGTCTAACAAAGTAGTGGCTGTGTAACAAAGTGTTGAATATGTAACAAAGTAGTGGCTATGTAACAAAGTAGTGAATGTGTAACAAAGTAGTGGCTGTGTAACAAAGTAGTTAATGAGTAACAAAGTAGTTTGTGTAACAAAGTAGTGAATGTGTAACAAAGTAGTGGCTTTGTAACAAAGTAGTGGCTTTTTAACAAAGTAGAAGCTGTGTAACAAAGTAGTGGGGAGTAGGGGCTTTGCAACATAGGAGGTAGATAGCAGGGATTCACGTGGAAAAAAAAGTAAACCTTGAAAAATACAGTAGGCAACAAACAGATGTAAACCTTCGACAAGTTGAATTTGTTTGGGCCTGTATTTATTCTCTTCCTTTTTTTTTTAATCCTTCCTGATCACTTGCTCATCGTGCTACATACCTATTGACTTTGTCTATTGACTTTGTCTATTGACTTTGCCTATTGACTTTGTCTATTGACTTTGTCTATTGACTTTGCCTATTGACTTTGTCTATTTGTCAGGATTTGGAAACTGCTGCACTTACATTCCATCCCATGTTCTGAGCGGACTTTACTATGACAAGTATCGCAGCATTGCTACAGGAGTCTCCACCAGCGGATCCGGACTTGGCGCAGCTGCCATCCCTGTGATTGTTGGGCTTCTTATCGACACGTACAGCTGGAAAGGTTCCCTCATCTTCGTGGCAGCTCTTAATTTGCATCTTTTCATCTTCGCCGCCCTTCTGCGCTATCCGTCCAAGCCTTCTGCTCCATCACGGAAGCAGATTTCAAAGCCGGTGATACAACACGATGACGACAACCCAACGGAATCGCAAGACGAGACAAGCATGCTGGTCACGCCCAAGAAAAAAAGGACGGACGAAAATTTGGCGGAGAAGTCAAAGTCCGACCGCCCCAAGAGCTGCAGCAGCTTTGCTAGCTATCAGACGATAGCTAATTACGACAACTTTGGGGTCGATCTTCGTGAAATCGATTTCATTGATAAACTAAGCACCGCCAGTTCTGCAGATACTATATCCGGGCCAATGAAAACTTCTTTTAGTCGAGGCTTTTCCGCGGAGTCCAGTGCAGCAGAGAAACCAGTCAAACTTAGGGAAAATCGCAAAATCATACAAAAACGGCCTTCAGAGACTCTTCGCTACAATGTGGATAGCCATAGGGTCAGTTTTCTGGATGTTTTATATCCACGATCTGTATCCGGTCATTCCCTCTTTGCCCTGGGGTCAAGAGGATCCAGTGTAATCTACATTGAGAATATTCTGTTACTTGAGCCTCATCGATCAGTGTCGGATATGAACAGAAGTATCTCTATCGCTTCCAGCATGCCGCTCTCTTCCAGGCACATTTACATTTTTACAAACTACCGTTTCAATATTTATTTCTTGAGTAATGTCATGTGGAACGCTGGGTATGCCATCATCCAATCGTTTGCACCGGAGTTCCTCCAGGACAAGGGTCTCACCTTAATGGAGGCCGCCTGGCTGAGCGGTACTTTCGGATTCGCCAGTTTTCTTGGCGGGATCTTGGGCGGTGTCGTGGGTAATGTGGAGAAAATTAACCGCCAAGTGCTCTACACAGTGGCTTGTGTGATGATGGGGGCTGGAGCGATCGGTTTCCCGCTCTTTCATGACGTCATTTTGTACAGTCTCCTCCTCGTGGTCAGCGGACTCTCTTTTGGTGTCATTCTAGGCCTCCTGATTGTTGTACTTACAGATCTAGTAGGAGTTCAGAGTTTAGGCAATGGCCTCGGGTACCTCATGCTATCTAATGGATTTGGTACATTCCTTGGTCCACCTCTAGCCAGTAAGATTTTAGACTTAATTTTGTATAAATTAACTAGAAATGTTAATATATTTTAAAAAACTCTTTCTATTATTATAATATAATTCTCAAAGGCTTAAGTTATTTAAAATTGTTATGTTTTAAAAAGAAATTAAAATGTCTATATGAGTTCTAGCTAATGAACCGTGACTAACAAGAACTATGGGACTGTGTATCCTCAGGTTGTTTAAAAGAGTTGACCGGAGCCTTCGACACAAGCCTTATACTAGCTGGCTGTCTGTGTGTGGTGGGTGGCCTCATCATGTTCTTGATGCCTTGTTCTTGGTGCAGCCAGGGGACACAACCCAAAGTGGAAGAGTGGAAGATGGTAGTCCTGTGATCCTGCTCAAGAGAATGTCTTGGATTTATAAGATCTATGTCCTAGCAGTTACTGCTCTCCAAGACTTTAAGGACACAGTACTGGAAGAGTGTGTTATTTTTTTTCTATTTTTTTTCTACACATTCAGCCTCTATGCCTTATTTTTTTCTTAATCAACTGAGTATGTCTTTAGAGACCAAAAATGAACCTTGGTAAGTTTATATCATATATAGGATTTGAGAAAGTAAGGCAACAGTAAATTATATTTAAAGTATGACAATTTAGCATAAGTTAAAGTTGAAAATATCAGTTGGTCGTCATAGGCGCTATATATAATTGTAGATTTCTATGTCCATTATGAATGTAACTCTGAGTTTAAAGGCAACTGTTCATACCTTTGTCCTTACTAATGAAACATTCTGACTTATCCGTATTGCTGAGTTAAGGTACTTTCAGTTCGCTACTTTTGTATTGAAGATATAAGTTTAGTGAGTGACTATGCAATATTTTACACAACAAAAAGTGCTTCAACATTGTAGAAATTACGACATTAAAAAAAAAAAAAAGAAGCATCCTGAAATGACCACGAAACTGTGTAGTCTTTAAAGAAATATTGACTCTTATAAAACATCAGGAGGTAAAACGTGTCTGCTGAAAATATTGTTCATGTCTTATTACACCTAGCTTCTTTGTTTCTTTATTTCAACCTATGCACAAATGACTTTCGTAGGATGTGCCAAGAGCAATATGTGTGCGTGTAGCCATTTTGATGGGATACAATGAAAAAGAACAAACGAAGTTTCTTTCTTTCATTATAAACTTGCACTGAGTGTTTACTTCTCTGCTGTTGTCATTATAAAATACTATTTCAAAGAACTGAATTATGTGAGATTACGTGTTGCTAAGGAAGAACAATTACATGAGTAACAAAGTTAAGTTCCCCTTCCAGACCTTGCAATCTATAGGGCAGATGATGTAATCTGTTTCGGCGGCCCACCGTTAACAAGGGAGTTATGTGTCCAGCATTAGCAGATCCAGAACTTTGGAGGGGGGGGGGGGCGATTTTTTTCCAAACCATAACCCTAACCCTAAACGCGCGTAAAGCAATATATATATATATATATATTGGAGAAAAAAAAAACACAAAACAAAACAAAACAAAAAAATAGCCATGCTGAGGCCTTTCTCTTGACAGCCAAGGGGTCTGGGGGAGCGCTGTAAGCTCCCTCAGTGAGGTCCGGTGCGAAGCCCCGACGCCAAAAGCGTTTTCTCGCATTCTTTACACAAGAAACGCATTCTCCTGACATCTTCAGCTCATTATTCATCTTATTCAAAAAGGACTTTTTGAAAATGTTTTACTTGAAAAATATTCTAATATGAATTTACAGGCCCTTACTACATTGCAAATACAACCGATTTGTTCCTTGAAAGGATAAGATACCCAACATATTTAGATTAAGGCTTTAAGGATCGCCGCCGAAAATTTTTTTTTCGAAAAATAATATTTAAAAAATAGGTTAAATTATAAATAATTAGTATATATTATTGACATGGCTAATAAATTCGTATACAAATTGTGTGATTTCTTTACTAAATTTTGTCCGCGATCGCCCCTAGGGCCCCCCCCCCCTTGGATCCGCCAGTGGTGGCCAGCACAACGACCAACTGCCTTTACTTTTTCCCAGTTCAGCATTATCTCTGCCATTACTTTGTCAATCGTAATCAGCAATTATCCTATGATAATAACAGAGTAAAATGAAACAAGTCACTATAATATCTATCACAAGTATACATTTTAAATACAGAGGAACATCATTTATTCGAAGTTATTGGGAACAGGGTCTGCCCAGATACTCTTAGATAAACGGCCCATTTCACCAAAAAATATTTAGAAAATTCATAAGGGAGTATCTTTTCTACATGGATAAAATCATGTTTCCCGCCTCGCACGACAATTAACTACACAGCCACCCACTTCTCACTGCATTGCAAGCTTTCTATCTTTCGACTTGTTCACACATGTGTTTCAGAAACACGAACTACGAGATAGCCGGAACATACCAAGATCAGGAGCTAATGCATCGGAGAAAGTCACACATCAGCAAGAGCACTTACATACTGTACTGTAAAAAAAAAAAAAAAAAAAAGGCAGTCCAGATGACTGACAGTCGGATAAACAATTTTCTACTGTACAACTAGTCTGCCATAATACAGGTTATCCAAGGGCAATAACTAGAAAATGTAATTTTACTCCCTATTACTGTATAGTAATCTACTGTCAAAAACCTAACTGAATACCCAAACCTTTTTTTTTTTGGTTGTTCTGATGCTTTGAAGCCTCTACACTTTATAACATGGAAAAAAAAGTCTAATATATTTTCCAGTCCTTCGTATTGCAGACTGATGATATATAAGTGGCGTTATGCCTAAACACAGGCAGAAACAGAGCATTTATTTGAAAGATGTTTCTACAAATAATGGTCTCCACTGTGTTGAATTGAACAGAAAGCTAAAAAAAAAAACCCAACACAAATTGTTACATTTAATAAATGTTTAATTGTATGTAAATGTCAAAGTTTATATCTGTTCAATAATTCTTTCTGAAATCTTGAGTCTCGAACACAGAGAATAAATCCTGGAGTTCCAGCATAAACTAGGTACCTGTAACACAACAAAAAAAAAGTTCAGTTAATGATTATAACTTTTACTTTCAGGTCCACAGTGAACTGGTAGCATAAGAAAGGAAAGTAAAATTATAAGAAATATATTTACAGTAACTTAAAGTAGCACAAAAACAAAACAAAACAGGTTGCAATGTGCACAAGAAGAATGTAATCTAATCACAGTAAAGCTTTAAAAAAACAAAAATTTTACAGTTGATTTTTTCAGTATATGTCTGATGTGAGTGGCCATTGATAAGTCATAGTGTTCAAAACTTTGTGGATAATGTCTAAGAAATGTCATCACTCATCAGTTATTCATAAGTAGGACTTTTTACTAAAAATTTGCCCTGCACTTGCATTTTCTGCTGGCATTTCTATCCTAGACTGAAACCATAATTGACCCAGCTACTTATGGGTAACTGGCCTCAGCCTGAAAGAGTTTAGTGTGCTAGTCATTTTATTGGCAAATAAAATTGCAAAGAAAACACAAGTACACAGACATATGCAACATTTTCTTATTTGATGATTTAAATATCTCAGCAATTGATCCATGACAAAAAGTGTATACACTAGACTTACTTTTCATGTTGTAAAGCTTGTAAAAGACTAGAATGAGGGTCAACTTTGTAGAGTTTCTCTTCTTCTTTGTGCTCAAAATAAATCTAAAAGAAACATAAGATCAAGAAGAAGATATAGGTCTACAATTAAAAGAGGCGGTTTTATATAAACTCCTCTAGTTCCTTAGATTATCTGTAGCTAATGTAAATCAAGTGGCTGGGTGGAATAGCAAGGTCAGAAAGGGTAAAATTACTTTTAAACTTTAATTATAATATGTTGATTTTCAAGGGCAGCAGCTCAATACTTAAAGTGTGAATCAAGCTACTTTAAGGCTGTACAAATGTACACACAAATCTCTAAGATATTGTTAGAGAAAACAATGTCTCAGACGTACAAGTTAAAAAAACATGATAAACATTCATTCATTCTTCTATATTGCACTACGCTTCTCTATAATGTTGTATTTAACACAACACCAAAAGACTACAACAGATAGGAACTGCTCACCTCTATAGTATCAGCTGTATACTTATGTTCCTCATCCCAAGATGGTGGCTCTACCTCTGGACCAAACATATGAGCGAAATGGTCATAGAAGCTAAAACCAAAAAATATTTTTTTAGCATTTATGCTACTTAAGTTGGAATGTAAAAATTTACAATAGACAAACCTACAAAACAAAACATATTCTATTAACAATCAAAGAACATTTTTTGTTCATTGCAGATCTAATAAAATATTTTTTTATAATTAATTGATATAGCTTACCAGTGTTCCTCATTGAAGTCATGAATGAAGTCTGTCTCAGCATACTCCGGGTAAAAGAAAATGACAGGCCAGTGAAGTTTTCCTTCACCATCAACATTAACTTTAGCCCCAGTTGGGTTGTGGGACTCTAATGCTGTCAGAAGCAGCGGGTCAAACTTGACGTCTTTAGAAACCTTCATGCTAGCCACTTGAATACCTCGCATCTATTGAAAGGAAGTAACAATTTATCAGAGAACTTGAAAATAGTGATGCTGCTCACTCATAAAAAAAAATTAGTTAAATTATTTTTTAATTGTCAGCATATGCTCTATACAATACTTTAAAATCTGTTCTTACTTAGTTCATAAACACCCTTTCCTTTTTTTATAAAGTCCTTCTGATTTAGTATATTTCCCATAATAAACTTTTAATATATATACAGAATAATGAAATGTGCTATGATTCATGTGGCTATGCAGCCCCAAATACTGTTCAGTTACTATATGAAAACATGTTACAATAGCCAGGATTGTCATACATCAAGGAGATTCACACTGATCAGTTGTTACTCAAACAATGAACATAACCTAGCTCAAAGAACACAAATATTCACCAATATAACTTGAAGAAGTTTTTTCTCTTCAGCTTCTTCCTTGCGCTCCTGTGCAGCTTGCTTTCTTTCATCTCTTTCAACAGCTTTCTGTCAGCAAAAGAAAATCATGTGTTGCAAGTATAACAATTAACAAGCCATGAAATCCAAAGCAATAAGCAACACTAAAAACTTTATAGAGATTCAATGTTGACAGCAGTGTGTATAATAAGCCTATTAAGAAGCATTCTTTACATCTTATAATTAATGAACAGAAAATCTTCAAAAAGTCAAGTTCAAAAGTTTATTTCTTGTTAAAAATTGAAGGCCAATAATCAGTGGAGATATTTCCTCGTTGATAAAAAAGAAAGTTACCTTTCCTTGCTCACTTTTTACTCTCAACTCTAATATCTCCTTATTTTCAGGATCTATCTAGAATCAGTTCAACAAAATATCATTAGAAAATACAGTAATAAGACTAATAGAAATGGAGAAATAGAAATAAATGAATGCTGAGCAGCAAAGGAAAAGGCAAATCAAATAAAATAAGCTCAACTAGCACTGAGACAAAAAATTGAAAGTTTTGAAAAACCAAATAAATGTCTCTTAAAGGCAGTGTGTAGTGGTTTAATTGATGTGTATATATATCTCTTGTAGCAGTCATTATTTACTTTTGTTCTTATTTGATTCACAAAATGTACCAAAAGAAAGAACAAAAAAAAAAAGGACTCAAACAAATTAACTAGGTGAAAGTAGAAGTAGTATAAAGAGTGTGAAATAAACTATAGAATGGGAACAAAAATAATATAATAATAATTAACAGCTGATAAAAACGTACAACAAATGGTCTATAAAGAAAAGCATTTATTAATTTTATTCTTGAATATTTAATTTTTTTCTCTTAAAAGATTTTCTAGAAAAATAAAAATAGCTGGCAAAGCTGGAGACAACAGTTTTAAAATTTGAACTAACCATGAGAGCAGCATCACACCATCTGATGGCATCGGTATACTTGCTCATTTTGTAGCAACAATGTGCCCCTGAAACAAGGAAATTTGAATGAAGTTTTAAGCAAAGAGAAATTTTGTGCTATGACTTATATAAAGATGGCAAACGAAGACTAGGATTATTTTTACTAGTCAAACGAATGAGAATACTAATGTTTAATGCATATTGAATATAAGTTTGGTCAAAAACAGGAGAGTTGTACTATATTCTACAGCCTCAATTAGTAATTTCCAATGGCTGTTAGTTTCACAAAATAACTGTCATACTGTTTATTTTGTGAAACAGAATTTTCAGTTAATCTCTAATGGCCTATATGTTACTTCTGTTGCTCCTAAATTTTCTAAATGATAACAATTCATCTAAAGTAGAGCACAAATAAAAACTAATACCCCCAAAGGTATAGAAACAAATATTTGTTTAATACTGAAAAGAGAACTCTTTCAAATCAAAGTCTTAAAAAAGAGGCTGATTTATTTTTAGGAATTTAGAAAACTTGAGAAAAAAAAAAGGGAAATAATTTAAATTATTCAGAAAAAAAATTTAAATTTAAGAACTATTGGGCTTGTGTTTTGTACATCTAGCAAAATTTCTATCATACCTCTAACAATGGCTTTTATATGGTCAGCTTTAAACTTGCGAGCAAAAATACAATCATTGAATGCAGATCTAAAGTTACCTGAAATGTATGTCATAAAGTTGTTCACATATGACCAGTTATTATTCTAGTAATTCTAAAGAAAAACTGAAAACAAGGTCACTCCAAAGTATAAAAAACACAAAAAAAAACAATAACAAATCAAAATTAAATACTCCGAATATAATAGTAAAAATATTTTATATACAAAAAAGCTCCCCAGAGAATTAATATAGAAAAGAAAATCTTTTATGCTAGATGTATTTATGATGTGAAGCCATGTATGTGTGAGCATATTAACATCTACATTAAAGGGAAGTACACTATTACTTTCAACAAATATGAGTTATTGAACCTTCACCAATATGTGTTTTTTAAAAACTTTTTATGAAACCTGACATTCACTAAGAAAATTGAGGAACACTTATCACCTCCAAGAATCTTAAAGAAGTTAAACTAGTATGAATATATTTCAAAATGCTTTAAGAATATTATATTATAAAAAAAACAAAAGCTCTACATTGTAAAAGATTTCACTAAATAATTGCATATTCTAATTGAAAAAGTGGTTTCCAACCTAAATTTCTTATTATAAATTTCATTTTGTTCCAGGTTATTCCCTTCATGATATATATATATTCTTTAGAGGCTATGTCATTTGCTGGCTTATATAGTTACTTCATTGCCATCTTGATGTTTTGAAAGAGGTCTTTATTGCAGATGGGTCTAATCAAATCATGATGAGTAGATAGACTTTGGCTACTAAACTATTAGACATTCATCTAACTGCCTTGGTCTTTTCCTTGTTAGTGATTGTATTAAACCCCCTCAAGGATGAGTAAGGTTAATTTTATTTCTATTGTATTTTTTGCATCAAATTCAGAACTAAAGCAGACATGCCTACCCCCAAGACCCAGAATGTGGAACACTCAGGTTGAAAATGTGGAATTTTGGGCCCCAATGTGGAACATAAACGCGTTTATGTTTGTTAGCCATACTGTACGCCATATAAATAAAAATTCAATTATATTACTTTAATAACAATACTAGTTTGCTTCTTATAAATTAGATGTAAATATTATAATTAAAAGTAAGAAAACATTTAATTCATAATTATGTCCTTTGTTTGAAATCAATAGTTCTAACTCCTAAATGATGAATTCTAACTAAAATGTATTCTAATGACCTAGACTCAAATGTTGCTATATCTATTTTTATTTGTTGCCACTAGATATAAATCTACTGACTAGATCTAGATTATTCTAGATCCTACTTGATTATCTATCCTATCTAGGGCTCTACTCTAATAACTCTAGATGGTGTCTCTAGTTCTAGATCTAAAATAATTTAAGAGTCTACTAGTGACTTACTAGTCTAGACCTACATCTAATAAGTCGTCTAAGTCTAAAAACACAGATTATAAAAATAATATTATAGATCTAAATATTAATGTCTAGATCTATAGAATTATTCAACTTATTGAGAACTAAATTTATTACATAATGATACATAGAAATATAGAATCTAATCTATCACCTTCTAAGTCTATTTCTAGATAGATCTAGATTTAGTATCATCTAGTGCTAGTCCTACTTTTACATCTAGAAACTAAACTAATAATAAATTTAGACTATGTAATAATACTAATAAGTAGAATAGTAGCTTAGTAGAATCTACTGAGCTACTATTCTACTTATTAGTATTATTACATACATTACATTATTATTTAGGCCTTAGCCTTACTGTGTCTAAGTTAATTAATTACATTTCGGTCTAGATCTAGGTCTTTAACAGCGTATTTTTTTTTTTTTAACTTTTCTTAGATTACTTAGAAACCTAAGAAACCAGTTGAGTTAGATCTAGTCTAGACTAGTAGAGCCATTGTCGTAAAAAAAAAGGGATTTGAATGGAACATTTGGCTTATTAGCACTTACTAGATTCTAGATTCTAAGAATAGCTCAACCTTATCTTCGTAAATTTAGGACACACCGGGTCCGGGAGATGAAATGTAAACAATAAACACAGACCTAGATCTATAGTATATATATTTTATTTTGCATTCAGTATTTTAATTTTGCATTATTAATAAATAATGAAAAATCGGCGAAATTTGCTTTTGTCGGAATTCAGACTTTGTGGAACAAAAAATCGTGAATGCGGAACGGCGGAACATGTGAGCTTTTTTGCGGGACGGTTCCGCATAATGCGGGACTGTAGGCATGTCTGTAAAGGGTTTGAGTTTGTTGTTCTTTAATTACTTAAGAGTTTAAGTATACAGGCCAAGGTTCTAGCTTCTTAGCCAATGTGCTTAAGCTACCAAAACCCTAAAGGCAGATAATGAATAAAATGGCTTGATAATAAGGAGGTAGATTTTAAATACTTAAAGTTCAGGCATGAAAAACACAGAATAAATTTGAATGGACAGCAAACAATTGATCCTCAAAGCTGTATCACCATTAGGATGGATGGATAGATACAAAAAAAAAAAAGGCTGAGATCTACTAATTAAAAACAATATAAAAATAATCTATGAAACTATATTCTGATAGTAATTTTAAGTTGTTACCTAAATAGAACTGGGCAGCAGCTCTGTTTGCATATAAAATAGCGTTCAACTCAGCATCTGGACATCTACAAGTTATTCCTTCTGTGTAGTTGGCAATAGCTATTTTGTATTTCTTCAGTTTAAACTGTTCATTTCCATCATCTCTGTAACTATCAGCACGGGCTGGAACCAAATATTTGGAAATGGAAAGGTTGAAAAAGAAATATTTTGTTAGAATATGTATTTTAAAATTGTTTCCAGTTGCCTGACCAAATGTTAGTATTGGATGCAATGACAATTAGAGATATTAAGAATAAACAAAATAGATTAATCCACAAGAACCAAGTAGACAACATAGAAGATATAGTAGTACAAGAAAATGGAATTAAAAAACTATTAGCCAACACCAAACCAAATAAAGCGTCTGGACCTGATGGTATTCCAGCTAGATTACTCAAAGAACTAAGCAATGAGCTAGCCCCAGTGTTCAAAATACTCTTTCAGGCTTCACTTAACCAGGGCAGAGTACCAAAGGACTGGAAAGAAGCTAATGTCACCCCCCTATTTAAAAAAGGAGAAAAATCTGACCCAGGAAACTACAGACCAGTATCACTTACCAGCATCACATGTAAAATCCTAGAACACATAATATGTAGCAACATCATAAACCACTTAGACAAACAAAATGTCCTCACACCATACCAACATGGCTTTAGGAAATATAGATCATGTGAAACACAACTAATAGGACTAATTGATGATTTTTCTAAAGGTTTAGATAATAGTGAACAAATAGATGCTATCTTACTAGATTTTTCTAAGGCTTTTGACAAAGTTCACCACCATAGTTTGCTTAAAAAATTAAAATATTTTGGCATTAATGGTCCACTGCATCAGTGGATTAAAGATTTTCTGATAGGGAGAGAACAAACTGTAATAATAAATGGCTCTAAATCAACACCAATAACAGTAAACTCAGGTGTACCTCAAGGAACAGTCTTGGGTCCACTACTATTTTTAATTTACATAAATGATTTACCAAATTGCATTACTTCAGGAACAAAAGTCAGATTATTTGCAGACAATTGCATAATATATAGAACAATAAAAACAACACATGACACAGATATTTTACAAAGAGAATTAGATGAATTACAGAAATGGAAATCAAATTGGAGCATGTCTTTCCACCCAGAAAAATGTCAGTTGCTAAGAGTAACAAAAAAACTAAAACAAATTAATTCCACTTATCTTATTCATGGCAAACCAGTAACACAGACTAAAAACGCAAAATACCTTGGTGTTATAATAAATGAAAAACTGTCATGGAATCCACATATTGATGAAACTATAAAAAAAATCAAACAAAGCATTAGGGTTTATTAAAAGAAATTTCTATAAATCAAATAAGAATATAAAACTAAAATGTTATTTAACCTTGGTTAGGCCAATAATAGAATATGCATCCTCCGTTTGGGACCCCTCAACTCAAGAAAACATTAAGAAACTGGAACAGACACAAAATAGAGCAGTGAGATTCATAACAAATGAATATTCACATTTGACTAGAGTAACACCTATACTAAAATCACTAAATTTAGAAAGCCTTCAGGACAGAAGACTCAAAAGTAAAGTAGCATAAAACACTGAACCATAATCTTCAAATACAAAAACAAAATTTAATAAAATACTCTGAAAGAAACAAAGATAAAGGTACATTCCTCGTCCCATATGCTAGGACAAATTTGTACAAATACTCCTTCTTCCCTAGTGCTATTAGAGCATGGAATGGGTTGCCTGAGCTAGCCAGGAAAACCAGTGACTTGGCAGAATTTAAGTCATTGGTTAATATGCATGACGCGTAGGACGTAATCATCTTCTTTTTTGAAGTAACGTCTGTATTATATAAGAAAAGATAATGCCATGTTTCCTTTGGTGGGTGGGAGTTTTATTTCTTTTCTTTTAAACTATAAAAGGAATGTATTATACTAACTAAATGTAGTAACTAAAATTGCAAAGTTATAAATTATATGAATTAAAAGAAGATGATATATATAATATAAAGTAAACTATTAGTGGTCAAGAGACTAAATACGCTTGAACTTGGATTGGCTACATATGAAGGGGTCTTGAGCTTTGACACCTGACTCGAGCAGAGTTGTGCTTTCTGAGCACCTAAAGGTAGCACAGAAAACCTCCCAGATACCCCCTCTCCCCCACTCGTCCACAAATGAGGTTGGACCATAGAGCTCAGAGCATGCTATAAGCATGAAAGTAGCGCTATATAAAAGGTATAAAATAAAATAAAATATTAAGATGAAAAAAAACAACAACAAAAGACTACCTGTTGGATTTTCTGATTCATATTTAAGCTGCATTAACCCTTCAATTTCAGGAGGCAAAGGTTTGCTCCAGTCTATTTCAGTCATAAAGGCTGGATGATTTTTTAGTTCCTAAATATAGAATCAAAGGAATATATTCATACATGAGTGTAATAAATTTGTTTGTGAATGCACGCATTGAGTCAAGACAACTTAAAGAATCTTATACCATAATTTCATAAATGAATAGCTTTAGTAAAGAGTTTTATTATCTTTAAAGATTTCTTTTCATTGTGAATATACATTTTTCAGGTTTTAAACATAACTGAGTTAAAGGTTTATAAACCCTATTTTTATCTTCTTAGCAGGTATTTAGTTATAAGCGGCAAAGACTTATTCCAATAAGCATCTATAAAATGAATAATAATAAAATAAAAATGGTTGAAATATATTTATGTAAATGATTTTTTTTTCATTTAATTTTAATTAAACCTAAATATGTTTTTCCAGTGAAAGTTAATATTATATGGTTAATGTTGCATTGAATAAAACATTATCTAGTATAAGTCAGTTTTATGGAAGCTTATTACAAACAAAACACAAGAAAAAAATGTAGGAATGTGTTGCTATCTTAGATGCTATCTTACTAGATTTTTCCAAGGCTTTTGACAAAGTTCACCACCATAGTTTGCTTAAAAAATTAAAATATTTCGGCATTAACGGTCCACTGCATCAGTGGATTAAAGATTTTCTGATAGGGAGAGAACAAACTGTAATAATTAATAAATGGCTCTAAATCAACACCAATAACAGTAAACTCAGGTGTACCTCAAGGAACAGTCTTGGGTCCACTACTATTTTTAATTTACATAAATGATTTACCAAATTGCATTAGTTCAGGAACAAAAGTCAGATTATTTGCAGACGATTGCATAATATATAGAACAATAAAAACAAAACAAGACACAGATATTTTACAAAGAGAATTAGATGAATTACAGAAATGGGAATCAAATTGGAGCATGTCTTTCCACCCAGAAAAATGTAAGTTGTTAAGAGTAACAAAAAAAATTAAACAAATTAATTCCACTTATCTTATTCATGGCAAACCAGTAACACAGACTAAAAACTCAAAATACCTAGGTGTTATAATAAATGAAAAACTGTCATGGAATCCACATATTGATGAAACTATAAAAAAATCCAACAAAGCATTAGGGTTTATTAAAAGAAATTTCTATAAATCAAATAAGAACATAAAACTAAAATGTTATTTAACCTTGGTTAGGCCAATAATAGAATATGCATCCACCGTGTGGGACCCCTCAACTCAAGAAAACATTAAGAAACTGGAACAAACACAAAATAGAGCAGTGAGATTCATAACAAACGAATATTCACATTTGACTAGGGTAACACCATTAGTAAAATCACTAAATTTAGAAAGCCTTCAGGACAGAAGACTCAAAAGTAAAGTAGCAATTATACATAAAACACTGAACCATAATCTTCAAATACAAAAACAAAATTTAATAAAATACTCTGAAAGACACAAAAATAAAGGCACATTCCTCGTCCCATATGCTAGGACAAATTTGTACAAATACTCCTTCTTCCCTAGTGCTATTAGAGCATGAAATGGGTTGCCTGAGCTAGCCAGAAAAAACAGTGACTTGGCAGAATTTAAGTCATTGGTTAATATGCATGACTAAATGCATGACGCGTAGGACGTAATCATCTTCTTTTTTGAAGTAACGTCTGTATTATATAAGATAAGATATATCTTAAATCTATCCATTTCAAGATCTTTTACCTCAGCTATTTCATCGATAGTTCTTGTATCTTCAGTCTCAGTTTTTTTCTTATTCCTAGCAGCTATTGACCTCTCAGCAACAAAATCTTCAAGATCTGAGTTCAATTTTTCTATCAACTGTCTCCTTTCTTCTTCAGACATAGAAGGCTGTGATCTTGGCATGATGAAGTAATTTTCTTTTTTTTTATCTGGTCAGTCTGAACTATCCTGAAATGATATAAAGTTTTAAAAAGAAAAAAATAAAGAATTTATCTACATTGTATTTTAGTCTGTTTAACTAGTATTAGATTCAATTTAAATATTTTTTTCTAGATAAAGTGAACATAATTTCCCATTGTAACTGGATTAAGTATTGAAAAAAATAAAGTTTTGAATGAAGATTATGTCCAAACCCAACCTCATGCAGGATGGCAGAATTAAAGGCTATGATGTAAAAATCTTCATTTCTTCATCTACAAATCAAATAGATCTAGGAACATAAAAGTAAAATGATATTCATCATCATCTCATCTGTCCCTTGACTTTCATCTTAGGGGTGCTATGACAGTTCTCATAACCAAATCCCTTCACTTTTCCAGGTCAGCAGCTGTTCTTAGAACAATATTATTAAGAGAGAGGGAGATCCATTCTTTTTAATGTTTTCCAACCAGCTTTTAGACAAACAAGGCTAAGTTTGACTCTAAGTAAGTTTACTCAATGACTAATAAATGATACTAATACTGAGTAATAGTATAAGTATAGTCTAAGTCTAAGTAAAAAGTAAGTTTAGTAATTTAATTTTTTTTTAAAATAGATTTTACTATAAATTTTAGTAAGACTGTCACTCACTGACTCAAATCCGTGAGTGTGACATAATGATCATATTCATTGATTCATAATGATGATTATCATAATTATAAGGCTCCTAAGGCTAAGGCATAGCCATAACTAAGTATGGGCAGTATCTGAGTATGATAAATATGAATATGAGAGTATCATCATTGAGTATGGCATATTTCATTATTTTGATTATTTGTAAGCCAGAGACTCCTCTTGTAGGTAGTTCGATAAAAAAATTCAAACTCACAATTTACTAACAAAACCTATATGGTTGAAAAGGGCTTGAAAAAATATTTCCAACCATACTAAATTTATCATCGTATGACAATTTGGAAGGGGAGATATTAATTTTTATTTGAGAGGGGAAAAGTCTTGATTTTTTTAGATCCATGTCATTTCTGTTCACTACCGGGAGTTGAATCAAACTGGGAAATAGGTCAAGAGTATTTTTTTGATTGTGCTGCCAATTGAGCTAATTTTGTAACAAGAATGAACCTCATTTTTTTTTTACTTTCTTTTTATTGCATGTAACATGGAATTAATTTTGAATGTATGGATAGGATTATTAATTATATTTAAAGAAAAAAAGTGTACTCTTAATGAATATATAATAAAACACTTTTTGGATTTGAAAAATTACTTAGGTTTGTTAATTTCCCCAAATCTTTTTAGTGTCTGGTATCTATACTTTTAAAGTATGAATTAATTATTATGCTGTATATAAATATATATATAATATGAAAAGTAATGCTTTGATTTCAAGTAATTTTTGATGCATAAAAATGTAAATAATTTTTACATCTATATCAATTCTATATCAAATTTGCAACACTATTTAATGAAGAACATAATGGGTATCATCAAAATATTAAATGTCTAATGCATGATTTTTTTTTTCAAATGTCTAAGTATTCTATTTTATAGGTTGATTATTAATTAATGTAGATTTATTTTTTGATTCCAACAAATGTTTTTTTTTTTTTTTTAAATAAACTTTACAATTATCACTCATTAGCATATCAATCAAATGAAATTAAAATACATTTAGAGAGATGTAAAATAGTATCTTAATTAAAGAATAGATTCTTAGATTATTTGCTTGTGTAAACAATATATTTTCTTTGATCAAAACATGTGTTTGAGGATTGGGCACACCATTGTTTTTTAAAGCAGCTTTTCTTTCATTTGCCTTTTTATTTCTTTCTCATCTGTCCACTCTCAATTAATTAATCCATAATAATTTCCCCAAATCTTTTTCTCAATAAACAAAATGAAAATTTGTGTTTGGCTCATCTCTCTTTTAGTGCAAAGATAATGAAAGTTGTTGCCATTGACTTTTGTCTTACCATCTAAAAATAGCCATTTTAGCATTTGGTGCTTTTCATGATAATAAATTAAGAAACTTCAGATTCTTTCAGCCCAAGCATTGTGTGGTGAAGAACATTCATTTTGTACCCACTGATGGGCCTGATATATTCCTTAGTAATGAGAAAACTGTCGCATTAGTATGTCCAGTGTAGACTAAGTTTGATTTAAAAATCGAGTGGAGTTTACTAATAGTAGATATCATGGTTTAATAATTAATTAGAGGACAACCAAAAGCATTCATCAGAGAGTTAAATAGCAACTCTTGCGAATCTAGCAATTTTTAATGGAATGTAAAGGGTCCTTGATATCTTTCACCTAAATATGAAAAAAATATAGTATTGCCTTTAAAATTTAATTAAATTTATTATATTTTTGTATAAAACAATAATAGCTATATAATATTGTTAATAAAAAAATCTTAAAATTAATAGTATAAAATATAACAATAGTAATAGTAAAATAATCATAATAACTTATCTAGAGTAGTTGATCATTATGTGATGAAAACAAATATTAAATTCTATGAATATTATTAGTGGTACAAACTAATTTAAAAGATAACTAAGAATTTTGTTTAAAATTATACAGAACTACCTTAATAGATCACATCAAATCCTATACTGTATTGAATTGGAATAATTAGAAAAATATTTAACCTTATGTAAAAATAATTAATCTTATATGTAGATTGATCAATTGCTTTTAAAAAGAAAATATTCAAATCATAGATGGTTATAACTAGGGGGCCGATTGAGAAGGATATAAATGTGTACTGACAGTGATGGATGTATATATGTTCTCACAAATCTCTTGATTTCATGGATAAAAATATTTCTGCCAACTCTGTCATAAAATATAGTATTCAGTGCTGAAAATGTCAACTATCGATAATTGGTCACAAATTTGAGTGAATCGAGAGGACTTCACTGTAAGTCGTTTTTTAAATTGAATTAGGTCGAGAATACGGTTCTAACTTATTAATTACGCATTTTTAAGCAAATGCCTCTTTTTTCAAAAGCTTGGCAAGTGGACTAATTCAATTGACAAACATAAAAACAAAAATATGCAGTCATTTGATCTTCAAACAAATAAAAACAAGCCAACACTGGCGTAATCGGGGCATTCCTTTTAAAAATACCAACATTCCAGGTCACATTGAGCACAAATTTTGTACAAAAAATTAAGAAATTGAATTTTACTATGAAATTCAAAATACCATCGTTTTGGACCTAGGCAGACTTTCAAAGGAAAAATGAAAATGGAATACTACTTCCGGTGTTTATACGCGGATATCGAAACTACCTACCTCTTGATTATTTTATTGGAATATTGGTCGTAAGTTACAGTTAAATAGGGGGTAATGTGTGTCTAATTTATATCTAACCTAGATCTATATAATAATTATCTAAAATCTAATACTAGACCTATAGACTCTAACACCTAGATCTATATTACTAATTATAGTCTTAATACTAATAAATCTAGATCTAGTCCACCTGTAAAAGTTGATAACATGCAGTATTGTTATTTTCATAGCAAGAGAGCTACGATTTAGACAGACCTATATAGGTCTGTGAATTTTTACTATTTTTACAATAAATGTTTTGAGTTGAATCTATTTAGTTCTTTTTACATATATTATATACATATAGATCACATAGCATAGGATTTTGCATTTTAAAATTTATCTAAAATATTTTTTTTTGCAAAAGTTACTAGACTATCAGAAATATTACTTTCTTCAATAAAATCTTTCAGTGTAACATAGCCATTCTAAATATTTCATATATAAACATTTAGTGTGAAAATAAATTAAATAGTCTTAAAATGGCTGCTCCGTCAGTATTTTTGGTTATGATAAATGGACAAATTGAGAGTGCAGAGGTTTATTTAGCATTTAAAAACTTATCAAATTCGTAATAAATTATAATGAAATGTTTTTACTTTTATTTACCATCTTTGTAACTGGATTTAGTTCTAAATCTTAGAGTAGAAATTACTTATTATGAGATAATCCAACCGTTGTCAAGTGTAAACATGACTTTTTTTTTTAACATTATTATGATTATCTGATGTTACTATTATTACTAAACAATGACCATGACTCTTATGACACGTATGTTTTTAAAGGAAACCATAGCTCAATAGCATTTAGATTTAATCTAGAGCTTTATTGCTTAGCAATATGAAAGATTTGTTCCAACAAAGCAGCAAACAGAACAATGACCTCCTCTATCCCCTATCATCTAGATGAAATATGATTCTGAGTATTCAAAAACATTTGATGAAAAAATTGGTGCAATGAAAGGATTGCATTTGTATATGTTGATATTTAATTATTTTAAAAAAAATGTCTTACATGTTTTGGATGATCCATCAGAGTTGAACTTTAGATAATCTGCTTCCTAGCTGGTCCAAATGTAATTGTAGTCATTTATATTTACTTAGGCTATCTAGCTGCACTTAGAAACCTTTTTGGATATATGCCACTGGTTTAAGATTTGTAAATTGTTTTAAAAAACTATATTTTATTTCAGTTCCCAGAATTTGATGATATCTATTGCAAATACTGCTTTTCTTATGGCTTAGACTGGGCTATTACTTCTGTGAGTTCATCAGATAGTCTACAAAATTTAATTTGGCATGATATGTAAATTATGATAAAAAAATGTCAACTCATTATCATTTAATCATCATCATCACTGTAAATTTACATGACTCATTCATTCACAGGGTCTTGAAGAAAGTATAACTCAGATTACAAAAAAGAGCCGAGATCAGTATCAACGATTTGTTTGGAACTTTCCAATTGATGCCACATTCAAAAGTACAAGTCCTTCGGGTTGTAAGTATTAGACTATAAACTTTCATGAAAACATTATCACGTTTTACTTAAACTTGTGTAGGACAAAAAAAAAGAGACTATATTTTTACTACATTGAAAAAAAAAATTAACATCTCAAATAAACAATAAATAATAGAACAAAATAAAAAAAATAAAAAATTAAATAGTTTAATGTTTTATTGGTTACTTTAAAACAAAATAGTAACTCATCTCTTTTGCATTAGGGCCACAGCTTGTAGTTTATGCTTATGGGCTTGATGCATTTGGAACAGACGTTGTGCGTGGTTATGGTGTGTGCCATATTCCTATCACTCCTGGCAGGTCAGTAAAAAACTTTTTTTTTCATAATCATTTTGTAAGCATTTTGTTAATTTTACACATACATTTTTAAGGTAAAAAGCAACAGTGGCGTTTTAAAGTTAGCATTGTTTCTTTTCTATGTGGAAATGATTCATTACAGTAGGTATCATATTGTTTATATTACTGTTTTACATTTCTGTTTATGTACTAGAATTGTTCTAAATAGGATCTAGAATATTAGTAATTTGTGTTTGTGTGTCAGTCTCTCTATTAAGTTTTTATTTCTCTTGCAATGCTTCTCTATGCTGGCCTGCCAGTGTTTTCTCAGCCTCTATGATGGCCTGCCACTGCTTTCCAAGCCTCTACCCTGGCCTGCCGTTTTTTTTCCTAGCCTCTACCCTGACCTGCTAGTGTTTTCCCAGCCTCTATTCTGGCCTGCCAGTTTGATTTATTAACTCTTTCTCTCCATAATTATTTTACACATTCTGATGAAATTATATATTTTGCTCATTAGTAGTTTACTATCCTGTTATGATTAAACTTCAATAACTTTATTTGTTTTGTTATCAGAATTTTTTTTATTTGGTATAGAATATTATTAAAGAGTATTGCATTCCATTTGTATATAAAATAAATTTAGGTTTATAAAATCAAAATTTATCTTAATTTTGGATTATATAAATGGAATTTTAAAAGGAAAACTTACAGACTGTGGACAAAACCCTTATAACTAGATGTAGCCAAAATTAGGTAATATTTTATGATCTAAGTTGAAATAAAAGTATTTTTATTTTCACAAAAATTAATATATAAAATATCTAAAACATAAAATTATTGTATTGAGCTCATTATCCCATATCACTACCATCCGGAAAATTGATTTAAAGAAAATTGGCAATTTTTAGCCCCCACTCATTAAAAACATTGTTTCTGGTTTTATTACAAGAAACTAATCAATATTATATTTTAAGCAGTTTAAAAAAACATTTTGAGAGGAAAGAAAACAAAATATTGGACTTTTTAAGCATCGACGGTAAACTAGCGGATTAGACTTAAAGAATGGGGTTAAATGAACGATGGTATTATCGATTAGGAGAGAATGATTTACTGTTTGGTGTTGTTTAATAATTTTTTTTTTCATGGCAATATACAGAAAATGTTTGTTGAACATTATTGGGACTGAAGAAATTGTTTATTTATGTAAGATACATGATTCCAAAAAAAAGTTCTTTCACATATTCATTAGATTTAAAATAATAATACATGCTAGCCTACTACTGCTATTACTACTACTACTAATAATAGGATTATTTATTCACATTTGCCTCTTTTTAAGATGTTTAAAATAATATATCTTTACTCTCAGACATAAGCTGAAAATTCCAATGTTTGTGCCAGAGTCATCATCATTGTTTCAGAAGTTGACTGCATGGTTTTTGGGTCGACGACCAGAGTATGTAAATCCAAGAGTTGTGGCTCAAGGGGAGGGAAGAGAAGGTATTGTTTGTTATTGGTAATAGAAACTGAAGCTAGTTTTTAAAACAGGTCACAAGGAAATACTTTTAAATACTTTTTTTAAACAAATAATTGTAATTATAATTTTTAAGAAATTAATTCATAAAAGCGTTACTAGTTTTTTGGCTGTTTTAAATAATTAAAACTTGTGTTTAAAACATTTACATTATGATAAAAAAAATCAAAATTACTATTTTAAGATATAAAAAGAATATATTTTACAATTTGAGTCTCTGACAATTAGAATACTTTAATCAAACTGGCCACAACTTGGAAACATCACCTCTGTTTGCTGTCATGGTTGATATTTGTTGTATTGGTATCCTAACTAGTATCCAACCCACTAAAATAAATTACTATTTGTTTGGAGAGCTGTTACAAAACCTTCAAAAAATGTTTAGGCATTTAGAAGTACTTAATTACTTAATTAAAGCTCACTAACTTCATAAAGTGCTTAATATGTATGTACCTGTATACATTTTTGATAAGTAGGCTTAGGGTTTTTTTTAGATTGGTAAATTTCTTTAATGTTAGTTCTGGGGACTCAGTTGAGTCACTATGTTTTCCTCAGCTTGATAGCGATCTTAATTAAATTGAAAAAAAGAAAAGATTTTTATTTTGTAAATAAACATTTACCATCTGCACATAATGCAGGTATTTTTTTATGCTTATGCAAGTAAATAATAATTCTGTAAAGACAAAACATAATGTAACAAATAAGAATGTGGTACTCAAATACTGATCAATAATTTCAATTTACCTAACGGATGTGTTACTGAGGGGGGCATTAACTGCTTTTTTGTTATATGAGATTCACTTCAAGTTGAGTTGTGTTAGCTAACCCCCCAAAGGTAGCGTGAAAACCTTTCTTTCTACACTGACATCTACAAAAGAGATTGGACCCGATCCCACTGAGTATGCAAGAGATTGGACCAGATCCCACTGAGTATGCTAGAGATTGGACCAGATCCCACTGAGTATGCTAGATATTGGACCAGATCCCACTGAGTATGCTAGAGATTGGACCAGATCCCACTGAGTATGCTAGAGATTGGACCAGATCCCACTGAGAATGCTAGAGATTGGACCCGATCCCACTGAGTATGCAAGAGATTGGACCAGATCCCACTGAGTATGCTAGAGATTGGACCAGATCCCACTGAGTATGCTAGATATTGGACCAGATCCCATCGATTATGCTAGAGATTGGACCAGATCCCACTGAGTATGCTAGAGATTGGACCAGATCCCACTGAGTATGCTAGAGATTGGACCAGATCCCACTGAGTATGCTAGAGATTGGACCAGATCCCAGTGATTATGCTAGAGATTGGACCAGATCCCACTGAGTATGCTAGAGATTGGACCAGATCCCACTGAGTATGCTAGAGATTGGACCAGATCTCACTGAGTATGCTAGATATTGGACCAGATCCCATCGATTATGCTAGAGATTGGACCAGATCCCACTGAGTATGCTAGAGATTGGACCAGATCCCACTGAGTATGCTAGAGATTAGACCAGATCCCAGTGAGTATGCTAGAGATTGGACCAGATCCCACTGAGTATGCTAGAGATTAGACCAGATCCCAGTGATTATGCTAGAGATTGGACCAGATCCCAGTGATTATGCTAGAGATTAGACCAGATCCCAGTGATTATGCTAGAGATTGGACCAGATCCCACTGAGTATGCTAGAGATTGGACCAGATCCCACTGAATATGCTAGAGATTGGACCAGATCCCACTGAGTATGCTAGAGATTGGACCAGATCCCACTGAGTATGCTAGAGATTGGACCAGATCCCAGTGATTATGCTAGAGATTGGACCAGATCCCACTGAGTATGCTAGAGATTGGACCAGATCCCAATGAGTATGCTATACCATGAATAACATGCTATGCAAAAGCATTTTAATAAAAAAATAAGGATTTAACTTGATATCCTCAACTCAATACACAAGTTCTCTAATGACATACTCAGCACTTTTGCAAAAAGATCCATCTTTGACAAATAGAATTTAGTTAAATCAGTTATAACCATGTTAAATGCTAATGAGATTGTCAAGCACAATGAGCACTTCCCTTTTATTTTTTCCCAACATGTTCTGACCCATTCATTATCATTGGTACTAAAATCCTAAATGAAAAGTCCAACCATAGTCAAACTAAAATCCTAAATGAAAAGTCCAACCATAGTCAAACTAAAATCCTAAATGAAAAGTCCAACCACATTCAAACTCAGGAGCATAATTAAATTGTGCTGTACAGTAGAAAGGTGGCAGTAGTACCAGCAATGATGCTAACAAATCAATTTCTATCGGCAGTAACAAGGGTTAGAAGCCAAGGTTTTGTGACGGTGTCTTTCAATATCATTATGAAGGATATGAAGAAACTTGGTTATGATATCCTGCCATCAGATGTACAGAATCCCACAATTCCAGATAATGTCAAGAGTACAATGACTGCAACGTCTTAGCAAAACTTCATTCTATATTTCTAATTTTAACTTCTTAGTCTACTAAACAATTTGTTAGTATATCATTTAACATTTTTTTGTTTCATCCCTTTCTGTGAGGCAGCACAAAAATCTGCATCTAACTTTGCATAGAATTTGGAATAAGTGCTTTCCTAATATGTTTCTTTAGATGTTGTTTATGTTTTTATTAGGAAATATAAATATTGATATAAAATATTTGTTAATTGTTATAAAAAAAAAGATCTGAGTAAAAAAAAATCGGAATTAAATGCATTTTCAGCTGCTAATCTCACTAATGATATATCTTTTATAGTCTTATGCCTTATGTACTGTACATTGTTTGTGTCATGCATAAATATAATACTAAGATATTTTGTATACAGTTTGCCATTTGAGGCATATTTATTAAATATTTCTTTTTTTTTTCTTTCTAAGAAACATTGATTGGCATCTGAGTTAAAATTTGGCCAATAACAGCCTTGTTAAATTCAATAAAAAAAGCAATGATCAAGTCCAGCTACAATAGCATTTTATGAATGCTGTTTATTGGAACTTAAACAATTTTTTTAAAGAGTTGATCTGTTGATTTTTTAGTAGTTGATTTCTATGAAATGTAACTGTACAACTGTGGCGGATGGATAACACTTTGCAATGCATTGAAATAGCATAGATACTAAACAGACAGTCTGATCATCTACAAGTCTTTCTTCAATCCTTTTCTCCAGGCTTTATATTCTTATTCTTGTCAGCAATGCATCTGTAAAACTGGTCGGATATAAAAGAAAATGATATTTTCTTATATAAATATATATATATATTTGGTTACTCAAGATGGTGAAATGTTTGGTGGATATTGTGATTTATTAATCTGACATTTAAGTTTTCAGACAACAAAGGCAGTGAAGGGCTGTGATATACTCTTTTCAAGTTAAGACAATTTCAGAAATACAGATAATTATCAATTAAAAAAAAATGTGCTAGACGACTAGACATTTTTTACAGTTGTATAATGTGTTAATATATTGGTCTGTAAAGTCACTAGTGGTACCAAATATTTCTTGGTAAGGTAGATCTTCATTTTATCTCAATATGTCTGGTCTCTTTACTTTTTTAGAAATAAAGTTACGCTGATGATGACAAATTACACAAATGAATATTTTTATTTTATCCATATTATTGAATGATTATATGTTTGCATGTGGAAAAATGTTTACTTTTGAATGAAATGATTGGAATCTCACATTTGCTGGTATGTTGAAATCAGTCCGTCCTGAACTATTTACATGCACATTATCTATACTGGTCCTTGTAATCTTAGTAATGTATATAATAAAACGTGTTATATATTCATATTGATTTTGACTGGTTTATATGAATGTAAGTTATTTGTATGTCTGTCTCTCTATCAAGTTTTAATTTCACTCTCAATGCTTCCCAGACTCTACCCGGACCTGCCAGTGTTTTCCCAGCCTCTACCCTGACCTGCCAGTGTTTTCCCAGCCTCTACCCTGGCCTGCCAGTGTTTTCCCAGCCTCTACCCTGGCCTGCCAGTGTTTTCCCAGCCTCTACCCTGGCCTGCCAGCGTTTTCCCAGCCTCTACCCTGGCCTGCCAGCGTTTTCCCAGCCTTGTACTTCATAAAAATAAATTTGAGAGGACAAAAGATACATTGTTAGACTACTCTGTTGATGAGCTGTACTTCAATAATTTCTTTTTTTTTTTTTACAACTACATGCATCTATGTGAATATAAAATGTTCAGTTATTGCGGGAGGGCTAGGCTAATTATGTTTATCAACAAAAAAAAGTTGACTTAAAGTAAAAGTAAACCTTTTATCTTGATTGGCCAGAGCAGTCATAAATTTTATCACTAATGGTGGGCTTTTTTTTGGTTTAAATTTGCAGGTGATAAAACAATTTTATTTCTAAAACAAAAATCATCGTCAAGACCACATAAAAGGCTTGGCCTAGGAATGAAGCAAAGATACGTCGCCCCTTCCCTTCTCTTTTCCGAAAGGTGCAATAAAGTTGAGACCGTTCTTTAGGATAATGTGACTGACATATTTCGTGGGGGAACTGCCAATGTCAGCAGTTAGTTTTCCACGAGTACTTCACGTCGAGACTGAAAAGCCTTGTCTAGGTTAGTTTCCACCAGGAAGCCACGACGAGACTGAAAAGCCTTGTCTAGGTTAGTTTCCACCAGGAAGCCACGATGAGACCGAAAAGCCTTGTCTAGGTCAGTTTCCACCATGAAGCCACGACAAGACTGAAAAGCCTTGTCTAGGTTAGTTTCCACCAGGAAGCCACGACGAGACTGAAAAGCCTTGTCTAGGTTAGTTTCCACCAGGGCGCCACGACGAGACTAAAAAGCCTTGTCTAGGTTTATTTCCACCAGGAAGCCACGACGAGACTGAAAAGCCTTGTCTAGGTTAGTTTCCACCAGGAAGCCACGACGAGACTGAAAAGCCTTGTCTAGGTTAGTTTCCACCAGGAAGCCACGACGAGACTGAAAAGCCTTGTCTAGGTTAGTTTCCGCCAGGAAGCCACGACGAGACTGAAAAGCCTTGTCTAGGTTAGTTTCCGCCAGGAAGCCACGACGAGACTGAAAATCCTTGTCTAGGTTAGTTTCCACCAGGAAGCCACGACGAGACTGAAAAGCCTTGTCTAGGTTAGTTTCCACCAGGAAGCCACGACGAGACTGAAAAGCCTTGTCTAGGTTAGTTTCCACCAGGAAGCCACGACGAGACTGAAAAGCCTTGTCTAGGTTAGTTTCCACCAGGAAGCCACGACGAGACTGAAAAGCCTTGTCTAGGTTAGTTTCCACCAGGAAGCCACGACGAGACTGAAAAGCCTTGTCTAGGTTAGTTTCCACCAGGAAGCCACGACGAGACTGAAAAGCCTTGTCTAGGTTAGTTTCCACCAGGAAGCCACGACGAGACTGAAAAGCCTTGTCTAGGTTAGTTTCCACCAGGAAGCCACGACGAGACTGAAAAGCCTTGTCTAGGTTAGTTTCCACCAGGAAGTCACGACGAGACTGAAAAGCCTTGTCTAGGTTAGTTTCCACCAGGAAGTCACGACGAGACTGAAAAGCCTTGTCTAGGTTAGTTTCCACCAGGGCCACGACGAGACTGAAAAGCCTTGTCTAGGTTAGTTTCCACCAGGAAGCCACGACGAGACTGAAAAGCCTTGTCTAGGTTAGTTTCCACCAGGAAGCCACGACGAGACTGAAAAGCCTTGTCTAGGTTAGTTTCCACCAGGAAGCCACGACGAGACTGAAAAGCCTTGTCTAGGTTAGTTTCCACCAGGAAGTCACGACGAGACCGAAAAGCCTTGTCTAGGTTAGTTTCCACCAGGAAGCCACGACGAGACTGAAAAGCCTTGTCTAGGTTAGTTTCCACCAGGAAGCCACGACGAGACTGAAAAGCCTTGTCTAGGTTAGTTTCCACCAGGGCGCCACGACGAGACTGAAAAGCCTTGTCTAGGTTTGTTTCCACCAGGAAGCCTCGACGAGACTGAAAAGCCTTGTCTAGGTTAGTTTCCACCAGGGCGCCACGACGAGACTGAAAAGCCTTGTCTAGGTTTGTTTCCACCAGGAAGCCTCGACGAGACTGAAAAGCCTTGTCTAGGTTAGTTTTCACCAGGAAGCCACGACGAGACTGAAAAGCCTTGTCTAGGTTAGTTTCCACCAGGAAGCCACGACGAGACTGAAAAGCCTTGTCTAGGTTAGTTTCCACCAGGAAGACGACGAGACTAGCCTGGTTAGTTTCCACCAGGAAGACGACGAGACTGAAAAGCCTTGTCTAGGTTAGTTTCCACCAGGAAGCCACGACGAGACTGAAAAGCCTTGTCTAGGTTAGTTTCCACCAGGAAGCCACGACGAGACTGAAAAGCCTTGTCTAGGTTAGTTTCCACCAGGAAGCCACGACGAGACTGAAAAGCCTTGTCTAGGTTAGTTTCCACCAGGAAGTCACGACGAGACTGAAAAGCCTTGTCTAGGTTAGTTTCCACCAGGAAGCCACGACGAGACTGAAAAGCCTTGTCTAGGTTAGTTTCCACCAGGGCGCCACGACGAGACTGAAAAGCCTTGTCTAGGTTAGTTTCCACCAGGAAGCCACGACGAGACTGAAAAGCCTGGTCTAGGTTAGTTTCCACCAGGAAGCCACGACGAGACTGAAAAGCCTTGTCTAGGTTAGTTTCCACCAGGAAGCCACGACGAGACTGAAAAGCCTTGTCTAGGTTAGTTTCCACCAGGAAGCCACGACGAGACTGAAAAGCCTTGTCTAGGTTAGTTTCCACCAGGAAGCCACGACGAGACTGAAAAGCCTTGTCTAGGTTAGTTTCCACCAGGGCGCCACGACGAGACTGAAAAGCCTTGTCTAGGTTTATTTCCACCAGGAAGCCACGACGAGACTGAAAAGCCTTGTCTAGGTTTATTTCCACCAGGAAGCCACGACGAGACTGAAAAGCCTTGTCTAGGTTAGTTTCCACCAGGAAGCCACGACGAGACTGAAAAGCCTGGTCTAGGTTAGTTTCCACCAGGAAGCCACGACGAGACTGAAAAGCCTGGTCTAGGTTAGTTTCCACCAGGAAGCCACGACGAGACTGAAAAGCCTTGTCTAGGTTAGTTTCCACCAGGAAGCCTCGACGAGACTGAAAAGCCTTGTCTAGGTTAGTTTCCACCAGGAAGCCACGACGAGACTGAAAAGCCTTGTCTAGGTTAGTTTCCACCAGGAAGCCACGACGAGACTGGTTAGTTTCCACCAGGAAGCCACGACGAGACTGAAAAGCCTTGTCTAGGTTAGTTTCCACCAGGAAGCCACGACGAGACTGAAAAGCCTTGTCTAGGTTAGTTTCCACCAGGAAGCCACGACGAGACTGAAAAGCCTTGTCTAGTTTAGTTTCCACCAGGAAGCCACGACGAGACTGAAAAGCCTTGTCTAGGTTAGTTTCCACCAGGAAGTCACGACGAGACTGAAAAGCCTTGTCTAGGTTAGTTTCCACCAGGAAGCCACGACGAGACTGAAAAGCCTTGTCTAGGTTAGTTTCCACCAGGGCGCCACGACGAGACTGAAAAGCCTTGTCTAGGTTAGTTTCCACCAGGAAGCCACGACGAGACTGAAAAGCCTGGTCTAGGTTAGTTTCCACCAGGAAGCCACGACGAGACTGAAAAGCCTTGTCTAGGTTAGTTTCCACCAGGAAGCCACGACGAGACTGAAAAGCCTTGTCTAGGTTAGTTTCCACCAGGAAGCCACGACGAGACTGAAAAGCCTTGTCTAGGTTAGTTTCCACCAGGAAGCCACGACGAGACTGAAAAGCCTTGTCTAGGTTAGTTTCCACCAGGGCGCCACGACGAGACTGAAAAGCCTTGTCTAGGTTTATTTCCACCAGGAAGCCACGACGAGACTGAAAAGCCTTGTCTAGGTTTATTTCCACCAGGAAGCCACGACGAGACTGAAAAGCCTTGTCTAGGTTAGTTTCCACCAGGAAGCCACGACGAGACTGAAAAGCCTGGTCTAGGTTAGTTTCCACCAGGAAGCCACGACGAGACTGAAAAGCCTGGTCTAGGTTAGTTTCCACCAGGAAGCCACGACGAGACTGAAAAGCCTTGTCTAGGTTAGTTTCCACCAGGAAGCCTCGACGAGACTGAAAAGCCTTGTCTAGGTTAGTTTCCACCAGGAAGCCACGACGAGACTGAAAAGCCTTGTCTAGGTTAGTTTCCACCAGGAAGCCACGACGAGACTGAAAAGCCTTGTCTAGGTTAGTTTCCACCACGGCACCACGACGAGACTGAAAAGCCTTGTCTAGGTTAGTTTCCACCAGGAAGCCACGACGAGACTGAAAAGCCTTGTCTAGGTTAGTTTCCACCAGGAAGCCACGACGAGACTGAAAAGCCTTGTCTAGTTTAGTTTCCACCAGGAAGCCACGACGAGACTGAAAAGCCTGGTCTAGGTTAGTTTCCACCAGGAAGCCACGACGAGACCGAAAAGCCTTGTCTAGGTCAGTTTCCACCATGAAGCCACGACAAGACTGAATTGCAGTTGAGTAGCCCAAAAAGATCGGGATAATGAACTTTTAACTTATATTTTGAAAACGAATTCGGTTGATGACATTGCCATCCAAACCCCTTTATCTTTTTAGCTGTTCTTATAAAATAAGTGAACATTAAGCTTTTCAAGAGTTTGTTTTTCTTTGGAAAATGAATGACAGTTATACTGCCTGGTCGTGCGGTTTGCACGCTGGACTGTCGTTCAGATTTATCGATGGTCCCGGGTTCAAACCCTGCCCGCTCCCATCCCCCGTCGTCCTGCGGGAGGTTTGGACTAGGAAGTAATTATCTTCAACTCTGAAGGAACATCCGAAACATGTAAAACATTTTACATTTTTACAACATAGAAAGCATGTTGAAAACATCAATAAAGCAAACCAAGGAGCATGACTCTAGCTTTATTGCGAACCTTACTTGTCGTCTGCCAGCATAAAACTCAACTAAATGACATACGCCGTCATGTTTGAATGTGTATGGTGGCCTGGCTGATATTTCAAATTACAAGATACGCACGCCAACATAATCTGAAGCCAAATTTTCAGCACATGCCCCCCCCCCTTCCACACAAAAAAAAAGTCCCTGGACATCAGCTGACTTCGAGGAAGAATTCAGCGATGCGAGAAACAGATAAATAAGAGATTGCACTTTTCACTCCGAGTTTGTTTGCAACATGTCCATCAAGGCCGAATTTTAATGCCACAGCATTTCCTCCCGAAGCCAGGTTATTACCTCCCATCACTGCAAACAGTAATGTAAAGATTTGCATCAGCATAAGTAAAGATGACAGGCATGAGCAGATTGCTTGGATGTCATGAAATAAGCCAAACCCTTATAGATCTACCACACATTTTTATTTTGCCTGAAAAAAAATGCTATGTAAACAGGGTCTACCCCCATCCACCATTCACCTTACTATTCACTCTGTCGCTGAAGGTGAGAAAATGTTGCAATTGCGTCAAGTTTAATTTTCGTTAATAAGAAATGAATATTCATACATAAATCGAAGTTCGTGATTGGAAAATGGGGCGACCGCCTCAAGCCCAACTGTCAAAGGAGTCCCACTCTCCAACTTCACAACTAGGCCAAGCACATTTTTTTACATAGTTAATTAATTAAAATTAAATATGCTAATTTTTAGCGGCTCCCGAAAGGGGAATAGACGCTATTAGTTTTGTGTGGTCTGTCCGTCCGTCCCATTTAGATCTCGTAAACTAGAAAAGATATTGAGAATCTGACATCATGATATTTTAGACCATTCAAAGTTCTGATGCGACGGCTTTTTTTTTTTTTCTGAAAGCGAAAAATTTAATTTTTAAATTAACGTGCAAGCAGTTTTTTTTTCATAAAATACACCATTTTTACAACTATTCATTATTAATAATAACAAACACAAGAGGCTATTTAGTAAGGGAGATGGCTATCTACCATATTTTAAACACATTTATGCAAACGGTTTTAGAATTAATTTTTTTTTACAATTATGCTGCAATGTGAAATAAGTTGTGTCATATTAACTACTACATTTACACAAAAAAAAAAATGTTACTTTTTTTAAAGAGAAAAACTCTATTTAGTATGCATATAAGCGGAAATAATTTAAAACAACAAGTAATAACTAGTTTTTTCATATTATCGCGTGCATTGCAGTACGTTGTTATGGCCTTGGAACCCAGAACTAAAGATATTTTTTTTTTTTTACGGAAATGTGTTTTTTTTTTCCTCTGAGGCTTTAAATAAGAGATTGACCATTTACAAAACAATTAGATCCATTAGATAATCATTATGTTATCGGTTAGGCAAGGTTCACATTTAACTTCACATTCACTTTCATATATCCCTTGGTCTGCTGGACCGTTGGAACACCACACATGATCTGTCAACCTTCTTTCTCCATTCTTCTCTGTCATTTGCCTTTGATAGAATTTCATTCAGATATTCTTTCTGAAAATATTGAAACCTGCCTTTTACCTGTCTGGGTGGACCACTTCAGCGGCCGATTTTACTGTCTTTATAACCTTGTTTTTTAAAAATTGTACTTGTGTTGGTTATCTTGTTTATTTGATCAGACCTTTGAGCACTCGTTAACATGTTTGTATACAAACTAACGTATAACATCACTTCAGAGTTCAGACTAGTTTAGCTCTTAGTTTATTACATTTATAGTTGCTTACAACGCACGTGATTATATTGCTGCCAGGCTGTGTGGTAGGTTACTAGGTATGCACTTTAGATTGTAGTCAGGATAGTCCCAAGTTCAATCCCTGTTTGTTGTCATTGGTTCATGCTCTGCAGGACGTTAGGGTTATGACATTTTTAAGGACATTTTTTTAAGGAACTCCGATACTTGACAGTTCAAGTCAATTAATGTAAAGTCATTTTATTTGTCTACAATATGACTTATTAGGACTTTCTTTTTATACATTGATGTTTGTAACATTGTACGTTTCGAGAGACGATCTTTTCCCTTTGCAACGTCTTGTGTGACTAACGAGGCCAATCCTTGATACACAGCTGCGATCGCAGGTTGGGCATCTGTCATCACCAGGCGCCGTTGTACTTTCATCCTTCTTTCTACTACTGTACGTTTTGTCTATGGCATTTGCAATCCGGGACCCTTCCCTCTGCTCGCTCTCCACGTGGATCTACCCAGTGACACTTGTTCTCATGCTCGCTCTCCACGTGGATCTACCCAGTGACACTTGTTCTCATGCTCGCTCTCCACGTGGATCTACCCAGTGACACTTGTTCTCATGCTCGCTCTCCATGTGGATCTACCCAGTGACACTTGTTCTCATGCTCGCTCTCCATGTGGATCTACCCAGTGACACTTGTTCTCATGCTCGCTCTCCATGTGGATCTACCCAGTGACACTTGTTCTCATGCTCGCTCTCCATGTGGATCTACCCAGTGACACTTGTTCTCATGCTCGCTCTCCACGTGGATCTACCCAGTGACACTTGTTCTCATGCTCGCTCTCCATGTGGATCTACCCAGTGACACTTGTTCTCATGCTCGCTCTCCATGTGGATCTACCCAGTGACACTTGTTCTCATGCTCGCTCTCCACGTGGATCTACCCAGTGACACTTGTTCTCATGCTCGCTCTCCATGTGGATCTACCCAGTGACACTTGTTCTCATGCTCGCTCTCCATGTGGATCTACCCAGTGACACTTGTTCTCATGCTCGCTCTCCATGTGGATCTACCCAGTGACACTTGTTCTCATGCTCGCTCTCCATGTGGATCTACCCAGTGACACTTGTTCTCATGCTCGCTCTCCACGTGGATCTACCCAGTGACACTTGTTCTCATGCTCGCTCTCCACGTGGATCTACCCAGTGACACTTGTTCTCATGCTCGCTCTCCACGTGGATCTACCCAGTGACACTTGTTCTCATGCTCGCTCTCCATGTGGATCTACCCAGTGACACTTGTTCTCATGCTCGCTCTCCATGTGGATCTACCCAGTGACACTTGTTCTCATGCTCGCTCTCCATGTGGATCTACCCAGTGACACTTGTTCTCATGCTCGCTCTCCATGTGGATCTACCCAGTGACACTTGTTCTCATGCTCGCTCTCCATGTGGATCTACCCAGTGACACTTGTTCTCATGCTCGCTCTCCATGTGGATCTACCCAGTGACACTTGTTCTCATGCTCGCTCTCCACGTGGATCTACCCAGTGACACTTGTTCTCATGCTCGCTCTCCACGTGGATCTACCCAGTGACACTTGTTCTCATGCTCGCTCTCCATGTGGATCTACCCAGTGACACTTGTTCTCATGCTCGCTCTCCACGTGGATCTACCCAGTGACACTTGTTCTCATGCTCGCTCTCCACGTGGATCTACCCAGTGACACTTGTTCTCAACTGTTAGTGTCGATTTAGAAGAGCTTCATGTCACGTTTGCATACATCAGCATACCGTCAATGTGGACGACCAGCAGCTCTCCTGCCTTCTGTACAGAATGTTTTTTTGGAAGTCGACCTTGTGGCATTCTATGAACGTGACAGAGCCAGCCAATGCGTCTGCTGCTGATAACACAGCAAATGTCCTGGCACCCTGCTCTTCGTAGCACTTCCTCATTGGTTATTTTATCTTGTCACCTATATAGATATATATTTCCACATTCTAAACAGCAGTTCCCTGAAGAAGGCCATAATATAAATCACCTCTCCAGTCTCAATTACTCAGTTACTCATTGTAACAAAATAGATAAAACATCTTATACACCTTTCATGTTGAATAAATAATGTCCACGTTTTGTTTATCATGTTCTTATGTTTCGGTAATTAGATTCTACTCATATTTCCACACTTACGTCTAGTGGTGGGAGGCTTGTGGTGAAGTGATTTATATTTTCTATTTATAGTTGCACCTTCCAATGTCCAATATCACACGAGCGCACTAAACTATCTTGGCGGTAAACAAAAGACCATCACGTAATCATTTTATTTCTCTGGGGAAGTATTACATTGTATAGCACTTTAGATTGGATTATAGACATGCACGCGCTTAGACATGCGTGCTCAGCATGACGAATAATTTCCGGGTTTAATTCTGTCTGACACAAGGAGGTTATATTTAGATGGAGATGGCGGTTGCTATCAAATGTTCATTATCGGTTGAAGCCAGTGGGCGGAGCCTATTCGCCATATTGGTTTACTCAAAACATTCCATCCATTTTCATTTATAATAATAATAGACGCCGCTAAAATGCACTTTTACCAAAATTTATATAAATAATTAAATGGCACTAACAACATTAACTAAACTCGAACTCACTAAAGTTTAGTCTTTAGTGACTAAAAACCAAACTAACCGATGAAGCGATATCCCGTTTTCTGGTCGTCGTTGCGTACAACCGTATGCCGAACAAGAAGGCATTTGTAATGTTTATTTTATTCTATACACTGTGTTTTTAACGTTTTATAAGATATTGTACAATGTACAGATATTTAAATAATGTCGTGAAATATTGTCGAACAAATTTTTCAAAAAAAAAAAACAACAGACTACACGTTTTAATTTGAGTAGACCAAGATGGCTGCTATTTGGCTTCAACCTAGTGACGTCACGCCATCTCCATCTAAATATAACCTCCTTGGTCTGACACTGGCAAAGCTAAACACGAAAAAAAGGAGAGGGTATAGTCAGCCGGGAAGATATGTCGTATTTGTTGGCAGAGAAATTGCACAAGGTCTTAGAGCAGCGTTTCTCAAACTATAGGGAGCGCCCCCATGGGGAGTGCGAGGTCCGCTCCAGGGGGCGCGATAACCTGACAAAGGTTGGGGGGTGGGAGGAGCCGTTCAATTTCTTTTTCAGTGGAAAAATTTGTATTTTCATTGCAGTTGTTAATCCATGTTTGATTATGAGCCAATAATAATGACATTAAGTATATCGTTTTCACAAGAGGCGTCTGCAAAATTATTGATTCAAAATATTGACTTTGGAAGAAAAAAGACAAAAAAAAAACCCACTTTTTTTTTAAAAACAAAACTTATATTAAGTGTATCAATTAGCGTTGTATTAGTCATGTAATTACAGTGTATCAATTAGCGTTGTATTAGTCATGTAATTACAGTGTATCAATTAGCGTTGTATTAGTCATGTAATTACAGTGTATCAATTAGCTTGTATTAGTCATGTAATTACAGTGTATCAATTAGCGTTGTATTAGTCATGTAATTACAGTGTATCAATTAGCTTGTATTAGTCATGTAATTACAGTGTATCTATTAGCTTGTATTAGTCATGTAATTACAGTGTATCAATTAGCGTTGTATTAGTCATGTAATTACAGTGTATCAATTAGCTTGTATTAGTCATGTAATTACAGTGTATCAATTAGCGTTGTATTAGTCATGTAATTACAGTGTATCAATTAGCGTTGTATTAGTCATGTAATTACAGTGTATCAATTAGCGTTGTATTAGTCATGTAATTACAGTGTATCAATTAGCGTTGTATTAGTCATGTAATTACAGTGTTTCAATTAGCGTTGTATTAGTCATGTAATTACAGTGTATCAATTAGCGTTGTATTAGTCATGTAATTACAGTGTATCAATTAGCGTTGTATTAGTCATGTAATTACAGTGTATCAATTAGCGTTGTATTAGTCATGTAATTACAGTGTATCAATTAGCGTTGTATTAGTCGTGTAATTACAGTGTATCAATTAGCGTTGTATTAGTCATGTAATTACAGTGTATCAATTAGCGTTGTATTAGTCATGTAGTTACAGTGTATCAATTAGCGTTGTATTAGTCATGTAATTACAGTGTATCAATTAGCGTTGTATTAGTCATGTAATTACAGTGTATCAATTAGCGTTGTATTAGTCATGTAATTACAGTGTATCAATTAGCGTTGTATTAGTCATGTAATTACAGTGTATCTATTAGCGTTGTATTAGTCATGTAATTACAGTGTATCAATTAGCGTTGTATTAGTCATGTAATTACAGTGTATCAATAAGCGTTGTATTAGTCGTGTAATTACAGTGTATCAATTAGCGTTGTATTAGTCGTGTAATTACAGTGTATCAATAAGCGTTGTATTAGTCAAGTAATTACAGTGTATCAATTAGCGTTGTATTAGTCGTGTAATTACAGTGTATCAATTAGCGTTGTATTAGTCGTGTAATTACAGTGTATCAATTAGCGTTGAATTAGTCATGTAATTACAGTGTATTAATTAGCGTTGTATTAGTCATGTAGTTACAGTGTATCAATTAGCGTTGTATTAGTCATGTAATTACAGTGTATCAATTAGCGTTGCATTAGTCATGTAATTACAGTGTATCAATTAGCGTTGTATTAGTCATGTAATTACAGTGTATCAATTAGCGTCGTATTAGTCATGTAATTACAGTGTATCAATTTGCGTTGTATTAGTCATGTAATTACAGTGTATCAATTAGCGTTGTATTAGTCATGTAATTACAGTGTATCAATTAGCGTTGTATTAGTCATGTAATTACAGTGTATCAATTAGCGTTGTATTAGTCATGTAATAACAGTGTATCAATTAGCTTGTAATTAAATTTGAATAGATCTAGACTAACAATAATAAATCTGTGCAAATAGAAATGTTTTTTTTTTTTATTACCAATGTCTATTTTTTTTTCTTTTTTTGTTTAGCGCATTTTCATGTTTTTAGCTTTCTCACTACGCTATGATCCTTTCACTTGTCTCTACCAGTTGGAAACTGGTAAGGGGGGGGGGGATATATCTGGGTGATCGTTTTAAAAAATTTTTTTTTTTAAAAAGGGGAACGACCTGAATTCAAACTTCATGCATTCGCTTTATTTATAGCATTATTATTTCGTTTAATTGTTTCCAAAACACTCTCAGTGACTATATCGATAGTGATACGCAAATTAAGGGCCGCGGGTAACATATGGCTTGTAGCTTATAATTGTGAGGGATTTTTTTTTACACGAATTGTTTCATTTCTCTACTAAAATACTATTATGATTAGGGTGGGGGGGGTGTCGGTAAATGCACCCCTCTCGCATGCCCACTGCACCCCACCGAATCCGGCAACAGAATATACAAATTGCTTAACTATATATATAATTTGTGTATATTATTAGTATATATTATTAAGATAAGTAAATAATTTTGTGTAATTTCTCCACAACAATTCGCCATGCGGGTCGGGGGGGGGGGGGGCGATCGCCCCTACCGCACCATCCCTAGATCTACCATTAGTCCACTATAGATAGGCCTCTATACTATAAATCTAGGTCTATGGGTCCACTTTCCTTACTATGTGAATGCGCTGTTCTGTTGAGTAGTGCATCCAGACTAATCCAGATCAACGGTCAAGACGAGCTCGTTGCTGTGAAGGCCTGCTCAGTGATACAGAGGTCACTTGTAGGATGATCTGCCTAGGCCTACACGGACACGTGGAACTGGACTCTAAGAAAGTCTTGGATTATTTCTTAACTCTAGAGGAAACCAACACAAAAAGTTGTACAAATAATCTACTCCTCCCTTTTCTGTTACGCTAACTGAGCTACATCTAGTTCAAGTGTGAAGGCAAGTGCACCACTTTTGTGGGTTTTTGTTGTTTTGTTTTTCCTTTTTTGTTTACACCAATTACTCCCCTTTATGAGAGCTCTTCAATAAAAGTGTGTTTTCAAAAATATCCTGTCTGGATGCTGTTTAAATTCTGTTAACACTAACGTCCAGTTTAGTAGTGCAGCTATTTAGATGTAAATATCAGTGACGTAGTCATGTGATAATTTGTACAGTGCAAGTAATGACCACTTTCTTCTGCATTTTTTATTTTTTTTAAAACAAGCTTATATCGACTCACTGTCTGGTAAAAAGTTTGTACACCTTATTTCTCCCACACACAATATCGGATATTGTTAATTGTTTTGTTCGGTATCGAAAAAGGGGGAATAAATGCTACTTTTATAGAGAAGTTTATGTGTTGTTTTTTTTCGCTCACTTCCTACTGTCGGATCAAACTAAAAAGTTTGCCTAATTATTGATAGTCGATGACAATATATGATTGAATAAAAAACAACAACAAATAACAAATTCAGTTAATTCATTTTGTTTTATATAGAAAAGGGAAGCTTATCCTTGCAGTCTAATATACATAGTGGCTCTTTCCCTTGAATAATAATAATAATAATAAGGCTTTCGAGTCCGAAGATTAATGAGGAATACAGTATTTCCCGTGGCTGCGCAGCCCCAGCTGTGACCTGCATATTTTGCCACATCCAGGGCAAGCATAACCATTTTCCGCAGGTGGTCGATTTAGATTTTCTTTTCGTCGTCTGCGTTTGTCCTCGGCAGCAGATTTTCTTTTGGTCTCAAATGTGTATCCCGCGGCCTTCGTGAGTGACCTCCAGCTGTCTCGTTCCGACGCCGCATGCAGCCAGGTGCTCTCTTCTATGTCAGTCAAGGAAAGTTGACGCCCTAAGCTGGTCTTTGAAGCGTTTCCGTGGGGCGCCTCTGTTACGTCGACCACCTTTTAGATCACCAAAAAAAGACTGCCTTTGACATACGTTCGTCTCCCATTCGGGATAAGTGCCATGCCCAGCGTAGTTGTCGGACCATAAGAATTCCCTCTATACTGTCCATACCGGCGTTGGCAAGGACATCGCTGTTTGTAGTGCGAACCTGCCACAGTATGTCCATGATGAAGCGCAAGCATCTTTGGGGAAAGCGCTCAAGAAGTCTTAGTTGTTTTTTTATATAGTGTCCTTTCTCAGAGCCATATAGAAGGGTTGAGAGAACCACCGCCTGGTAGACATTGATTTTTGTAGGCAGGCGAAGCGATTTTTTCTTCCTGACTCTCGCCTGAAGGCGTCCAAAAGCACTACTAGCCCTGGCCAGACGGTTATCAACTTCCCTTGAAAGTGAGGCGTTATTTGACACTATACTACCTAGATATGTGAAGTGGTCTACCACGTGAAGGGGCTGTCCGTTTACTGTTTTCCCGAGGTTTATAGATAGACCGAAAGAGGCGGCAGCGTATGCAAATTCGTTTACCGCGTTCTGGAGGTCATGTTCATTGTGAGCTAGCAGGGCGCAATCATCGGCGTCCGGATTACGTTTTAAAGTACTACATTTATTTTCTCCAATACTTGACGTCAATAGAACTGCATGCTGCGTTAGGTACTGCGTAGTGTAAGAGACCCTTGTCGGGTCGCTTAACCATGTGACTTCGAGTCACTATACTGGTCCTCTAATTTTTAGTTGTCGCGAGAGTTGAGTCATAGACTCTTGAAACCTTCATCCGGTCTGGCTGAACAATATTCTGTCTGCAAGAGGTCCAAGAAGATGTAAATGGATTACATCCCTATTTCCAGTGGTTCAAACCCCAAGATTCTAAGACTAAAGGCGAGGCCGAAGGCTGAGCACGACGAGGGAAAGTTCCACAAATTTCATGCAATTTACCACTCTAATCGTGCTATTACTCCAATTATGTTTCATGAGTTTAATTATTACTTGGTATAAATCACAGATTTGAAATTTAATGGAAATAATTTATTGAAAATACAATCTAGACAATGCGGAATTTTTTATTTGTAGTGAATAAATATGTAGTTATATCTGCTAGCCATGTATAACAAGCTAGACTGAGCATTCTCATTAGGACCGCAAGTCTTACAAGTTGGCTTATATCTGTCGAGACCTAGGACATTACTTGCAATTAACTAGCCCTTTTGAAAGAGTTTCTTCTATATTGCTTTAATCTGTAATGAGATATGACTTACCAGGTTTTCTTGTATAGTATTTATTGTCTACGATATAGCTGATCAATTCCAAACAAATGTTGCTTACATTCTGAAAGTTTTAGAGGTCTTGTGCAATAGCTGATTACCTCACTCATGTAGCCTATTAGGCAAATTCAGTTTAGTTTGGCCCATGGTTTTACATCATACATACAGCTATAAAAAGAGAGAGAGAGAGAGAAATTTCTTGAGTTCTCTCAATCAATCAATTGTTTTTACCCCTTGAATGCTGCTCCAGGATAGGTGTTAAGCTACGAAACACAAACACAGTGTCGTCCATTAGTCATTATTTATGGTAAGACGATTCATTTTACAATGTAAGATATCTTTGTGTCTTGAAGACACTATTTTCAACTTTCAGCTGTTTTTTCCCCCTACATATTCCTTTCCTCCATTTTCTTTCCATTTAACTTTCCACTTTTTTTTTCAAATCTTTCTATTTTGTTTCTTTTTTTTTTTTTATCTAATTTTTTTTTCTAGATCTATATTTATTTTTTTTTTACTCTTTTCTGAAACATTTTAAAAAATTCACTAAAAAAATATTCTCAACCGACAGCCCGTGAAAGAAAAGCTAATTACACATGTAAAAAACCCTGCCCAGGCTTAGACAAAATCTCTAGAAGGCTCGATCATTTTGAAAGAATAAGAAAAGAAAAACAACACTTGATTTAACTGGACATGAACAGAAGGGAGAGGGGGGAGATCTATCAACGGGCTAATGATTTTAATTCGTTGCAATGTTTCGGTGTATTTAAGTGAGACTCTACCATAGTTATTAGAAGTAAACTGATTTTTATAACCCTTACCTATGTAACATACAATTTAATGTTTAGATCTAGATCTAGTAATTGAACATCGATTAGAAGACCATTCTCGTCGACTAGCGGATCCAGTGGGGGGGGGGGCGATTTTTTTCTAAGCCCTAACTCTAACGCCAAGTAAACCCCAACCCTATGCATAAATACGCATAAACTATATATAAATAATGATAATTTGATGATAAAATGATAATTTGAAAACCTTGGGTGAAAAAAAACAGTCATGTTGAGGCCTTTGGCCTTTCTCTTGACAGCCTGGGGATCGCTGCAAAAGCGTTTTCTTGCATTCTTCACTGCAGCAACACATTCCCCTGATATCAACAGATCATTATTCATCCTATTAAAAAAGGAACTTTTGAATAATGTGTTACTTGAAAAATATTCTGATATGAATTTGCAGGCCCTTACTACATTGCAAATACGACTGATTTGTTCCTTGAAAAGATAAGGTACCCCGCAGATTTAGATTAAGGCTTTGAGGATCGCCTCCTAAAAAATAATTATTCGAAAAATAATATTTCAAATACAAAAGCACATTTGTAAGTGATACATTTTGTTCAATAGGCATGTTTATACCTTTGTTTTGTTACAGAACTATAATTCAAAGCTCTAAACAAAAAATTCGGAAGTGGGAGATTCAATTAAATGGATCAATTAGATTGTACTCTGAATTGTTTGCATTTTAAGGATTGAAGCATAAATTGTGAGTTATTGTCCTAAATGTATTTAACTAGAAAAATATCAGTATGAGTAAAGGTTGGAAAAAGGCGACTAGGAAAATAATATTTGGGTTCAGAACACATCTTAATTGCTACTCTTATACTGAAAAGTTTCGTATGAATTCCATTCTAAATTTTTCAAAACAATGTCTTTCTTAAAATAATTATGATAAATTCATGTGCAATGGACCTCATACCAATCGTAAACAAATAACATTTAGCCACCTGATTCTCTATCTCTTCTATACAAATTACAAAATACATACAGGCTATCACGTGATAGTTTTTTTCGTTGTTTTCTCAATATTATCACGTGGCTAAATGTTGTTTGTTTACGATTGGTGAATGAGGTCCATTACATCAACTCTGTCGCCATATTTGACTAATCTGTTTTAAAACATCATGTTTTCGTCTGAAAAGGGGAGGGGGCGGTAGAGTGAGAACAATTAATCCTTACTCCTTTTTATCATTTCTGATAATGATTGCAATTTGCATTAAAGAATAGGGGGTGGGGCGACTCAATTATAAGAAGTTAATTTATAGTATATATAAATTATATTAGTGACAATTTTTTTTTAAATTTTGTAATTTCTTAACTAAAATACAAAAGAAAAAGTATTGGTTGTGATTGTGTGTGATTAGTATGAGTTAAATTGAAGTCCACACCAAAGCTGTTTTAAAAAAGTATTTTCTACTTTTAAGTGCGTTTTCATTTTGAATAGAAGCAATGTGTTTCTCTATTGTTCTTTTGTTTTCTTTTCATTATTTTCGCCCTTTTAGTTGAAACATTGTACAGTCCTTTTCAACCATTAATGTATTGAAGTGATCGAGTCTAAGATAAAAAAAAATTAATAATATGATACATTATTTTCGCGGATATAACCCTCACACGCGTGGGCTTATACTCTTCACAAATGACAAAATAAGTAAAAACAAAATCATACAACCCGCACCCTTATATACCCCGCATGTGCAATGCGTGATTTGCCGTCAACTGTCGGTACATAAAGGTGTTGCTCATCAGACGTCAGTCCCTCGAGACACACTTGTGCTCCAGTTGTTGTTCCAAGTGATCCATTGAGTGCAACATGCGTGTGAAATACGAGTTCAGGGTCGTATCTGTAGTAAGTTGAAGGGTAAGGGTTAGTGATGGAGAAAGATTGAAAAGACCTAATTTAGAGTTAGTGATGGAGAAAGATTGAAAAGACCTAATTTAGAGCTAGTGATGGAGAAAGATTGAAAAGACCTAATTTAGAGCTAGTGATGGAGAAAGATTGAAAAGACCTAATTTAGAGTTAGTGATGGAGAAAGATTGAAAAGACCTAATTTAGAGTTAGTGATGGAGAAAGATTGAAAAGACCTAATTTAGAGTTAGTGATGGAGAAAGATTGAAAAGACCTAATTTAGAGTTAGTGATGGAGAAAGATTGAAAAGACCTAATTTAGAGTTAGTGATGGAGAAAGATTGAAAAGACCTAATTTAGAGTTAGTGATGGAGAAAGATTGATAAGACCTAATTTAGAGTTAGTGATGGAGAAAGATTGAAAAGACATAATTTAGAGTTAGTGATGGAGAAAGATTGAAAAGACCTACATTTAATTGTATTGTTAGAGTTGTGACAATGGTACGTTAGTCAAGGCAATGTTTATTACAATATCCTAAGACATTCAAAGACCGCATCACAAACCCAGAGATTAGAGACAGGGTTACTGCAGCCATTGGACCCCAGGATGACCAGCTAACTTAAAATACGCAAGCTACAAATCTATGGCCATATTACAGGATCTTCGTGGCTCGCAAAGACCTTCCTTCAGGGAACCTAACTTTTTTAAAAATTATTTTTATTGTTTTTAAAATTCTATTCTGTCACTGCGCCATTTACTGCTACGTGAACAGACATATTTCTCTCTCCATAAATAGAACTCAGATACGAATTAAAAATACAACTCGTCTAGACAGCTATTACTAAATTAAGAGTGATCCGTCCTTTCATAGTAAACTATTCTTGACCTGTTGGTCTGCAGTGAAGTCAACTTGAAATACAATTTCAAAGTTAGAATTAAAGAAGTCTAAACTTTAAGTGGAGAGTTTTCCTTTAATTACTTGTCATATATCAGTACTCGATTAATTAGAAGAAAACAAAAGGATTATGTAAGTTGACATTCGGTTCCACCGTAGAGAATTATAATACTTGATATCAACTCGTAAAGTGTCGAAAGGGATTTTTAGGTCAAAACAAGTTTTTTTTTCTTCTGATTTTGGCCTGGGAACCATTTCTCTATGTACACATTTTGGCCTGGGAACCATTTCTCTATGTACACATTTTGGCCTGGGAACCATTTCTCTATGTACACATTTTGGCCTGGGAACCATTTCTCTATGTACACATTTTGGCCTGGGAACCATTTCTCTATGTACACATTTTGGCCTGGGAACCATTTCTCTATGTACACATTTTGGCCTGGGAACCATTTCTCTATGTACACATTTTTGGCCTGGGAACCATTTCTCTATGTACACATTTTGGCCTGGGAACCATTTCTCTATGTACACATTTTGGCCTGGGAACCATTTCTCTATGTACACATTTTGGCCTGGGAACCATTTCTCTATGTACACATTTTGGCCTGGGAACCATTTCTCTATGTACACATTTTGGCCTGGGAACCATTTCTCTATGTACACATTTTGGCCTGGGAACCATTTCTCTATGTACACATTTTGGCCTGGGAACCATTTCTCTATGTACACATTTTGGCCTGGGAACCATTTCTCTATGTACACATTTTGGCCTGGGAACCATTTCTCTATGTACACATTTTGGCCTGGGAACCATTTCTCTATGTACACATTTTGGCCTGGGAACCATTTCTCTATGTACACATTTTGGCCTGGGAACCATTTCTCTATGTACACATTTTGGCCTGGGAACCATTTCTCTATGTACACATTTTGGCCTGGGAACCATTTCTCTATGTACACATTTTGGCCTGGGAACCATTTCTCTATGTACACATTTTGGCCTGGGAACCATTTCTCTATGTACACATTTTGGCCTGGGAACCATTTCTCTATGTACACATTTTTGGCCTGGGAACCATTTCTCTATGTACACATTTTGGCCTGGGAACCATTTCTCTATGTACACATTTTGGCCTGGGAACCATTTCTCTATGTACACATTTTGGCCTGGGAACCATTTCTCTATGTACACATTTTGGCCTGGGAACCATTTCTCTATGTACACATTTTGGCCTGGGAACCATTTCTCTATGTACACATTTTGGCCTGGGAACCATTTCTCTATGTACAGATTTTGGCCTGGGAACCATTTCTCTATGTACACATTTTGGCCTGGGAACCATTTCTCTATGTACAGATTTTGGCCTGGGAACCATTTCTCTATGTACAGATTTTGGCCTGGGAACCATTTCTCTATGTACACATTTTGGCCTGGGAACCATTTCTCTATGTACACATTTTGGCCTGGGAACCATTTCTCTATGTACACATTTTGGCCTGGGAACCATTTCTCTATGTACACATTTTGGCCTGGGAACCATTTCTCTATGTACACATTTTGGCCTGGGAACCATTTCTCTATGTACACATTTTGGCCTGGGAACCATTTCTCTATGTACACATTTTGGCCTGGGAACCATTTCTCTATGTACACATTTTGGCCTGGGAACCATTTCTCTATGTACACATTTTGGCCTGGGAACCATTTCTCTATGTACACATTTTGGCCTGGAAACCATTTCTCTATGTACACATTTTGGCCTGGGAACCATTTCTCTATGTACACATTTTGGCCTGGGAACCATTTCTCTATGTACACATTTTGGCCTGGGAACCATTTCTCTATGTACAGATTTTGGCCTGGGAACCATTTCTCTATGTACACATTTTGGCCTGGGAACCATTTCTCTATGTACACATTTTGGCCTGGGAACCATTTCTCTATGTACACATTTTGGCCTGGGAACCATTTCTCTATGTACAGATTTTGGCCTGGGAACCATTTCTCTATGTACACATTTTGGCCTGGGAACCATTTCTCTATGTACACATTTTGGCCTGGGAACCATTTCTCTATGTACACATTTTGGCCTGGGAACCATTTCTCTATGTACACATTTTGGCCTGGGAACCATTTCTCTATGTACACATTTTGGCCTGGGAACCATTTCTCTATGTACACATTTTGGCCTGGGAACCATTTCTCTATGTTCACATTTTGGCCTGGGAACCATTTCTCTATGTACACATTTTGGCCTGGGAACCATTTCTCTATGTACACATTTTGGCCTGGGAACCATTTCTCTATGTACACATTTTGGCCTGGGAACCATTTCTCTATGTACACATTTTGGCCTGGGAACCATTTCTCTATGTACACATTTTTGGCCTGGGAACCATTTCTCTATGTACACATTTTGGCCTGGGAACCATTTCTCTATGTACACATTTTGGCCTGGGAACCATTTCTCTATGTACACATTTTGGCCTGGGAACCATTTCTCTATGTACACATTTTGGCCTGGGAACCATTTCTCTATGTACACATTTTGGCCTGGGAACCATTTCTCTATGTTCACATTTTGGCCTGGGAACCATTTCTCTATGTACACATTTTGGCCTGGGAACCATTTCTCTATGTACACATTTTGGCCTGGGAACCATTTCTCTATGTACACATTTTGGCCTGGGAACCATTTCTCTATGTACACATTTTCCTGGGCATAGAATCCTATTGCCTATGAATCTATTTTATTTTTTAGAAAGTAAAAATATCTGAGGGGCGTGGTGGTCGAGTTTTAAGCTGCTTGACTTTCAAAAATAGTTATCTAGAGTTCAATTTTCAGGACACCACGAAGTCCACTCAACTCTGATGGCTACCCAATGCCCTTCCTGACATTAGTTGGCGAAAGTTTGCTTGAGGTAGCCACTTAGCTATCTAGCAAGGGGGCTAGAGTTCGCATCCCAACACGAGTTGAGCTTTGTGTTTGTTGAGTGCAGCACAGAATTCATCTCCCTCTTCCTTTGTCCACATGGCCATCTAAGATCTGGGACCGTAGCTTACTGAGCATTAGTAGAGCAGGAAAGATGCCTTATACAAAAGTAATTTAAAAACAATAGACAATAACAAAACAAAATGGCCGTTATGTCGGTCACGTGACACGCTTGTTAGTCGTAAAACATAAAAAACTGAACGTCTCATTCCCTTCATTATGGGCCGCAAGGCTACGTCATTCATTTATACAAATGTTCGAAGAACTGGGTTTTGAAAGGGAAATAAATTTAGGATATAATTAAAAGATTCTCTGACATTACGCCTATTGTCCATGTTTAATACCCTAAAAATGGCTACTTTTAGATCCCTATTCTATCTTTTAGATCCTATTAGGTCTATATATTTTTGACTCCTGCTGCTATCTTTAGACACCTGTAGTTTGTTTTAGACACTTATTGCTACTTTTAGACCCCTATTCTATCTTTTAGACCTCTATTCTGTTATACCCCTATTCTATCTTTTAGATCTTATTAGGTCTATATATTTTTGACCCCTGATGCTACCTTTAGACCCCTATTCTGTTTTCTAGACACGTATCGCTACTTTTAGACCCCTATTCTATCTTTTAGATCCCTATTAGGTTTATATATTTTTTACCCCTGATGCTACCTTTAGACCCCTATTCTATTTTCTAGACACGTATCGCTACTTTTAGACCCATGTTCTATCTTTAAGATCCCCATTTCTGCTTATAGACCCCTATTATACCTTTTAGATCTCGTTTTCACCTATTAGACCCCTATTCTATCTTTTAGGCCCCTATTGCTACTTTTAGACCCCCATTTTATCTTTCAAAATAACTTTTCTAAGTGTCCGATAAATGTCTCAAGTCAGTGTCAACCTTTATAAAATCGCTGACCAATACACTATTAGGTAAGACCACTCCAAGAAACACAAAATGTCCAGTCCTATTTGTCAGGCAAGAAATCCAGAGCTGGCTATTATCGGAGAGATCTTTGTAATGAACGCTTCTTTGTACACATCGTCTTCGGGACACAGAAACCGGGGGGGGGGGGATTGCCAAACACGGAAGAGACATTTCTGAACCGCCATTACAGTCATTCCTCCAGTCATACGGCAGTCACCAGGGAGCTGGGACTCGGACTTGAAGATGTCAGTGGTAAGCGCTCAAATTGTCCACCATCTTCTGCCAACTTAATTATTTCGTAAGGCGGCGGGAAGATCGAGGTCGTTTGATTGGTTGGCCTGCGTCACGTGCGATAATACCAGCCATTAGCTGGACGCGAAGAGTGAACCGCCACAATCTCCACAGGAAAGTGCTTGTCAGGGACTCTTACTCTCAACAGGGCCGACCTAAAGATGTGGTGGGAGAAGGGGGAGGGGAGGCAACTCCATGGAACTTTTTGTGTGTGTGTTGTTTCACCTTCAGTATTCTTCTCGTTAATCTGAACTTATGACGCTGACAAGAGTCATCAGTCTGGACATGAAGTGGCTACTTTGGGCTATATTTGTAGGTAATGAATGGTGTCTAATAATTACTTTAAAATGTATTGTCCATTGTATACAGTTCATAAAGACACCAAAATAAATACAAAAAGTTGATGAACTGGGTAACGAAAGTAAAAAGCAGAGAATACGTCCTACGCAATCAGAACTAAAGGAACACTGAAGAGTAACATAAAACAAGGCTTTATTAAACTAGAACGACACATGAACTGACGAAAGAGACTTGGATAGTAGCACACTAAATCAATGTTGTGAACACATTCTCACGACGTTACACAAACATAAACAAATACTAACTAGTTCACCACATTCACCCCGCATAGAATTAAAATAGCAAGTATAGTAATATAGTAGGCCATAGCATAAATAACAAGATTACAAAGAGAGTTTGTGTTACACAAACTCAGAGGTGGCCACCGTCGAAATCGGATCCCTGTCGGATCTGCCTATTCGCAAAGAATATTGAAGAGGTTAATTAATTTTGATGGTCAAAAGTAATAATGTTTCAAAGATTCATTTGCCGTTGCAAAAAATGTTTTTTTTTTGTTTTACATGTTTCGGGTGTTCCTTCTAAGTTTAAAATAATTAACTTCTCGCTGGACGATGGAGGATGGCAACAAGCAGGGTACGAACCCTGCCTGGTCGTTCAGTCTGCGTGCTGGACTGTCGTTCGGATTTATCGATGGTCCCTGGTTCAAACCCTGCATGCTCCCACCCCCCGTCGTCCTACGGTAGGTTTGTAATTAAAAAACAAAAAAAAAAAGAAAAGAACATATATATCGTGCTTTTACTTCGATGTCTCAGCACAGTTAGGCCTATCAACAGATATATCATGCTTTTACTTCGATGTCTCAGCACAGTTAGGCCTATCAACAGAGATATCTGCATTTTTATTTAAATGGAACTAGAATGAGGATGTAGATCTACCTAAATTAAACCATCTCTTCACTGAGCTCCATTAGCCCTTCAAACTATTGTCTCTGGGCATCAGGGTATCATTGAAAACAAACTTCTGTCATCAGTCTAGCACTCTACACGTTCTTTGACCATATCACCATATTCTTCAGATAAGAATGTAATAAGGCTTGTCTTCAAGTCCGAAGATTAGTGAGGAATGCAGTATTTCCCGTGGCTGCGCAGCCCTAGCTGTGACCTACATTATTTAGCTACATTCATGGCAAGCATAACTATTGTCTGCAGGTGGTCGATTTAGATTCTCTTTTCGCCGCCTGCGGTTGTCCTCGGCAGCGGATTTTTTCAGATGACCATAAATAAAACTCAAAGGTATAAGTATAATAAACTCAGATGTACTTTATAAAATTCTGTGTATCCATGTAGGAATATTTATTGTATTAAAAAAAAAATTATTATGAAATTTCAATTTCAGGTTTATTTTTTTTAAAATCGAAATGTGAATACTAAATCAAATTTTTTAAAGAGTCTACATTGCACATGGCATATGCCAGAATTTCCTTTTCTTTTCTGGCGTATACATTTTGCTTTGCTTTCAAATATTTTTTTTCTAAATATTTTAGTTCTTTTTGCAATATCTCTAGTCAAATCACAACTATATGGATGGTGGAGAAACCTGGACAAGGATCTCGAAAAATTGCTCTAACGATTTTCCCAGAAACTTAACAGCCGATTATATCGCTGAGAAAAGATGAATTATTAGCTTGTTGGCCACATTGGGAAAGTTTGACCTTTAAGATTTTTCAAGTAAAAATTGAAATAAATTTACAATTTGCTAGAGAACTAGGTCTAGACCCAACATCGGTTTTGAAAGAACTAACGCGTTCGTGAATTTCTGAATGTAGGTAACATGGGCGTAGCCAGGTGAAGGTTTCGGGGTTCAAACCCCCGCCGAAATGAAATCCCCCCCCTGCGGGGGGGGGGGGGAAATCGGAATTTAGTGACTGATTTTTTTGCATTGATTTTGTTTATTTTAGGTGAGATTTTAATACTAAACCATCACTTGCCCCAGCATAGCCAAGGGTTTTTGAGTTTAAAACCTCTTACCAGGTGGTTTTCAGTTTAAAAGCCTACCAGAGGGTTTTGAGTTTAAGACCCCATACCAGGGTTTTTTTTTAGTTGTTTTGCGTTTTAAACCTCTACCAGGGGGTTTTGATTTTAAAACCTCTACCAGGGGGTTTTAGCAGTTCAATCCCCCTCTTCTCTAAAAAAAAATAAATGCAAACGACAATCCCCAAATTCCAAGAGCACAGAAAAGGAAGATTTTGATTTTAAACCCCCCTCCGAAATGTACGATAAGCCTCACCTCTTCAATATAAAAAAAACGAAAATTACACACTCAAAATTTTGAGTTTAACCCCCCCCCCTCTTCAGCGGCGTTGGAAGCTTAAAAATACCTCTTTAATACATAAAAAAGCTAATTACGCACTCAAAATGTTATGAGCGAAGCTAAATGGGTTTTCACTCAGTTTTGAGTTTAAACCCGCCTTCTGCGGCGCTTAAAGGTTAAAAATACCTCTTTAATATTAAAAACAAAGCAAATTATACACTCAAAATCCTATGAGTGTAGTCAAAGGGGTTTTGAGTTTAAACTCCCCTCCAGTGAATATTAAAGCTAAAAAATACATTTTCAATATAAAAAAAGCAAATTACACACTATAAAATCTATGAGCGTAGCCAAAGGGGTTTTGAGTTTAAACCTCCCGCAAGCGGGGTTTGAAGCTAAAAAATACATCTTCAATGTAAAAAAAGCAAATTACGCACTCAAAATGCTATGAGCCATGCCTAAAAGGGTTTGGAGTTTAAACCTACCTTCAGAGCGATTTGATGCTAAAAAATACCTCTTCAACAGAAAAAAGCAAATTACACACTAAAATTATTTGAGCTTAGCCAAGCCAATTGGGGGTTTTGAACTCAAAACCCTCTCCTACAGATGGCTTTTTTTTTTACAGTTTAAAACCCCTCCAGATAGTTTTGAGTTTAAAATCCCCTTACAGAGCGTTTTGAGGTGGAAAGCCTCTACCTTCAATATTATTCTTAAGCAAACTACAGTTACCAAATTCTATGACCGTATTTAAAAAAAAAAAACTCCAGAGATTTTTTTAGTTTGAAACCACCAACAGATGATTTTGACGATAAAACTTCCCTTTTCGATATAAAATCTAAAGCAAACTACAGTCACCTAATTCTAAGAGCGTATTAAAGAGAGGTTACACTTTTCTACCAGGGGTGGGGCTCCAATAATAAAGTGCAGTAAATAGTCATCTGTGAAATTGAAAAACACTAAATGTGGCTCAACAAATATGTCTAAGACTGGCGGTGGCGGGGAGTCTACAATTTTTTCACTAACTCCAGTCAGAATATCTAGGGCACAATAAACGTCTTCCGAAAGAATGAAGGGTCAGAATGTAATAAAAAAATTATGTTCACACAAAAAACACACACATACATACATATAAATTATTTTTTTTGTGGAAAGAGAGGGGTTGCGCATCGTCCTTCTAAATGTACATCTAAAGGACTATCAATGGAATATTATTAAGTGTAGTAGATCTATTCATTCACTTAACCAGGATTCTTTTTGTTTTCTTTACCATTGACTTTTTGTTTTCTTTATCATTGACTTTTTGTTTTCTTTATCATTGACTTTTTGTTTTCTTTATCATTGACTTTTTGTTTTCTTTATCATTGACTTTTTGTTTTCTTTATCATTGACTTTTTGTTTTCTTTATCATTGACTTTTTGTTTTCTTTATCATTGACTTTTTGTTTTCTTTATCATTGACTTTTTGTTTTCTTTATCATTGACTTTTTGTTTTCTTTACCATTGACTTTTTGTTTTCTTTACCATTGACTTTTTGTTGTCTTTATCATTGACTTTTTGTTTTCGTTACCATTGACTTTTTGTTTTCTTTATCATTGACTTTTTGTTTTCTTTATCATTGACTTTTTGTTTTCTTTATCATTGTCTTTTTGTTTTCTTTACCATTGACTTTTTGTTTTCTTTATCATTGACTTTTTGTTTTCTTTATCATAGACTTTTTGTTTTTTTTATCATTGACTTTTTGTTTTCTTTATCATTGACTTTTTGTTTTCTTTATCATTGACTTTTTGTTTTCTTTATCATAGACTTTTTGTTTTCTTTATCATTGACTTTTTGTTTTCTTTATCATAGACTTTTTGTTTTCTTTATCATTGACTTTTTGTTTTCTTTATCATTGACTTTTTGTTTTCTTTATAATTGACTTTTTGTTTTCTTTATCATTGACTTTTTGTTTTCTTTATCATTGACTTTTTGTTTTCTTTATCATTGACTTTTTGTTTTCTTTATCATTGACTTTTTGTTTTCTTTATCATTGACTTTTTGTTTTCTTTATCATTGACTTTTTGTTTTCTTTATCATTGACTTTTTGTTTTCTTTATCATTGACTTTTTGTTTCCTTTATCATTGACTTTTTGTTTCCTTTATCATTGACTTTTTGTTTTCTTTATCATTGACTTTTTGTTTTCTTTATCATTGACTTTTTGTTTTCTTTATCATTGACTTTTTGTGTTTCCTCTATTTTCGTTATCGTTTTCTTTTCAATATTTTTTTTACCCCAAATTTCTCTGCCGATAATTACACTACTTACTACACTCACTACACTCACTACACTCACTACACTCACTACACTCACTACACTCACTACTCACTACACTCACTACACTCACTATTCACTACACTCACTACACTCACTACTCACTACACTCACTACACTCACTACACTAATACTTTACTTTGGTGAGTGAACATTATTTCATATTGTCAGTGCACATTGACCCTGTCTTTGAATCTGATTGGCTACTAGCGAGTTCATTGACTGGACACTTCAGTTGTTTACATTTCCCCAAATTAACCTCCAATCAAAAGTCACAACGCCCTTATACCGCGCAACTTTCCGGTACACCCAGACATCAATGGAGTAATGATAAGAACATTGAGATAAGAAGGTCTGACAGACTGATTGAGTTAGCCTGTTTAACAAACATAACATTCAACCCAGCGTGTTTATGCTTCATTAAACTATACGAAAAGAGGTTCATATACGTCAAAGCAATGTGATTTATGTGACTATTACAGACTATTACCTGGTGTAAGTATCACGGATATCAACAACCGGGCAGACTCGGATTCGATGTCACGGCAGGCACGACTGGCAGTGGCGTCACTAGGGTCGGTGTTACCAGGTGCGGTTTGCTCATAGTGTCACCCACAATTCAAATCTTTTCCCCCATAAAAAAAAACTATCGTATTTTTTTGGGGGGAAACATAACTTAGCTAATTATAACTTTAAACATACTATCACAAGAATAGATGGCTATAGTTTAAAATTCGTTTGATTATGACATTTAATCAATATTTAGACTTCTGACATATATTAAAATATGCGAATACTAAGATAAGGAAACAGACTAAACATCAAAATAAGTGCTTCTCAACCTTTAGTTTCGCTAAACAAAAACAATAAATATAAAATATTTCCAATCGCAGAAAATTTTTATTGTTAGTCTGGATCTATTAAAATTAACTACAAGATTGATTCAAAATGCTTTTTATGCAATTTCACTCAATATGAGTGATGCTTAAAAATATGATAAATTTGTTAGTCGTCTGCTTTGGAAAAGTCATTTTTCCCACTTGGGTGTCCGCAGCCTCCCGCACAACAAATAGTGACTCTACTGACGACTAAAGCAAGTTTTGGACTGTCGTTATTTCTTATCTTATCTTATATAATACAGAAGTTACTTCAAAAAAGAAGATGATTACGTCCTACGCGTCATGCATTTAGTCATGCATATTAACCAATGACTTAAATTCTGCCAAGTCACTGGTTTTTCTGGCTAGCTCAGGCAACCCATTCCATGCTCTAATAGCACTAGGGAAGAAGGAGTATTTGTACAAATTTGTCCTAGCATATGGGACGAGGAATGTGCCTTTATTTTTGTGTCTTTCAGAGTATTTTATTAGATTTTGTTTTTGTATTTGAAGATTATGGTTCAGTGTTTTATGTATAATTGCTACTTTACTTTTGAGTCTTCTGTCATGAAGGCTTCCTAAATTTAGTGATTTTACTAATGGTGTTACTCTAGTCTAATGTGAATATTCGTTTGTTATGAATCTCACTGCTCTATTTTGTGTTTGTTCCAGTTTCTTAATGTTTTCTTGAGTTGAGGGGTACCAAACGGTGGATGCATATTCTATTATTGGCCTAACCAAGGTTAAATAACATTTTAGTTTTATGTTCTTATTTGATTTATAGAAATTTCTTTTAATAAACCCTAATGCTTTGTTGGATTTTTTTATAGTTTCATCAATATGTGGATTCCATGACAGTTTTTCATTTATTATAACACCTAGGTATTTTGCGTTTTTAGTCTGTGTTACTGGTTTGCCATGAATAAGATAAGTGGAATTAATTTGTTTTAGTTTTTTTTGTTACTCTTAACAACTGACATTTTTCTGGGTGGAAAGACATGCTCCAATTAGATTCCCATTTCTGTAATTCATCTAATTCTCTTTGTAAAATATCTGTGTCTTGTGTTGTTTTTATTGTTCTATATATTATGCAATCGTCTGCAAATAATCTGACTTTTGTGCCTGAAGTAATGCAATTTGGTAAATCATTTATGTAAATTAAAAATAGTAGTGGACCCAAGACTGTTCCTTGAGGTACACCTGAGTTTACTGTTATTGGTGTTGATTTAGAGCCATTTATTATTACAGTTTGTTCTCTCCCTATCAGAAAATCTTTAATCCACTGATGCAGTGGACCATTAATGCCGAAATATTTTAATTTTTTAAGCAAACTATGGTGGTGAACTTTGTCAAAAGCCTTGGAAAAATCTAGTAAGATAGAATCTATTTGTTCAGTATTATCTAAACCTTTTGAAAAATCATCAATTAGTCCTATTAGTTGTGTTTCACATGATCTATATTTCCTAAAGCCATGTTGGTATGGGGTGAGGACATTATGTTTGTCTAAGTGGTTTATGATGTTGCTACATATTATGTGTTCTAGGATTTTACATGTGATGCTGGTAAGTGATACTGGTCTATAGTTTCTTGGATCAGATTTTTCTCCTTTTTTAAATAGGGGGGTGACAGAGTATTTTGAACACTGGGGCTAGCTCATTGTTTAGTTCTTTGAGTAATCTAGCTGGAATACCATCATGTCCAGACGCTTTATTTGGTTTGGTGTTGGCTAATAGTTTTTGAATTCCATTTTCTTGTACTACTATATCTTCTATGTTGTCTACTTGGTTCAAATTAAGAAATATGTCTTTGTCTCCTGGGGCTGAGAATGCTGATGCAAAGTATTTGTTTAGGATGTTTGCTTTAGTTTCATTATCATTATGTATTATGTTATGTTCATCTTTTAATGGCGCTATGCCTGTTGTTTCCATTTTCTTAGACTTAATGTATGACCATAGGTTTTTGTTGTTATCTTTAGATATTACATTGTTTATGTATTCACTCTGCAGCTGTCTGCTTACTTTTTGGGTTAAGTGTTTGATTTTTATATACTTTTTGTAAACTCTTTCTGCCTTGGTTTCTTTAAATTTTCTATATAGGTTTTCCTTCTGTTTACAAAGCTTCTTTAGTCTATTATTAAACCAGCATTGATCGGTCGTCTCGATGGTTCCGCTCGCTGCCATCCCCCCCCCCCATCGTGGTCATGTAGGAGGTTTGGACTAGGAAGTAGAGTTTCATCAACTCTGAAGGAACATATGAAACATCTCCCAAAAAATTAGCCAAATAATAGATACAGTTCCAGATTGTAGGAAGATTTAATCAAATGCAATAAGTTCGCAGAAGACAACGAAGACAAAGTGATTAAAATATCAATATATTTCGCATTTAGAGACATTTTGTAATCGAATATAAAATGTCCTTTACAAAAAAGCTCTTAACTGAATGAATCTGATTTTTATAATCAAATATAAAATGCAATTCCAAAATCGTAACTGAATAAATCTAGCAATAAATGCTTTATTTCATCACACATGTTAATGCCAGGCGGGCTATTCCGAAACTTTTCTGCTTATATATATATAATAGTAAATAGGGCCTATTAAAAATGTAGATCAAACTAAATTACTAGCTGGCCGTGCGCTATGCGCGCTGGACTATCGTTCGGACTTGTCGATGGTCCCGTGTTCATACTATACCCTGCCCTCTTCCCTCCCCCGTCGTCCTATGGGAGGTTTGGACTAGGAAGTAAATTATCTTCAACTCTGAAGGGACATTCGAAACATGTCAAACATTTTACAAAACATTTTTAAATTGTTAACAGAAAAATCAATTTTTTACACTTTAAAAAACGGGTTTTATTTTTGTTAATAAAACTTGGTTCTTTCTTAATTCTTCCGCTTTTTTTTTTGCAATTCACTTTTACTGCTACTTACTTCACACTACTTTATATCATAGAGCTATACAAAATGTAGATATAAATGATGTAAATACTGTCTAGGACTTGGTCTCGATCTACAACTAGAATAGTCAATTTTGAATCTTTCAAAGACATCGTTTCCTTATTCTACTATGAATAGAAAGAATAAATTATAAAATGAGTTGTATTGTTTTAAAATGTAATAATACAGTTTAGTTTAGAATCTTTCATTGTTTGAGATCTGCTAAACCTATAGACTTTTTCATTCGCTAGACGAGCGGTCAACCGTGACGAGCTACGACGGTCAGCCGAGACGAGTGTCAACATGACGGTTCGGGAAGGATCGCGATGTTCCGTCCGGTTCTAGAGGGCCAGCATGGACCCTATATAAAGAGCGGAGGTGTCGCAGTCAAGGCGGTTCACGACAGAAGGTTCACGAGAGAAGGTTCACGACAGGGCTCAGAACACGGTCGACTACAGCACAGTTCAACGGTGTGGTTCTGTACGGAGCATTACGACGGTTCAGTGCGGAGTACTGTCAAGTAAAGTTGAGACAACTGGCGTTTTGATCTTGGTCTGCGATCGAGTCCGACACAACGAGCCTAGTGTGTGAACTGAACTGTTGAACCCAGTGTAAGCCCTGAACGAGACGGCGAGGACAGTGCAGGAGTTGATAAGGCGGAACGGTGTTATCGGAGAGATATTTGTACAATGTACGTGTTGCCAATTGTACAGTATTGGCTGTTATTTATTCAACTATTAAAGCGTTACGTTACTTTGGAGCCCTGAGTTGTCAAGTTCTTTAAGTTGGTGGTGTATGGTGCAGTTTGCTGAGAGCCTGGATAGTGAGATTCGTAACATATATATATATATATATATATATATATATATATATATATATATATATATATATATATATATATATATATATAGAGAGAGAGAGAGAGAGAGAGAGAGAGAGAGAGAGAGAGAGAGAGAAGAGAGAGAGAGAGAGAGCGCGAGAAGGAGGAAGAGACGATATGTTAAAACTAATAGGACTGTTTTAGATCCGGTTGAAGGAACCTGCAGGTTATGAGAGCCTGAGCTGTCTAGGACTAAGAGACATCATTCGTGGTACCAGTGAACTGTATTGAGGACCTGAAGCGACACTGAGTTGTGTGTTGGTGGTCTGTACTACTGTTTAGGTAGAAATGGATTTGTAGAACTTAATAAGAAAAGAAATTATGTACCCTTGCCAACGATTAGCTTCATCTAAATTTAACCTTATTTTAAATAGACTTATAGAAGACATCCATAGAAGTGTGGCTAAAATGCATTCTTTTCTAGTCAAAGGCGTAGAAAAATGCTTACAGACTGTTCCTTGAAGTACACCCGAGTTTACTGTTATTGGTGTTGATTTAGAGCCATTTATTATTACAGTTTGTTCTCTCCTTATCAGAAAATCTTTAATCCACTGATGCAGTAGACCATTAATGCCGAAATATTTTAATTTTTTAAGCAAACTATGGTGGTGAACTTTGTCAAAAGCCTTGGAAAAATCTAGTAAGATAGCATCTATTTGTTCACTATTATCTAAACCTTTTGAAAAATCATCAATTAGTCCTATTAGTTGTGTTTCACATGATCTATATTTCCTAAAGCCACGTTGGTATGGGGTGAGGACACTATGTTTGTCTAAGTGGTTTATGATGTTGCTACATATTATGTGTTCTAGTATTTTACATGTGATGCTGGTAAGTGATACTGGTCTATAGTTTCCTGGATCAGATTTTTCTCCTTTTTTAAATAGGGGGGTGACATTAGCTTCTTTCCAGTCCTTTGGTACTCTGCCCTGGTTAAGCGATGCTTGAAAGAGTATTTTGAACACTGGGGCTAGCTCATTGCTTAGTTCTTTGAGTAATCTAGCTAGAATACCATCAGGTCCAGACGCTTTATTTGGTTTGGTGTTGGCTAATAGTTTTTTAATTCCATTTTCTTGTACTACTAAATCTTCTATGTTGTCTACTTGGTTCAAATTAAGAAATATGTCTTTGTCTCCTGGGGCTGAGAATGCTGATGCAAAGTATTTGTTTAGGATGTTTGCTTTAGTTTCATTATCATTATGTATTATGTTATGTTCATCTTTTAATGGCGCTATGCCTGTTGTTTCCATTTTCTTAGACTTAATGTATGACCATAGGTTTTTGTTGTTATCTTTAGATATTACATTGTTTATGTATTCACTCTGCAGCTGTCTGCTTACTTTTTGGGTTAGGTGTTTGATTTTTATATACTTTTTGTAAACTCTTTCTGCCTTGGTTTCTTTAAATTTTCTATATAGGTTTTCCTTCTGTTTACAAAGCTTCTTTAGTCTATTATTAAACCAGCATTTTTTTATTTTGTTTGATGTGTATTTAGTTGGTATATGATTTTCTATAATGCTTTTAAGATGGTTTTTAATGAAATTCCAGAGGTCATCGACTGGTTGGTTAATGTCTTTTTCTAATAAGAATGTTTGTTGAAAGTTTAATGCAGCTTGGTGTAGTTGTGTTAGGTTACATTTATTCCAGAGTAAGATTTTTCTTTTGGTTTTTGTATTGGCTACTGCTTTTATCTGACTGTGTATTTTTATGATCTCATGGTCTGATAGACTAGGGATAATCAACTACTAATCCAGGTCTGTTGGTTAAGAAGAGATCTAATGTGTTGTTTAATCTAGTTGGTTTTTTAATGATTTGATGTAAACTTAGGTTGTGTAAAGTTTCTATGAAAATCTCATTTATGTCCTTAAGGTTTTGGTGTTTATCTATTGTTAGTGTTTTCCAATTTATATCAGGTAGGTTGAAGTCACCCATAATCCAAAAAACTGCATTTTTATTTGTCTCTTTAAGTGTAGTAATCTGATTACATAGTTCCTGCATGTATTCTAAACTAGAATTTGGTGGTCTGTAAATGCTGCCTATTAAAAGGGATGTTGAGGTGGTATTAATTTTACAAAATGTAGATTCTATGTTTTTTTGAGTTAGGTAAGGTAATTTCTTCTGCTATAAGAGTGTTTTTTATTGCTAAAAAAACTCCTCCATGATTATCAGCCCTATCTTTTCTAAAAATTTCATAATTACTATTGAAAATTTCTGCATTATAAATTTCAGGATGTAGCCAAGTTTCTGTTCCTGCAATTATGTCTGGTTTCTCACATTGTAATAAAATTTCTAAGTTGAAAGGCGATTCGTACTTAAAATTGTCCTCTCCTTATGTATTGTAACAGTTTTGGTTAAGACTAGACATCCTGTGACTTGATATCTTAAATCCACGTCTGTGTATTTTGTAACTGTATATAAATACATCATCTATTTGGACTCCCTTCAATGACCCTGCATTGTACATCAGAAACCTCCTACACTAGTTCAAGATGGATTCAAAAGAAGAAACAAAAACAACCAAAAAGATTTACAAATAAAGAATGTCACGTGTCAGTTGAACCACGTGATGTATTAGAATTAGACCAATGAGATTAAAGTGACGGATGTTTAAATAAATATTTCCAACGAGAGTCTCAAATTTGTTCAAATTCCCTGGGATTGGGGAGCGAAGAATTATGATTGGAGGGTAGTGGGCTGAGCTACTAATAAAATGCTCCGACACCCCCCTTTCCCACTTCCCCTTCCTTGTTGTCTGTCGGATGACTCCAAGCGAACGTCGACTACAGACGGAGTCATCCAAAATATTTGCATAGGTTTGAAAAGAGCAAACACGGGCATATTGAGGGACAAGACATGAGATCGATTCCACTGGATACACGTGGACATAAGGATTGAAGTGAATGCCCTCGACGGGGAGGGATTAGAAAAAGGAGAGTTTTTTTTTATTCTTTTTGTGAGCATTAAATGTTTGCATCCTGCATGACGTAAGTTTGACAGGATGTCATTGAGTTGTACATCACGAGAAGAGAGTGACGTCAATATTTTGGGGCTAAGCAAAAAAAAAAAATTACAAGCAATAATAAGACATGTGCATGTCTTCGAGACTGAGGATCAAGTAAGAGTGCAGTAGATCAAGTGGCTACGCAGACACAGCTATGACCTATATATAATGTCACATCTAATCAGACGATGCCGTTGTCAGCCGCGGGTCTATTTAAATTCCCTTTTCGACGTCTAAGCATGTCTGCAGCAAGCAATAAATGCATGTCAAAGTGTAGGGACAGTTGAGAAAAAATACAGTGTTTCGCAGACCTATATATTTAGAATGCTCGAAGTTAATGTCAACTTGATACTAACTTTTGTTTTGTTGAATCTTTATGTTATGTTTTTTTTGTACAAAAGAAGTTTATGAATCAATGTTGTTATTTTTTTTCAAATAATTTGTACAAAGCTTCTATCAATTCAATCTGTCTGTATGTCTGGTAAAAAGTTGTACACGTTATTTTTTTCCACACACTTTCTCGGATCAAGTTGATTTTTTAACAATTATATATTGTACCTAACAAAACATGAATCAATTAAAAAATTAACCAATTAGTCAAGTAATTATTGGTAATTTTTTTTTATTGATATTGAATAAGGAAAATAACGTCTACATTATTAATAGATATAGTTGTGAGGGCGAAGTTCTTTCCCTTAGATAAGTTTTTTTTAAATGATTTAAAATTAATATTTTACTTATTTTCCTTGTACGTTGAGTACACGTTTTGTCTCCAGCTTCTCATTCTCGGATCAAGTTGCATAACAATTCATAGTCCGTGACAATACTCGAATTAAAAAATAACCAATTATTAAATGAATTAGTAGTAATTACTTATTTATTTAGTTTTATTTAAAAAGGGAGCTTATTCCTTCAGTATTGAGATATATGGCAGTGATTTTGAGGTTAAAACCGTAGGTTATCTTAGTTTAAAAAAAAGAGTTTTTACAAATATTTTGTTTGTTTTCTTTTCTGTCATACTCGAAATGGATCTATCTCTTCTATCTCCATTTCTCTCTCTCTCTCTCTCTCTCTCTCTCTCTCTCTCTGTATATATATATATATATATATATATATATATATATATATATATATATATATATATATATATAAATATAAATGTTTTTCTGTTTTGTATATTTATGTTTTTATGTTATAAACGTAAGCCTAAAGCAAAAAAAAAAAGTTCTTGTACAATCAGATTTATTGGTTGCACAATGTTATATGGAACGTAGACCATGTTCTCATAATTTGTGTATATAGGCAATAAATTTACTGAGACCACTGTCCGATGTTTGTCTATATTTCTGTCAACGTAATTATGTCATTTTCATAATGCAACACATTTTTCACTGGCCTAGGTAAACATACTAACATGGTACTAACACCATTCTAGATCTATATAACATGCATGGACGGCATGGCTAACACAGTCAGACCATGTTAATACCCATAAATTCTATAGAAGTTTTTTTGACATTTATTGTGATCCATTGCATGCAATCTCAACACTAAGTGTTCACTTCACTGAAATAAATCCCAATATAGAACAGTATTATACATTGGTGTAATAACAATGAGCTACAGGCAAATGTCGGTACAGTATAGAAAACGCTCGTTGTTACAGAAGAAAGATTACTCTTTGCTATAGAGTAACACTCTTTGTTTCAGAAGAGAAAATGCTGGTTGTTACAGAGGATAAACCGAATGCTGTTACAAAAGATGGAAAGAAGAAATAGCAGAGCCACTACCCTGGACAACATCATTATAACAAGCTAAAAAATAAAAAAACAGTCATTCTATCTATCTATTAATGGTCCACTGCATCAGTGGATTAAAGATTTTCTGATAGAGAGAGAACAAACTGTAATAATAAATGGCTCTAAATCAACACCGATAACAGTAAACTCAGGTGTACCTCAAGGAACAGTCTTAAGTCCACTACTATTTTTAATTTACATAAATGATTTACCAAATTGCATTACTTCAGGAACAAAAGTCAGATTATTTGCAGACGATAGAACAATAAAAACAACACAAGACACAGATATTTTACAAAGAGAATTAGATGAATTACAGAAATGGGAATCATATTGGAGCATGTCTTTCCACCCAGAAAAATGTCAGTTGTTAAGAGTAACAAAAAAACTAAAACAAATTAATTCCACTTATCTTATTCATGGCAAACCAGTAACACAGACTAAAAACGCAAAATACCTAGGTATTATAATAAATGAAAAACTGGCATGGAATCCACATATTGATGAAACTATAAAAAAAATCCAACAAAGCATTAGGGTTTATTAAAAGAAATTTCTATAAATCAAATAAGAACTTAAAACTAAAATGTTATTTAACCTTGGTTAGGCCAATAATAGAATATGCATCCACCGGACCTCAACTCAAGAAAACATTAAGAAACTGGAACAAACACAAAATAGAGCAGTGAGATTCATAACAAACGAATATTCACATTTGACTAGGGTAACACCATTAGTAAAATCACTAAATTTAGAAAGCCTTCAGGACAGAAGACTCAAAAGTAAAGTAGCAATTATACATAAAACACTGAACCATAATCTTCAAATACAAAAACAAAATTTAATAAAATACTCTGAAAGACACAAAAAGGCACATTCCTCGTCCCATATGCTAGGACAAATTTGTACAAATACTCCTTCTTCCCTAGTGCTATTAGAGCATGGAATGGGTTGCCTGAGCTAGCCAGAAAAACCAGTGACTTGGCAGAATTTAAGTCATTGGTTAATATGCATGACTAAATGCATGACGCGTAGGACGTAATCGTCTTCTTTTTTGAAGTAACGTCTGTATTATATAAGATAAGAAGATAAGATCTATCTCTCTCTCTCTCTCTCTCTCTCTCTCTCTCTCTCTCTCTCTCTCTCTCTCTCTCTCTCTCTCTCTCTATATATATATATATATATATATCTCTTTTATATATATATATATATATATATATATATATATATATATATAAAAGCGTCAATGAGTTGAAACTTTCAAGTATTTTAAATGTATTTGTATACACATGTCACAATCTTAAGATATAATTATAATTAATAAGTTTATTTTTTTAAAACACCAGAATCATGGTAGGAGCCTCAACATCGATCGTGCCATGGTCGTCACTTCCTTAAACCCGGCCCTGATTAGATAGATTCATGACGTTACACTTATCACTTGGTCTAAATGCATTACTTCAAAATAAAAAAAAAAAAAGAAGTTTTTTTTTTTATATTTTGAACATTATATTCGTTAGTTCGATAAGTTTTTTTATTCTACTAATCAACAGCGGGAGTTGCTTTTCCTGCAGACGCCACTGAATTTGGCGCCAGCTCTAACGTAATCTCTCTGAACATTAATTACAAGATGAATGTCTAAGATAGCGAGTCTGTCTGTAAACCCCAGGGGGGTCAGTTCATCTAATTATAACCTATTTAATTTGAAGCATGCGAACAAAACGTATGATCACAACGAGGCTGGGAACAAAAGGAGATTAGATTAAGGGGCGATAGGGATGTTTGTAAAGTAGGCTGAGAGGTAGGGGCATAGAGGGAGCAAAGAGAACGACAATAGAAATAGAGAGAGAAGGAGACAGACAGACAGACAGACAGAAAGCAAGAAAACATTTTATTTCAAAAGTCTTGCTACACTTTCTTCCTTACAACAGTGGTATATCTATCACACCTCTACAAGAGATAATCTATTCACATCTTTTACATTTTTTTTCGTTATAAGTCATTGGGACATGATATAAGGTTAAAGCACCAATTAGAATAGCACTGTACCACAATAAAATCCTCCTCCTCCTCATCAGCCCCTTGATTTTTTGCCGCAGAGGTGCTATGACTGTAGAGATGCTATGACAATGAAGGTGCTAAAACGGTAGTTGTGCTAGGACGTTAGAGGTGCTAAAACGGTAGAGATGCTATGGCGATAGAGATGCTATGGCGGTAGAGATGCTATGGCGGTAGAGATGCTATGATGGTAGAGGTGCTATGGCCGTAGAGGTGCTATGGCGGTAGAAGTGCGCTGATGGTAGAGGTGCTATGACGGTAGAAGTGCTATGACAGTAGAGATGCTATGGCGGTAGAGATGCTATGGCGGTAGAGGTGCTATGACGGTAGAGGTGCTATGACGGTAGAGGTGCTATGACGGTAGAAGGACACTTATGGTAGAGATGCTGTGACGGTAATGGCTTTAGGAAATATAGATCATGTGAAACACAACTAATAGGACTAATAGAAGATTTTTCAAAAGGTTTAGACCAGTGGTTCCCAAACTTTTTTGGCCCTTGCCATGTTTTCTGCTTATCGGTAGACCCCTGCTTAACTTATATTGCTTTTTGCAAATTTTTAAAAAACTTATTTCTAATTTTAGTGAGTTGAAGGGTGAAACTTTATTTTAAAGCTACTTATTAAGTATTAAATAGTAACTAATTTTTATTGATAAAATTCTAATTTAAACCAATGAAATTAACAATAAATATGTATTGCTGGAATCATCAAACACAGTGGAAATGTTGTTTTTTAACCCAAGCTTATCATCTGTTCCTACGGCTTTATATTCTATGGAGGAGACATTCAAACATTAAATATTAATTAAATTAATTTTCCTTAAGTACCATTGTAGAAGTTTTCACAAAGAGCAGTTTCTGGTGTATATCTTGATTTTGTACATGTCCGCGGAACTGTTTTCATTAAGGGAGAAGGAGCGAAGGCGAGTAACTGGCGCCTTAGCCAGTAGGCTTCAAGCAGGTAGGGCTCATTAGCCACCTAGCAGAAGGAAAACTAATTCAAACCTCTGCTGAATTGCAACCATCCATACCCAAATATTAAGATTAAATACAACAATTCTTTGCTTTGATTAGCAGGATAAATATTTAAAGTATTTACCAAGGTACAAATCATGTATTAGTGTATAAAATAATTACATTAATGGAATGTAAAAATTAAAGTCACGACCTGCTTAAATGAAATCTATTATCGTAGACCCCCGTGGACATCTCACAGACCCCCAATTTATATTTCCACTTTCGTAGATCCCTTGGAAGTCTTCGTAAACCCTGGGGGTCTATATTAACCACTTTGGGAATCACTGGTTTAGATGATAGTGAGCAAATAGATTTTATCTTACTAGATTTTCCCATGGTTTTTGCTCCTGAACTAATGCAAAATGATTTAAAATTATTTTAAAAATAGAAACAGAAGTGGGTCTAAGACTGTTCCTAGAGGTACACCTGAGTTTACTTTTATTGGTGTTTGATTGGAAGCCATTTAGTATGACAGGTTAGTCTCGATATAACGGAGGTCAAAACTTTGATTGGTATATCTCCAGATTGTCCCAAATTAAGCTTCCTGGAGTTTGTGTTCTATAGTTTGAGAACCCCTCTCCTTCGCTAGACCCGGGACATTGAATTATTAGCTCCACGTCTTAGCATCCCTCTCAAGTAAAGCACTTTTCGGGCTCCGGCTTGCCTTATTTGATCAGACTATTGAAATCTGTGTTCGGGCAACACACTGAGAGAGCCCGTCAGGTAAACATTGGTCTGATCACGTGCCGTATTCATCCGCCCTGGACAAGGCAAATTGCAGTACAGTTCGCATAAGCAAGTAGTTCTGACAGTGCCCACGATATGTCTCCCGCTGCAAAAGAAGAACATAAAATAAAATTTCTAGCCACACGTTCTCTTAAAGCAGACGACTAGAAATGTAACAAATACAGGAAGTTATCACAGTACTGGGGAAGATACACAAGACTGCGTGGGTGTCTGAGTTACTTTACTGGGACAGAAACTATGTTACTATTATTAGATCTTAGACAACTGAAATGATACGTTAGTTTATTGGAACTAATGAAAGACGGATCGATTGGTTCAAAGGTTACCATAATACTACTGTTACGTGCGCATCGTTGTGTAAATGTGGAATGGTGCGAATGCGCGTTGAATGTAGAGGAGAACCAAAATGGAGGAATGGAAACACAATAGTGTTGACATTGTTACTTGAGATTAAATTATTTATTAACTATGACTTTGTCGTTTTCTGTTAGTTTATTGTTCAAAGAGTCTCATCAAATTATAAGACGCAACAACTACTATAATAATAATAAGGCTTGTCTTCGAGTCCGAAGATTAATGAGGAATGCAGTATTTCTCGTGGCTACGCAGCCCCGGCAGTGACCTACATATTTTGCCACATCCAGGGCAAGCAAAACCATTGTCCGCCGCTGGTCGATTAAGATGTTCTTTTCGCCGTCTGCCTCTGTCCTCTGCAGCGAATTTCTCTTTTGGTCTCAAATGTGTATCCCGTGGCCTTCGTGAGTGACCCCCAGCTGTCTCGTTCTGAGACCGCATGCAACCAGGTGCTTTCTTCTATGTCAACTAAGGCAAGTCATACATACAATTTGTTTCCTTTTTGTTCCTTTATAAAAGTATCATAACATTCTCTCATCCACTTGTAAAGTTCTTCCCTAGTTATTGGTCCTAAGGTTTTGTCACGATTTTGTTTTAAACTTTTTTTTTGTTCTTTTACTCTTCTTTCCCTAACCTATATTCTCATTCAATTCAAACAAACTCATTTCTAAGGCAGCCAACGTAAGTCTATAGCTTTCAAACAAATACCTTTTCAACAATGAACTCCAGCAGTTCTTCTGTTTTGAACATCAATCTCCACCAAGGCGAGAAATAGCAGAACGGCGTTCTGCTCGCGTTTCGCATCTCTAAATATGATACTGTTGAAGTTTAGTGTAGAGTGGAGGCGAGGGCGGATCCAGATCTTTAAGTGGTAGGGTCGCCATTTTTTTGTTGTAAATCCTTTCCCTCCCCTGGAACCGCCGTTGCTAGGGAGGTGTATCCCCAGAAATTTTCGTGTTCTTAGGTGTTCACGGTAGAAAGGTTTCTTTGATTTGTGGTTCTTGGTGTCAACGAGTTTTGCGTATTTAAGACTTCACCATCAAGAGAAAGGAAGGTGGTACAACAAACTTAGATCAGTAGACAAAGGGAAGAGAAAGGAAGGTAAAACAAACTAAGTTCAGTAGACAAAGGGAAGAGAAAGGATGGTACAACAAACTTAGATCAGTAGACAGAGGGAAGAGAAAGGAAGGTACAACAAACTTAGATCAGTAGACAGAGGGAAGAGAAAGGAAGGTACAACAAACTTAGATCAGTAGACAAAGGGAAGAGAAAGGAAGGTACAACAAACTTAGATCAATAGACAGAGGGAAGAGAAAGGATGGTACAACAAACTTAGATCAGTAGACAAAGAGAAGAGAAAGGAAGGTACAACAAACTTAGATCAGTATACAGAGGGAAGATAAAGGATAGTACAACAACATTAGATCAATAGACAGAGGGAAGAGAACGGAAGGTACAACAAACTTAGATCAGTAGACAGAGGGAAGAGAAAGGATGGTACAACAAACTTAGATCAGTAGACAGAGGGAAGAGAAAGGAAGGTACAACAACATTAGATCAGTAGACAGAGGGAAGAGAAAGGAAGGTACAACAAACTTAGATCAGTAGACAGAGGGAAGAGAAAGGAAGGTACAACAAACTTAGATCAGTAGACAGAGGGAAGAGAAAGGATAGTACAACAAAATTAGATCAATAGACAGAGGGAAGAGAAAGGAAGGTACAACAAACTTAGATCAGTAGACAGAGGGAAGAGAAAGGATGGTACAACAACTTAGATCAGTAGACAGAGGGAAGACAAAGGAAGGTACAACAGACATAGATCAGTAGACAGAGGGAAGAGAAAGGATGGTACAACAAACATAGATCAGTAGACAGAGAGAAGAGAAAGGATGGTACAACAAACTTAGATCAGTAGACAGAGAGAAGAGAAAGGAAGGTACAACAAACTTAGATCAGTAGACAGAGAGGAAGAGAAAGGATGGTACAACAAACTTAGATCAGTAGACAAAGGGAAGAGAAAGGAAGGTACAACAAACTTAGATCAATAGACAGAGGGAAGATAAAGGAAGGTACAACAAACTTAGATCAATAGACAGAGAGAAGAGAAAGGAAGGTACAACAAACTTAGATCAATAGACAGAGGGAAGAGAAAGGAAAGTACAACAAACTTAGATCAGTAGACAAAGGGAAGAGAAAGGATGGTACAACAAACTTAGATCAGTAGACAAAGGGAAGAGAAAGGAAGGTACAACAAACTTAGATCAGTAGACAAAAATAAGAGAAAGGATGGTACAACAACTTAGATCAGTAGACAAAGGGAAGAGAAAGGAAGGTACAACAAACTTAGATCAATAGACATAGGGAAGATAAAGGAAGGGACAACAAACTTAGATCAGTAGACAGAGGGAAGAGAAAGGACGGTACAACAACTTAGATCAGTAGACAGAGGGAAGAGAAAGGATGGTACAACAACTTAGATCAGTAGACAGAGAGAAGAGAAAGGAAGGTACAACAAACTTAGATCAATAGACAGATCGAAGAGAAAGGAAGGTACAACAAACTTAGATCAGTAGACAGAGGGAAGAGAAAGGAAGGTACAACAAACTTAGATCAATAGACAGAGGGAAGAGAAAGGACGGTACAACAACTTAGATCAGTAGACAGAGGGAAGAGAAAGGATGGTACAACAACTTAGATCAGTAGACAGAGAGAAGAGAAAGGAAGGTACAACAAACTTAGATCAATAGACAGATCGAAGAGAAAGGAAGGTACAACAAACTTAGATCAGTAGACAGAGGGAAGAGAAAGGAAGGTACAACAAACTTAGATCAATAGACAGAGGGAAGAGAAAGGATGGTATAACAAACTTAGATCAGTAGACAGAGGGAAGAGAAAGGATGGTACAACAAACTTAGATCAGTAGACAGAGAGAAGAGAAAGGAAGGTACAACAAACTTAGATCAGTAGACAGAGGGAAGAGAAAGGATGGTACAACAAACTTAGATCAGTAGACAAAGAGAAGAGAAAGGAAGGTACAACAAACTTAGATCAGTAGACAGAGGGAAGAGAAAGGATGGTACAACAAACTTAGATCAGTAGACAAAGGGAAGAGAAAGGAAGGAACAACAACTTAGATCAGTAGAGAAAAGGGAAGATAAAGGAAGGTACAACAAACTTAGATCAATAGAGAGAGGGAAGAGAAAGGATGGTACAACAAACTTAAATCAGTAGACAGAGAGAAGAGAAAGGATGGTACAACAAACTTAGATCAGTAGACAGAGAGAAGAGAAAGGAAGGTACAACAAACTTAGATAAGTAGAAGAAAGGAAGAGAAAGGATGGTACAACAAACTTAGATCAGTAGACAGAGAGGAAGAGAAAGGATGGTACAACAAACTTAGATCAGTAGACAGAGGGAAGAGAAAGGAAGATACAACAAACTTAGATCAGTAGACAGAGGGAAGAGAAAGGATGGTACAACAACTTAGATCAGTAGACAAAGGGAAGAGAAAGGAAGATACAACAAACTTAGATCAGTAGACAAAGGGAAGAAAAAGAAAGGTACAACAAACTTAGATCAGTAGACAGAGGGAAGAGAAAGGATGGTACAACAAACTTAGATCAGTAGACAAAAGGAAGAGAAAGGAAGGTACGTCAAACTTAGATCAGTAGACAAAGGGAAGAGAAAGGATGGTACAACAAACTTAGATCAGTAGACAGGGAAGAGAAAGGAAGATACAACAAACTTAGATCAGTAGACAAAGGGAAGAGTAAGTAAGGTACAACAAACTTTGATCAGTAGACAAAGGGAAGAGTAAGTAAGGTACAACAAACTTAGATCAGTAGACAAAAATAAGAGAAAGGATGGTACAACAAACTAAGATCAGTAGACAAAGGGAAGAGAAAGGAAGGTACAACAAACTTAGATCAGTAGACAAAGGGAAGAGAAAGGAAGGTACAACAAACTTAGATCAGTAGACAGAGGGAAGAGAAAGGAAGGTACAACAAAGTTAGATCAGTAGACAAAGGGAAGAGAAAGGATAGTACAACAACATTAGATCAGTAGACAGAGGGAAGAGAAAGGAAGGTACAACAAATTTAGATCAGTAGACAGAGGGAAGAGAAAGGATGGTACAAAAAACTTAGATCAGTAGACAGAGGGAAGAGAAAGGATGGTACAACAAACATAGATCAGTAGACAGAGAGAAGAGAAAGGATGGTACAACAAACTTAGATCAGTAGACAGAGAGAAGAGAAAGGAAGGTACAACAAACTTAGATCAGTAGACAGAGAGGAAGAGAAAGGATGGTACAACAAACTTAGATCAGTAGACAAAGGGAAGAGAAAGGAAGGTACAACAAACTTAGATCAATAGACAGAGGGAAGATAAAGGAAGGTACAACAAACTTAGATCAATAGACAGAGAGAAGAGAAAGGAAGGTACAACAAACTTAGATCAATAGACAGAGGGAAGAGAAAGGAAAGTACAACAAACTTAGATCAGTAGACAAAGGGAAGAGAAAGGATGGTACAACAAACTTAGATCAGTAGACAAAGGGAAGAGAAAGGAAGGTACAACAAACTTAGATCAGTAGAGAAAGGGAAGAGAAAGGATGGTACAACAACTTAGATCAGTAGACAGAGAGAAGAGAAAGGAAGGTACAACAAACTTAGATCAATAGACAGAGGGAAGATAAAGGAAGGGACAACAAACTTAGATCAGTAGACAGAGGGAAGAGAAAGGACGGTACAACAACTTAGATCAGTAGACAGAGGTAAGAGAAAGGATGGTACAACAACTTAGATCAGTAGACAGAGAGAAGAGAAAGGAAGGTACAACAAACTTAGATCAATAGACAGATCGAAGAGAAAGGAAGGTACAACAAACTTAGATCAGTAGACAGAGGGAAGAGAAAGGAAGGTACAACAAACTTAGATCAATAGACAGAGGGAAGAGAAAGGATGGTATAACAAACTTAGATCAGTAGACAGAGGGAAGAGAAAGGATGGTACAACAAACTTAGATCAGTAGACAGAGAGAAGAGAAAGGAAGGTACAACAAACTTAGATCAGTAGACAGAAGGAAGAGAAAGGATGGTACAACAAACTTAGATCAGTAGACAAAGAGAAGAGAAAGGAAGGTACAACAAACTTAGATCAGTAGACAGAGGGAAGAGAAAGGATGGTACAACAAACTTAGATCAGTAGACAAAGGGAAGAGAAAAGAAGGAACAACAACTTAGATCAGTAGAGAAAGGGAAGATAAAGGAAGGTACAACAAACTTAGATCAATAGAGAGAGGGAAGAGAAAGGATGGTACAACAAACTTAGATCAGTAGACAGAGAGAAGAGAAAGGAAGGTACAACAAACTTAGATAAGTAGAAGAAAGGAAGAGAAAGGATGGTACAACAAACTTAGATCAGTAGACAGAGGGAAGAGAAAGGAAGATACAACAAACTTAGATCAGTAGACAGAGGGAAGAGAAAGGATGGTACAACAACTTAGATCAGTAGACAAAGGGAAGAGAAAGGAAGATACAACAAACTTAGATCAGTAGACAAAGGGAAGAAAAAGGAAGGTACAACAAACTTAGATCAGTAGACAGAGGGAAGAGAAAGGATGGTACAACAAACTTGGATCAGTAGACAAAAGGAAGAGAAAGGAAGGTACAACAAACTTAGATCAGTAGACAAAGGGAAGAGAAAGGATGGTACAACAAACTTAGATCAGTAGACAGGGAAGAGAAAGGAAGATACAACAAACTTAGATCAGTAGACAAAGGGAAGAGTAAGTAAGGTACAACAAACTTTGATCAGTAGACAAAGGGAAGAGTAAGTAAGGTACAACAAACTTAGATCAGTAGACAAAAATAAGAGAAAGGATGGTACAACAAACTAAGATCAGTAGACAAAGGGAAGAGAAAGGAAGGTACAACAAACTTAGATCAGTAGACAAAGGGAAGAGAAAGGAAGGTACAACAAACTTAGATCAGTAGACAGAGGGAAGAGAAAGGAAGGTACAACAAACTTAGATCAGTAGACAAAGGGAAGAGAAAGGATAGTACAACAACATTAGATCAGTAGACAGAGGGAAGAGAAAGGAAGGTACAACAAATTTAGATCAGTAGACAGAGGGAAGAGAAAGGATGGTACAAAAAACTTAGATCAGTAGACAGAGGGAAGAGAAAGGAAGGTACAACAAACTTAGATCAATAGACAGAGGGAAGAGAAAGGATGGTATAACAAACTTAGATCAGTAGACAGAGGGAAGAGAAAGGATGGTACAACAAACTTAGATCAGTAGACAGAGAGAAGAGAAAGGAAGGTACAACAAACTTAGATCAGTAGACAGAGGGAAGAGAAAGGATGGTACAACAAACTTAGATCAGTAGACAAAGAGAAGAGAAAGGAAGGTACAACAAACTTAGATCAGTAGACAGAGGGAAGAGAAAAGAAGGAACAACAACTTAGATCAGTAGAGAAAGGGAAGATAAAGGAAGGTACAACAAACTTAGATCAATAGAGAGAGGGAAGAGAAAGGATGGTACAACAAACTTAAATCAGTAGACAGAGAGAAGAGAAAGGATGGTACAACAAACTTAGATCAGTAGACAGAGAGAAGAGAAAGGAAGGTACAACAAACTTAGATAAGTAGACAAAAGGAAGAGAAAGGATGGTACAACAAACTTAGATCAGTAGACAGAGAGGAAGAGAAAGGATGGTACAACAAACTTAGATCAGTAGACAGAGGGAAGAGAAAGGAAGATACAACAAACTTAGATCAGTAGACAGAGGGAAGAGAAAGGATGGTACAACAACTTAGATCAGTAGACAAAGGGAAGAGAAAGGAAGGTACAACAAACTTAGATCAGTAGACAAAGGGAAGAAAAAGGAAGGTACAACAAACTTAGATCAGTAGACAGAGGGAAGAGAAAGGATGGTACAACAAACTTAGATCAGTAGACAAAGGGAAGAGAAAGGAAGGTACAACAAACTTAGATCAGTAGACAAAGGGAAGAGAAAGGATGGTACAACAAACTTAGATCAGTAGACAGGGAAGAGAAAGGAAGATACAACAAATTTAGATCAGTAGACAAAGGGAAGAGTAAGTAAGGTACAACAAACTTTGATCAGTAGACAAAGGGAAGAGTAAGTAAGGTACAACAAACTTAGATCAGTAGACAAAAATAAGAGAAAGGATGGTACAACAAACTAAGATCAGTAGACAAAGGGAAGAGAAAGGAAGGTACAACAAACTTAGATCAGTAGACAAAGGGAAGAGAAAGGAAGGTACAACAAACTTAGATCAGTAGACAGAGGGAAGAGAAAGGAAGGTACAACAAACTTAGATCAGTAGACAAAGGGAAGAGAAAGGATAGTACAACAACATTAGATCAGTAGACAGAGGGAAGAGAAAGGAAGGTACAACAAATTTAGATCAGTAGACAAAGGGAAGAGAAAGGATGGTACAAAAAATTTAGATCAGTAGACAGAGGGAAGAGAAAGGAAGGTACAACAAATTTAGATCAGTAGACAGAGGGAAGAGAAAGGAAGGTACAACAAACTTAGATCAGTAAACAAATGGAAGAGAAAGGATAGTACAACAACATTAGATCAGTAAACAAATGGAAGAGAAAGGATAGTACAACAACATTAGATCAGTAGACAGAGGGAAGAGAAAGGATGGTACAACAAATTTAGATCAGTAGACAGAGGGAAGAGAAATGAAGGTACAACAAATTTAGATCAGTAGACAGAGGGAAGAGAAAGGAAGGTACAACAAACTTAGATAAGTAGACAGAGGGAAGAGAATGGAAGGTACAACAAACTTAGATCAGTAGACAGAGGGAAGAGAAAGGATAGTACAACAAACTTAGATCAGTAGACAGAGGGAAGAGAAAGGAAGGTACAACAAATTTAGATCAGTAGACAAAGAGAAGAGAAAGGATAGTACAACAAACTTAGATCAGTAGACAGAGGGAAGAGAAAGGATAGTACAACAACATTAGATCAGTAGACAAATGGAAGAGAAAGGATGGTACAACAAACTTAGATCAGTAGACAGAGGGAAGAGAAAGGATGGTACAAAAAACTTAGATCAGTAGACAGAGAGAAGAGAAAGGATAGTACAACAACATTAGATCAGTAGACAAATGGAAGAGAAAGGATGGTACAACAAACTTAGATCAGTAGACAGAGGGAAGAGAAAGGATGGTACAACAAACTTAGATCAGTAGACAGAGGGAAGAGAAAGGATGGTACAACAAATTTAGATCAGTAGACAGAGGGAAGAGAAAGGATGGTACAACAAACTTAGATCAGTAGACAGAGGGAAGAGAAAGGATGGTACAACAAACTTAGATCAGTAGACAGAGGGAAGAGAAAGGATGGTACAACAAACTTAGATCAGTAGACAGAGGGAAGAGAAAGGATGGTACAACAAACTTAGATCAGTAGACAGAGGGAAGAGAAAGGATGGTACAACAAATTTAGATCAGTAGACAAAGGGAAGAGAAAGGATGGTACAACAACTTAGATCAGTAGACAGAGGGAAGAGAAAGGAAGGTACAACAAACTTAGATCAGTAGACAGAGGGAAGAGAAAGGAAGGTACAACAAACTTAGATCAGTAGACAAAGAGAAGAGAAAGGATGGTACAACAAACTTAGATCAGTAGACAGAGGGAAGAGAAAGGAAGGTACAACAAACTTAGATCAGTAGACAGAGGGAAGAGAAAGGATGGTACAACAAACTTAGATCAGTAGACAAAGGGAAGAGAAAGGATGGTACAACAAACTTAGATCAGTAGACAGAGGGAAGAGAAAGGAAGGTACAACAAACTTAGATCAGTAGACAGAGGGAAGAGAAAGGAAGGTACAACAAACTTAGATCAGTAGACAAAGGGAAGAGAAAGGAAGGTACAACAAACTTAGATCAGTAGACAAAGAATCAAAGGATGGAACCAACTGAAGGGAATTGCCCAGAACAAAGTCCGACGGCGAAGTACTGTCGAGCTCTAAGCTCCCCTGAGAGTTAAAAGAGTTCAAAGACAAGTTTAGTCAAACAAGTGAAATAAGCCATTGTACAGAGACGGACGTTTCCATTGAAAAGCTTACAACCTTTAACCTCGTTGCAATTAAGATTCAGAGTATTTATTTAATTCTTCGCATTGCATGAACAAAATGTATCAACTATTTGGTCGAATGTAAAGAGTTCAAGTTTTCCTATTACCCTACAATGAAGCCCCATTTTTGTTATTATAAATCACATTTTTATCAATTTCTAGTGATAGTTATCTCATCAAATGCTCACATAAGAGATACAAGCCTGATACGTGGCCAGATACATTGTCATATCAATGTAGCATTGCAATGAAGAAATAAATATTATGGCAATGTCTTTAATTCCGACGACAAAGGATGAGTGCAGTATTTCATGTGGTCACAATAATGCAGACAAAACAAACCCTTTCCCGCCCTTGTCCAAACTACACACATACACTACACACATACACTACACACATACACTACACACATACACTACACACATACACTACACATAAAATACATTCTCAAAGAAACACGCCAAGAAAATACGCTGAATCATAATGTTCACACCAATAGATGACATAAAAACATACCCCCCCATCCCTTTCAACAAACAAACAAACAAACAAACTTAAAAGTAATTGAAGTAAATGAAAATAATTACATTTATAACTCAAATAATGATCTATCCCAATGTGTAGATAGCTGAAGCTCTTTCACTGACATCTTCTGTCTAGCAGAAAAGAATAAATACATGAATGATGACATGCTATAAAACTAAATGTACAGATTTAGCATTACATTGTTTTCTTTTATTTCTTTCCCAAGTAAGTTTTTAAAAAACTAGTCTAGTGGTGAGTTGGAGTAGAAGTGAACTCGAGACAAAGCTGGATTTCATTAGTCAAGTGAATTTGTGAGCCAGCAGGGAGCCATAGCTAGTGTGTAAATCAGTCTCTATTTCCCCCAGCTTCTCACACTAATGGGCCACAAATTCTTTTCAATGAGCTACTTAGGCCTGACCCCGGGCTTTCAAAACCCAATACGCTGCTCAGTTGGACTTCATTCCGGTATACCATTGTCAAGCATGCCTTCTCCGATGCCCTCCACAGGTCGGCTTGTCATCGACCATCGGGCCGGTCGGCGAGAAAACAAATAAATAACATCTAAGATCTCAGACGCTGCGCCCGCTCAATCCATCGGCGCCCTGACGGTGAAGGCGAGATGAAGTCAGGTATGTGTACCCATGGGGGCAGTGTATCCGCTACTGAGGTTACCTGTCGGGTAGTGGCGCCGTTTCAATACCGTAATCGCTTCCATCAAAGAAACTGAAAATATGTTAACCGAGAGAATCGATACCATTTAAAAACTTTTTTTTAGCTCACGTAAGTAAAGAGAGAACAAAAAAGTGAATGTTACGACCAAGTCATTTTGAGTTTGAAGCGCTCACTGCTAAACCTGGGCAACAAGTAGGCCAACACATTTCAATATCTAAATACGTGTTTACCTAGACACAAATAAGTAACCTTTATTATTTTCTGTGCAACTTTCTTACTTTACAGTACTTTAAAGGGAAAAGCAGCTTTAAGAGTGGTCTGACCCATTCAACGGTCAGTCACGTTTAGATCTAAAAAAAAACAACAACTACCTTTTATATAAGATTTTATGCATACAAATTTGTGACTATTTTTGTTAAGTTTGTTAGGCACTAGACCGGTGTCTGGAAATTTGGACACTAAAAATTTAGGCACCAGTAATTTAGCCAACCGGAAATTAAGGCACCGGGAAATTTTAAAATTATGTTCAAATTTAGAGCCGCTATTGAAGAGTGAGCCTTCTCGGTGCCTTATTTTCCGCCTTGTCATAAATGCCTAATTTACCGGTGCCTAAATTTACGAGTGACTAATTTTCCGGGTACCTAAATATCTGGTGCCTAAATTACCGGTGCCTCAATTTACAGTGCTTAAATTTCCTAGATTCGCATTAGACCAACGGGTAGACTCTCTTTAAGAGGCTATATTTGACAGCTTGTTTACCAACTCCTTTATCAGTACTCCAATGACTAATGAAATGATCACTCGATCCCATCCGTTCATGGATTGCTTTGAAATGGAACAATGTCTAATACAAATCACAACAACGTAAACCGGCCCAATAAAATACATTTGACATCGGCAGGCACTTTCTTGTGTCTTCTTTGTATGTAGGGAGACTGTGTTGCTTGATAGTTTGTACTTCAGAGCTCACAATATTGAGGTCTCCTTTGTTACCTAGCAGTTGACCCCATCGGTGGCCTAATATGAGTTTGCGTGAAAACACAAACTTTCTTAATTCTGTTTTTTTTAAGCTTTACATTTCAGGGCTGTTGTGAATGTTATTTTCGTTATAAATGTGAAATAAATCTTTTTGAATTAGAGCTACTACTTAAAAAAATATATCATACTCAAAAAGTAAAACAGCAAGACAAAGACTACTCATCTCGACATCATTGGAGTATCGATTTCTATGGTTTCCAAAGACAATATAGTAGGTATAGTATCGTATCTGGAATCGCCCATCACCGCAGTCAGGTCATGAATTCACCCAAGGGTGTGTGCGGAATTCGGAGAAACTACAAGTTGAGAAAAGAAAATATCGATAATCATGACACTGGTATGAGACTAGGGATTTCTGGGAACGTTAGTTTTTGGCAAATATTTAACATTGCTTACCTTGGCAACCGTTGATTTCTTAATATGAACTCCTCGTAACAAGGGTATTAACTCTCTTTCTTTTTCAAATGAACAACAAATTGCCATTTTATTATGTCGGCTTACGTAAAATACTTTTGTTTATTATTTGTTCAATCAATACTGCTAAGTAGATTTAGATCCATGTGTTCACAGTCTGCGGTACAGTATTTTTGTTACTTTTTTAAACTTTAACACACACAATTAGAAAAGATCTAGTGGATCAAATAATTTTAGCAGCTTTGGATAACAAGATTACAAAGAGAGTTTGTGTTACACAAACTCAGAGGCGGCCACCGTCGAAGTCGGATCCCTGTCGGATCTGCCTATTCGCAAAGAATATTCAAGAGGTTATTTAATTTTGATGGTCAAAAGTAATAATGTTTCAAAGATTCATTTGCCGTAAAAAATGTTGTTTTTTTGTTTCACATGTTTCGGGTGTTTCTTCTAAGTTTAAAATAATTAACTTCGCGCTGGACGATGGAGGATGGCAACAAGCAGGGTACGAACCCTGCCTGGTCGTTTAGTTTGCGTTCTGGACTGTCGTTCGGATTTATCGATGGTCCTTGGTTCAAACCCTGCATGCTCCCATCTCCTGGCGTCCTACTGGAGGTTTGTAATTAAAAAACAAAAAAAAGAAAAGAACATATATATCGTGCTTTTACTTCGATGTCTCAGCACAGTTAGGCCTATCAACAGAGATATCGGAATTTTTATTTAAGTGGAACTAGAATGAGGATGTAGATCTACCTAAATTAAACTTCTGATTTAGCACTCTTAAGATCTAAGATCTATATCTACTAGATCTAGATCTAAAATATGAACTTGGAATAATGTAGCTGTAATAAAGATAAGATTTGTGTACAAAAAAATATCCTAGATAATCTATCAATAGACTGCAACATTAAATAAAAAAAAAATAGTATATTAGTTTTAGTATAGGCCCTATTATAACATTGCAATATTATCAAAACGTTTGGAAATCAAAATCTACACTTTAAGTCTAGAAATTGAAATTCTACATCTTAATCTAGTCTATTTTAGTCTAAACTAGATCTAGAAATTCTAGATCTAGACTCTAAAATAATTTTAATAAATCCAGATCTAGATATACTGTAATAATCTAGATCTAGTTTAAACTTACGGGGGCCGCGGTGCACCAATGTCTATGAACACTCGATAAATGGCTCGTATTGATGAAGGCGATTTTTAGTCTAGCTAGGCCGTGTGAAGTAGTGTTTTTTTTCCTTTGACGTCACATGGAACGAGCTCTTTATATGAAACTAGAAGAGATATGAAAAATATAATTTCACCATTAAATGCAGCTTGAAAAGTTTAGGTGCAACGGCTACTTTTAGTTTTCTAAAAGCAAACCGTTTAATTTATAAAATTAATTATGCAAGCGAATTTTTCATAAAAATACACCAATTCTAAAACAATAACGTAAATGTAAGGGCGCAATGTTACAATATGCTAACAAAGATGGATGACTTTTGCGTATTTGCAGTATCACTGAGTCATATACTTTTACAAAATGTACTAGAAATGTTTACAACAAATATAAATATTAATTAAAGATGTTTTTTCTGGTCAACTATCTGCTAAAATTAAAAGAAAACATTTATATTTGTTTACAAAGGCTAAAAATGCACTTTGTATGTAAATATCACGCACATTTTTTTAAATGGACTATTTATGCAGCGACTTTCGTGTAGTAGAGTAAAGCCCGGCCTTGACATGGTATTAAACTAATTTCTTAAACTTTTTTAAAAAATCAGATTTTATTTATTTTTTGTTTAGTGCCCTTATCAGAATAAAAAAAGGTTTATTTTTGTGCGTTTTGTCTGTCGGTAGGTCTGTCCGTCACAATTAGATAAAAAAACAATAACTCTGAAAGCTATTGAAAATCTAATTTACCCTTTAATGTTCCTCCCGTAACATCTCAATAGTTTAAAGTATCTAAAATTGATTGTTCCGGATTTTTTTTTTTTTTGCAATACTAATCAACGCCAACAAATGTGTGTTTGCTCTTATAACTTATATAACATTTAATTTCTATGTTTAAACGTTGCAAAAACACATGATCAATAATATGTTGTTCCGTTTTTTATGTAAATAGCATATTAATGCTTAATCAAAATCTCTATACTGTCTTATATTTCATTAAGTGTAAAAATGTTCCGGATATTGTTTTATAAAAAATGAATTATGCCTAATGATTGTTTGAAATCGCATAATTGACTAATATTACACGTATATTATTTGACAATGCGTCACTATAATTTGATTATCGATATCAAATTGTTCCGTATTTTCATCTTTAAACAAATTTTAAAAATATCGACAATAGGTTGTTCAGGGCTTTAAAAAAAAGTAATTTACTAAAATTGAGTACTGAAAATCACTTTTTAGACATTAATTTTCTTGCTGAATAATAACATAAAAGTTTAGTAATCGATAAAGAATGTTCCGGATTTTGTTTTGAAAAGAAATCGACTTACATTACTTACATTTTCTTACAAATCGTCGCCAGAAATTTCCGAATTTATTTAAAAATCTACTAACGCCAAATAACTGTTTGAACTCCCTCTTCTAATTAATAAACAAATAATCTTCTCATTTACGAAATAATGTTATTATTAAATATTTTAACTCACTGCTCTCTTACAGTACAATTAATTTTCTACCTAAACCATAAAAAAATCTAATTATCGTTAATATTATGTTCCGATTTTTAAGGAAAACAACATCCAAACACCAAAGTAAGGTATGAATACCTCTCCACAAGGCTGTAGTTCTTCTAATTTTTATACGAGACCATTCAACAAATTTAATTAACGGTATTACATTATCTGGAATTCTCTTTTTCTTTTACTATTTCTACAAACATCCGGAACATTTTTCATATCTCTTCTAGTTTTCGAGATCTGAGTGTGACAGACGGACAGACGGACAGACGGACATTTTGCCCAAACCGGATAGCTGCTTTTTCCCCTTACGGGGACCGCTAATAAAAAAAGCATATTTTAAAATTGTGAACTTTAATTTTTTTTTTTAATCACGTGATTTAAACATTTCTAAATATTGGATTCTTGTTATAGATCATTTTTACATTAATAAAACAAACATAGACGCAAAATATTTTGTAGAATTTTGCATGCCATATTTATTTTCAAACAGTTACAGGTAAGCCTACTTGGTGACAATTTCGGGGGCGCGGTGGCTAAGTAGTATAGCGATTAGCTCCTGAAGCGACGGGTCTCTGGTTCGAACCTCGACGAAGACTCTGATTTTTTTATTTCGGGACATAAGGGACCATAACGGCGTCTGAAGTCTATTGGGTGCCTGATATTGGGTTGGGCAAAAGTAAAGGCGGTTGGTCATTGTGCTTGCCACATGACACTGCCATTTACCGTCAGCCATAGAAACAGATGACCTGTACATCATCTGCCTTAGAACTCGTAAGGTTTGAAACAGTACTTGGTGGGTATTTAATATCGTTTATACATTTTAATATTTGAATACGTCCATTAAACAGACGCTCATTTATAAACAAAAATATGCATGAGGTAGTTGTCGTATATCGATATTGTGACCTCATTCTACTTCTTTCTGGAAAGGGTTAAGGTCAAAACAAGTTCACAGAAGTAAACACGTGTTCATTATAATTAGCCAATCAGTGAAAGAGGCCAAAAAAAAAAGTTGCAGACGTCAGTTTCAGTAAGGTGATAGATAATAGAAATATTTGGGGTTCTAGAAAAGACGATTAAAAAAGGAGTACATTTGGGGGGGGGGAGGGAAAGCAAGTTAGTCGGGGGGAGGGGTCCTGTAGTTTTAGTGCGTTCCGGAGCTTCCAACGTCCATGAGTTGTAGCGGATTCATAAGTTGTTTTAAGTCTTGTGTACTTTATAGATCTGAAGTCAGTTTCTGATACCTAATTGTATTTCTAGTACTTTATAGATTTGAAGAGAATTATTATCGAAAGTGAAATGTAAGTAAAGAAGCTAGTAAAGCTCAAGCTGTTCAGATATATAGGTAAGTGCTATTACGTTGTAGGTTTCTGACCTCAGCTGTTGTGGGACAATGTACGTCAAGTCAATGTTGTAGAAGGAATTATTAAATGAATGTTTTGAAGGAGTTCGTTAAAAGAAAGAAAAAACAAAGTATAAAAAGTTTCTTCAGTGTATTATTGTCCTTTTTATAATTCCCCGGCAAGTGATTCTGTGTGTGCTATTAAATATACTGAAAGGAAAAATAAGTAAGCATTGTATTGTAAACACAATCATAAATGTAAAATCATCCAAATTTGGTACTAGAAAAAGAGAAATCATCACATCACGGAGAAAGTAAAGTTCACTTCTTGAGTGAGTTGATAGAAGGATAGATTGAAACAATTAACAAGTTGAACTAACACTCTGACTAGTAATACGTCTATCTCTTCTTGGTAATGATTCACAGAATCAGAGGAAATATAATAATAACATTATCAATAGTTTTTAAACTTAATTTATATAGTACTATAACATAATAATGTCAAAAAGGTTAGGCAAACGTATGCTTTGAACAGGCACGTTTTGATGACGTCATTTGTTTCAGCTCAATAGGGAACGAGTTCCAAATCTTTGGTCCGTGTACTGTAAAGAACTGCGAACCGTAACTTTTGAGAGGAAAACACCGCTCAACTACAAATCCATGGTTAGCAGGGTTTCCTGAGGGACATATTGAGTGAACACAGGCTTAGTGGCTGAGTAGTAAAGAGCTTGGCTTTCAAACTGTGATGGGGGTCGAGTTCAAATCTCTCATTAAAGACTGAGATTTTTAATTTCGAGAATTTTCAGATGCCCCTGAGTCCATCCAACTCTAAAGGGTACCTGACATAAAGGCGGTGGTCATTATGCTGGCAACATGTCACCCTCGTTAAATGTCGTCCATTTACGTTTTCCAGATGACATTATTGTTCTTCAGATGACATTCTAAAATAAATATTCATGACATCTATGTTCTTCAAAAGACATATTATGAAATTAATATTTATGACATCTATATATGCTCTAAATGACAGTTTATGACATCAATGTACTTCAGATGACATATGACAACATTTATGCTCATGACATCTTTTTATGGAGATCGCAGACATCATTAGTGCTCTTCAGGTAACTGATTGTAAACAATCAATGCTTCTGTTTGTGTCCTGCGGGAGGTTTGGGCTCGGAGGAAATTATTTTTAACTCTAAAAGAACTTCCGATACATGTAAAACATTTAACAAAATGCTCATAATTAACTCTTTCCATTGATTTATCATAGCATCTTTACTTTAAATACGATATGTAATTACATCTATCTTCCCCAGATAAAAGATGTTGATATCTATATTCTTTTTAAGAAGAGATCATGATATCTATGTTCTCTTTAAGAAAAGATCATGATATCTATATTCTCTAAAAGAAAAGAAAATGATATCTCTATGTTCTCTAAAAGAAAAGATCATGATATCTATGTTCTCTAAAAGAAAAGATCATGATATCTATGTTCTCTATAAGAAAGGATCATGATATCTATATTCTCTAAAAGAAAAGATCATGATATCTATGTTCTCTATAAGAAAAGATCATGATATCTATGTTCTCCATAAGAAAAGATCAGAATATCTATGTTCTCTATAAGAAAAGATCATGATATCTATGTTCTCTATAAGAAAAGATCATGATATCTATGTTTTTATATAAGAAAAGATCATAATATCGATGTTCTCCATAAGTAAAGATCATGATATCGATGTTCTCCATAAGTAAAGATCATAATATCTATATTCTTCTTAAGAAAAGATCATGATATCTATATTCTCCATAAGAAAAGATCTTAATATCTATGTTCTCCATAGAAGATATCACAAAACGCTCTTGCCATCTAACGAATCAAAGAAGCAAGTACCAACACTGATACGCAACCTTGCGGTAAACCATTTCTGATCCCTTTGGTTTGGTCAAAGAAGGGAAATAACTCATTATTGTGTGTGGCTTTGATCCGATTATTAGTTGGTTTTCTTGTACTTGAGCATCAAACTCCAGAAATCAATCCCATACACTAGTCAAACAGAAGGCTACAGAGTTCATCTCTCCTGTGGCATACATAGAAGTCAAGCATTCTAGCTTACACAAGGGGAGTAGGTCTAGCATTTCAGCCTACACACGGGAAGTAAGTCTAGAAGTCATTCTAACATATAAATCCTTTTTTTTTTTTGGTGGAGGAAGGTGAGGCGTGGGGTAAGTTTTCTAGTCCGGATGAAACATATAAGTAGATTATGATTTAATAAGTAATTCATTTTTTTTTAGGATACCTCAGCTTTTTAGCTTTTGACTTCAGTTGTCGAGCTGTTAACATCATAGGAATCCTTGGGCTTTTGCCTCTTTTTAGGCATTGCCTCTTTTTTGGGCTATTGACCTCTTTATTGGGCTTTTTTTTTCATTAACAAAAAGATGTATATTTTATTAGTAAGCGTACAAATTAATTAGTTACATTTTAAAGTACAATGATTGCAAAAGATAGCAATGCACATAGTTACATTTAGGTTGTCATAACATATTTTAACATTTTAAATTGCTTTGTATATGGCGTTATTTTTTTGCAATAGCATATAATTAATATTTTGGAAATTTAAGGTTCTTACAATATATGTGGTGAGAATGTCAACAATAGGTAATTAAATAGAAACAATCAAAGAGTGAAAGTAGAAACTTAAATGATATTAAAACATTTTAAACATCGTAGTCACATTTTTTTTCCACTTTGTCTTCCCTTTTCTTTCGGTTTTCACGTGTTCGCTCCTGGTTCCTTATTGTGTTTCCGTTCCTTGACTTGCCGGCCTAATGTTCCATTTCGATATGATTCTCTGTTTTAATCGAATAAGATCTCTCGATTTCTCCTGCCTAACTCGCTCGTCTTTGTAGATCAAAACTTTGGTTTAAGTCTTTACAGTCACAAGGTCAAGGCGTGGCCTCCGTGATTATGTGCCGTCTTGAATTGTCTTAACCCTTGTCAATTTCAAGGGGCGATCACTGTTTTTTTTTATGGTTACAGGGTCTTTAAATATATAAAAAGGATCATTTGGGATATATATCTATACACACGCATATATATATATATATATATTCCCTGTTCTTTAAGTTAATGGACAGTCTTGGTATTTTTATTTAGCGCTATATTGTTTCACTTTGCGTTCAATAATTTTCTTAAAAATGTGATCTAATAATACTTCATTATATTATTTATTATTGTAGACAATTTGTAGGTAGGTATTCCAAATAAGGATTCTATATTTTTGATAAAATAATTACATTGATGTCTCTTAGTTTTTTATTTATGGCTTTAGGTACTTTATTAAAGAAAATAGCAGTATTTACATTTGCACAGGTTTGACTGTTTGCGTCAATTATATCTTCTAAAGTTTTTTTTGCTTCCTCAACCAGCTCACATTCACTAAATAAGTGTTTCTCTGGGTTTTGGTTTTCTTTTTTACAAATTACACAGGTATATTTGGACCCTGTTGTAGTTGAGTCTTCATTTTTTTGGGGTCATCCCGAAGAGTAATCTCTAGGCCACTTCTCGTGCTTTGGGTGTTATGTGTTTGTTAATTAAATGCGTGAATGTGTCTGTCCAGTTGGTTGGTTTAACCCCTAACTCCCTGACCCACCTTATTCTAACTTTTAGGTTTTCTTTCAACTTGTCTCTGAGTATAGTGTATATTGTTTTTGAGTCGTGGTGTGTTATGTTTTCATTGCTGGGTAGGTGTCTTGTGAGTGATCTGTAGAATGGATGTGTATGGTTACCAAAATGATGGGGTGTGTTGTTTTGAATGGGGAGGAGTTTGTTTAGTCCAAAATAATATAATACTAAGAGGAAGTTATTGGGAGACCTTACTACTTTCCCTACAAATTTTATTCTAAGCGTTTTGATTTTTGTGTGAATGTCTTGTAAGTCTATCCCTCCTTCTTTTTTGTCTTGTATGAGTGTTGTATGTTTTATGTTCCTTATTGCGTTTTTGAAAATAAAATTTCTGATAATGGTATTGATGTTATTTATGAAATTAGGAGGAGGTTCTACTATATTTGCTAAGTAGATTATCTTCGGGATAATAATAAGTGATTCATTACATTTACATTATATATAATTTGTGAATGTTTAAATTTTGCAACACTAGCAGCTAAACACTTTCTTTTAGTATTTTTTTTTTGGTTGAAGAAAAAACAATTACATTTTTATCTTTCACTAACAATTCTACGGACTTAAAAAAAAGGCTTTATAAGGGATCATATATATTATATATACAGACAACATTAGGTGATATAATATAAAGACACGATGATGTATACAGACAACATATGTGAGAATAGATGATGTATACAGACAACATATGTGAGAATAGATGATGTATACAGACAACATATGTGAGAATAGATGATGTATACAGACAACATATGTGAGAATAGATGATGTATACAGACAACATATGTGAGAATAGATGATGTATACAGACAACATATGTGAGAATAGATGATGTATAAAAGCAATCCAAGATGATTTATATTAGTAAAGTTCTCCTTTCAGACTTTGTGGTCTATATATCATATGATGTAGAGGTCTGTGGCCTACGGTTAACGTGGGTGTCATGTGGCTATCACAACGACCAACCTCCTTTACATTTCTCCAAATAATGTCAGATACCTATTAGAACTGGGTGGACTCAGAATCCAAAAATTAAAAAAATCTCAGTCTCACCAGCATTCGAACCCGGGATCCCCGGCTCGTAAACCAGGCACTTTACCCCTCAGCCACCGCGTCTCCATGTGTTGTTTTACATGGTCGTCTACCATGTTAGGAGCCGAGTAGAGCCGTGTGTGTGTGTGTGTGTGTGTGCGTGCGTGCGTGTGTGTGTGTGTGTTTGTGAGTGTGTGTGTGTGTGTGTGTGCATACTAAGTTGAATACATTCATGTATGCATATAGATATTAGTAATAGTACATTGAATATTCAAGTAAATAAGAATTTAAATTTCCCCGATGAATTATTGAGGAGGAGACTTCGTTCTTCTTATGAAGACACTCCTCAATGCAAGTGGCACAAATTTAACTTTTTGTTTAGTTGTAGAAATTTAGAGTGAAGGACTCAGATTCCATGACTGAAAAATACCAACCTGAAACTCATTGGCATTATGTCTGTTATGAGTGAGAGAATATCTCAGGTTAAAGGTCAAAACTGTTGGCTAGCCGAGTTGTCCCTGACAGGTGAAATGATATTATGGCCATTGTGTCGGATGTGATACTCAGGCAGGTTTATGCTACCCACTGGAGGGTCAGACAGGGCATTATGGACATCGATCGATCCTCTCTGAAATGAAATCATCTGAGCATACTAGGCAGGGGTGGGGTGGAGGGAGCACTGCACGCCACGTAGGCCTGAGACATACACACTAATAGAATTACTACCCCAGACAAATATTCCGCCAAGCATGAAATCCGGTTAAAGTGACCTTAAATGAACTGACATCTGATTCTGGGATGAGATTTGAAAAGAAAATGGCGGCAATTCGATTATAAAATGTTTCAGAGAAAAAAAAAACCCACGTTGTTTTAGAGTCTCGTTTCCTACTGGATGAAAGCTGCTTAAATGTATTTGGCCACTGCGATTGCTGAATAATATCTTAATAATACGTTTAGATAGAAATATTTCCCTTCATGAAATTTGCCTTAGAAGAAAGAGTTGACCAAATAATGTCACGCTTTTAAAAAAATTCAAGTTTGTGCTTAGTGGGTTTTCTCATAGCTCTGAATCAAGTTCTTGTTTCATTGGATTTATTGAAACTCTGATTCAAATCATTGCTTCATTTGATTCGTTAGAAACTCATATTAAAGACACAACTTTATTTGATTCCTTGACACTCTACAAGTCATTGTTTTATTTGATTCATTGAAACTCAAAATCAAAGGATTGCTTCCTTGCTTCATTTGATTTTTCAAAACTCTGATTCAAGGGAATATAATTCGTCCATCGTGGTTCGATGATGAGACTGTGGGATTTGCACCTCCTCGAGTAGCTGGTGAGATCTATGTGAGCCAGGAATGTTCGGCTGCACACTGGATAGGTTATTCCAGCTGAAGCTAGTGTTATTGGCCATGGAGGAATATATGGATTGAGTTATTCCAGCTGAAGATAGTGTTATTGGCCATGGATGGATATATGGATTTAGTTATTCCAGCTGAAGCTATTGTTATTGGTCTTGATGTATATATGGATTTACTCCCCTTATTACATTTCGACACGTTTTTCTCCCAATTTTCATTCTCGGATGAAGTTAAAATTTTGCATAGTCGATAACATGCACGAGTCAATCCAAAAAGTAACCAATTAGTTAAAGATCTAGTACTAATTAATTAATTTTCTTTTATATAAAAGGAAGACAGTTCAACCCTGTAATTTTCAGATAAATGGCACTCAATAAATGGCACTCAATAAATGGCACTCAATAAATGGCACTCAATAAATGGCACTCAATAAATGGCATTCAATAAATGGCACTAAATAAATGGCACTCAACAAATGGCACTCAACAAATGGCACTAAATAAATGGCACTCAATAAATGGCACTCAATAAATGACACTAAATAAATGACACTCAATAAATGGCACTCAATAAATGGCACTAAATAAATGGCACACAAAAAATGGCACTCAATAAATGGCACTTCTTTCCCTTCAAAAAGCATTGCTTTTAAAAAGTATTATTTTTTCTATTGCTTCTTCTCTGACGCTTTTCTTCTGTCAGTGCTGTTCCCTTGTCCTCTGCAACTTGGGCGCCAGTTTTAACAGCGTGACGCCATGATGCTCAGGGTCAATGCTGCAGGCTTTCAGAGACGTTTTCTGAAGTGTTTCCTTTTGTGATCGCTTCCCTTTCTTTCATTACCATACCGGAGTCGTTTAGGGATGCAGGAGTCTTCCATATTGCAGACGTGGCCTGCCCCTCGTAAAAGAATGCCAATCACATTTACGGTGATTATTGTTATTAAAAGTGGTCCGTTCGACGACCCTTCCTGCCCATTTGGATGCCGACCCACTGCCCATATAGTCAGTCCGCCCCTGGAATTATTCACTCATCATAACATATACGTCTAAAAGACACTCCTTGTCTAATCAGCCCTTTCATTGTAGCAACAAGCTTGTAACCTAATAATCTTGTATTCTGAATATAAGACAATAAATATAGAAAGGATTATAATTTGAAGTCAGTTTTTCGATATTGTTTATAAACGAACAATATCTATTACAGCAAACATCACCAGACAACTGTTGCAGAGATCCTATACACACCATCAGGAAGGTAATAGTTCTCGTCAGGTGGTTAGTGTTTTAAATACATTTTAGAAGAAGGTGTTGAGGTCAGAGATTTTCTTTCCAATGAAGACATTGCATTTGTAGGCCTACAAGTAATCTATTACAAGGAAGTTCTTGATAAAAAAAAAGTTGATTTTATTCTGACAAAAAAGTATAGGATATTATTTAATGTGCATTTTAGTTGAGGTTACACTATGGAAAGATTAATTGGAGATCTCGCGTGCTAGTCACGTGCTCTGCACGCGCTGCTCCAGTCTTGGTATGAGATTTAAAACTTGAATTTTGTTTGAAAATGTTAACAATGAAGAAATAAAAGAGTTCAAAACAAGTTATATACATTTGTTTACGAAGCTTCTATCTGTCTGTCTGTCTGTCTGTCTGGTACAAATCTTGTACACGTTATTTCTCCCACTTTCCAGTCTCGAATCAAGTTCGAATAAAATGATTTATTAATTGTCGTTGACTACAGCAGAAGCACCAATAAAAAAATCTGTTATTTAAAAAGGGAGGTAAATCTTTTCATATTGAGAGATATGGAAGTAATTGTCCGGCTATTTCCTTTATATAAGCTTTGTTTTTTTTAAGTTTTTATTTTTATTTTGCTTGTTTCAAAAGTCAGTTCCTACTTTATGATCAAATAATATAGTCATCTAAACATTTATAGTTATTTTGTCAGAGAAGAATGAAGAAAAATAATTGAACGAGCGACAAGCTTTAACTTAAACAACTCAGTTCACTGGATGGCTGCCTGGTCGTGCGGTTTGCGCGCTGGACTGTCGTTCGAATTTATCGACGGTCGATGGTTCAAACCTTGCCCGCTCCCATCCCCTGTCGTCCTGCGGGAGGTTTGGACTAGGAAGTAAACTATCTTCAACTCTGAAGGAACATCCGAAACGTAAAACATTTTACAACAAAACATTTTTACTGAACGTACTACAAAAGATGATGATCTAGATCAGTGATTCCCAAAGTGGTCTATATAGTCCCCCAGGGATCTACGAAGACTTCCAAGGGATCTACGAAAGTGAAAAAATAAATTGGGGGTCTGTGAGATGTCCACGGGGATCTAAGATTATAGATTTCATTCAAGCAGGTCGTGACTTTAATTTTTACATCCCATTAATTAATTACATTATATTATTTGTACTTTAGTTAATCCTTGAAATATTCCTGCTATTCAAATGAGACATTATTGTATTTAATTCCAATACCTATTTAAAGAGCTTAATTTAGTCTACATGCAACTAATGTTTAGCATAAAGAAATGTAGACTGTACAACAATGGTTATTTAAAATTGGGATTCTTCTTTCCTTGTCAAACAAGTGGTTGCCTAAGTGCCTTTTATTATGACACGAAACAAATTACGATGGAGGATCATCTGAGACGATGCCACCCTGACAAAATAGATAAAGATTTGAAAAACTTTCGAACACTCAAAGATAAAGAATAGAACCACAAAATCTCTTTTCGACATCATGTAAAGAAGATGATGGTTTGTGAGAGTCTTACAATATCTCTTTACTTATAGCAAAATGAGGAAAACACTCTAGATAAAACATTGATTTTTCCAGCCGTTGTAGTTTTAAAAACTGTTTTACACAAACCTACATCTGATATTATTAAAATATTTTTTTTAAAGCAACAATACAGTTCAAAGGCACATCGGTGGCACGAGTTATAAAAATAAAAGCTTCTTATAATTTTTTGCAAACGACATATTTACAGTTTGGTATCAGCGGTGTTACAGGCTCTGACAGGGTGTAGCGCTGTGTGCTGCAAACTGCCTAAGGGTCGCCGGCTCCTAATATTTTTCTTAGGGTTGACCCACGAAAGCTTTTCCATGTTTGGGTATAATTGCAAGGCAGCAGAGTTTTGAATTCAGGTGGGTAGCAAGCCAAGGCTAATGAGCCCTTCCTGCTCAAAGCTTACTGGTTTATAAGCCAGTTACTCGCCTTCGCCCCTCCTCCCTAAGTGAAAACAGTTCCATGGACTCAATATTTGTGCCACACGTGAAAGATCAAGAAATACACGAGAAACTGGTCTTTGCGAAAACTTTTATAGTTCGTCCATCGTGGTTCGATGATGACCATTTTGTCATCCAGGGGGGTGAGGGCTTTGCACTGGGGTTTTATGCCTCCTCGTGTGGCTGGTGAGACCTATGTGAGCCCGGAATGTTCGGCCGCACACTAGGCAGGTTATTCCAGCTGGAGCTAGTGTCGTTTGTCTTGCTTTTCTTTTCTGGCGTTTTTCTTCTGCCAGCGTTGTTCTTTTTTCCTCAGCAACCTGTGCGCCAGTTTTCACAGCGCGACGCCATGATGCTCTGTCATGTTTCTCTGTTTCCCAGGTGCCTGGGTCTATGCTGAACGCCTTCAGAGAAGCTTAAAGGGTGTCCCTGAAGCGCTTTCTTTGACCACCTTGCGAACGCTTTCCTTCGCTTAGTTGGCCATACAAGAGTCGTTTAGGGATGCGGTGGTCTTCCATTCTGTAGACGTGACCTGCCCATCGCAGCTGGGACTGCATCAGGATTGTGTGGATGCTTTGCAGACACGCTCTTCAAAGGACTTCTGTATCTGGTATTTTGTCTTGCCATTTGCCATTTAGTATTTTTCTCAGACATGTCATGTGGAAGTGGTTTAGTTTCTTTGCATGTTTACTGTACACTGTCCATGTTTCTGAGGCATAGAGCAATGTAGGGAGGATAACGGCTCTATAGACCCCTAGCTTTGTGTTTGTGGTGATACCACGTCTGTTCCAGACATTTTTAGACTGTCTGCCATAGGATGCACTGGCCTTGGCGATACGCAGGTCGATTTCACTATCGATTTTTCCATTTCTGGAGAGTGTGCTGCCAAGATATGTGAATTTGTCCACTGCGTTTATATCCTGTCCAATTATAGTGATGCTTGGATCCGAGTAGGCTTTCCCAGGAGCAGGTAGATATAAGACTTCAGTCTTGTTCGTATTGATGGTAAGGCCAAAGTCTGAGCATGCTCTTGAGAAGTCACTGACGATGTTCTGCAGATCTTTTTCAGAGCAGGCATTTAGGGCACAGTCGTCAGCAAATAGCAAGTCTCTGATTACTGCTGCATTTGTTTTTGATTTTGCTTTAAGCCGCCTCGGGTTGAATAGGCCACCATCAAATCTGTATGATATATTTATCCCGTTGTTTTCTCTATTTGTGAAGGCATCTGTCAACATAGCGGAGAACATGACACTAAACAGTGTAGGTGCTAGGACACAGCCTTGTTTTACCCCGTTTGATACTTTGAAGGACTCTGATGGTTCTCCACTTTCTTGGACACGAGCCTTCATGCCATCATAAAATAGTCTCACCATGGTTATGAATTTTTGTGGACAGCCATACTTTGACATGATCTTCCAGGGTCCTTCTCTGCTAACAGTTTCGAATGCTTTTGTTAAGTCGACATATATTGAAAACAGGTCATCATTTTGTTCTTGGCATTTTTCCTGGAGCTGCCTTGCTGCAAAGATCATGTCAATGGTTCCACGCTCTTTTCTGAAGCCGCACTGGCTTTCCGGTAGTAGACCATATTCTATGTGCATGAGCCGATTTAGTAGGATGCGTGCAAGGATTTTTCCCAGCAATAGAGAGAAGAGATATTCCTCTGTGGTTGTCGCAGATCTGGGGGTTTCCTTTTCGCTTGTATAAATGAACATTTGTGGCATCTTTAAAGTCTTGTGGTATTGACTCTTTTTCCCACATAATTAAGAAGAGCTTATGAAGTCTTTCAATCAGGGCTAATCCACCTTTTTTGTAGACCTCTGCGGGAATGGAGTCAGCTCCTGGGTTTTTTCCGCTTGCGAGCTGTTGAATGGCAAGATCGGTTTCCTTTAGCGTAGGGGGGTCATCCATTTTTTCATTTATTGGTACTTGCTGTAGCCTGTCTATGGCCGCTTAATTTATGATGGAAGGTGTATTGAGAACCTTTTCGAAGTGCTCTGCCAAGGGTTTTAGGATTTCTTCCTTATCTGTCAATAGGATTGTCCCATCAGCATTTAATAGAGGGGATGAGCCTGACTTTGTGGGTCCATAGATTTCTTTCTTCATATCGTGCTTGTCAGCAAATTCCTGTATTTTTTCCACTTTCTTGCTAAGCCAGGTATCTTGCATTTGGCGAAGCTGTTTTTGCACATTTTTGCGGATGTTAGTGAATGCATCTTTAGTGGACTGGGAGTTTGGGTTGTTCAGATACAATTTGTGGAGCTTGTGCTTTTCGTCTAATAGTTTTCTGATCTCAGTACTGTTTTCATCAAACCAGTCCTGATGCTTTCTCTCCTTAGGACCGAGTATGTTTAATGCTGTGCTATAGATAGCTTCTTTGAAGCATTCCCAGCTTTTATCTACATTTGATTCAGTTAGAAAGGTGGACTTGAGGCAGTTCTCTATCGCATCTGCAAGCGACTTTTCAGTTTTGTCATCTGCTAGTCTGGCCGTGTTTAGCCTTTTTAGGGGTTTAGATTTTTGCGGACGTCTCTTTGGTTGAATACGAATGTTTAGTTTTGTGATGATGAGGCGGTGGTCTGTTCCACATTCTGCACCACAGCAAGATTTGGTGACACGAATGTCCTGACGGTCAGTTTGTCTGGTGATGACGTAATCCATGAGGTGCCAGTGTCTTGAGCGAGGATGCATCCAGGAAGTTCGCTTTCTCATTGGAAGACGGAATATTGTGTTCGATATGAGCAGCTTGTGTTCAGCACAGGTCTGGAGTAGTAATAATCCGTTGCTGTTGCATTGACCTATTCCAAATTTGCCTAAGACTCCTTTCCAGATGCGATGGTCAGAGCCGACTCTTGCGTTGAAGTCACCGAGAATGAGTAGCTTTTCTGTTTTTGGCATATCAAGTAAGGTGGAGTTTAGTTCTTCGTAGAACTTTGCTATGACATCATCTGGGTTGGTCATGGTGGGTGCCTAACAGCTAATAATGGAAATATGTTCCTTTCCGTTTTGTAAAGGCAGCTTTAGGGTCATGAGCCTATCACTAATTCCTTTGGGAGGCCCGACTAGTTTAGATAGGATTGAATGTTTTTCTGTTTTTGACTTCTCTCTTTTTGTACAACTGACACAATAACGTGAACTACTAGTAGGGATAAAAGAAAACCAAATAACTTTCGCTGAACCATCAATGTGTGGATGGGTTTGTCAAATGTTTTATATGTCTCGGATGTTTTTATTTCAGAGATGATCATCTAGTTCAAAGTCCATCCCGCATTACGACGGACCATCGAGACGAAAGAACGACAGCGCTCATAACGCACGACCAGGTGGATAAGATTTGGTTTAGAGTTGATTTCAAAATGTGTGTAGTTGTAAAGTTTGTATCCTTTTATAAAGTCTTGTTGAGCTACTTATAATTTGAAACGAAATTTTCACATCCATTTTGTATGGCTGCCTGGTCGTGTGGTAGGCGCTCTGCATTGTCTTCTCAATGGTCCAGAGTTGGAATCCTGTCTGTCTCCCCATTTCAGTCGTCCTGAGACTTGGTCTAGGATGTTATGATCTTCAGCTTTGAACAAACGCCCGAAACTTGTACATACGAGAAGAAGGATCATTCTGTAACATCTCAATTCCATTGCTAAGATCCTCCTCTCTAGCTCTGCAGTCAGCCTCCATATTAAAATGTGGTCATGACCACGGAGCGCATCAGTCTGACTTTGCTGTCGAGGGTTATGCCTTCGTCGTAGCGCCATCATTAGTGTATTTCGACACTTAGCCAGATATATCAGATCAATGCCAATCCTAAAGATTTACTTAGTTCTATGAACAATGACGTTAATAGTGCAAACACATTTTCGCTTCTTCTCTAACATGAAGTGACCTGTCATGAACCTTCAGGTCGATTGGCACATTTACTGAACCCCGGAGATGCACGCTACAGTACATCCATGCGGTGTCAACTGCTATATATTGGGAACACTTAAGGGTCGATATAGCCACTGGTACATCCTCTATTTTAACAATTCTCACTTAGGCGAAATTTCTTTTCTCCTTGATGTGGCAATCGGCCATTTTATGAAATAATGTTTGAGATTTTACAAGAAGCACTTTTAAAGCTTCTCCTTACTTGCTAATTACAGTAGTCTCCCTTTGTTTTAATTCACGCACGAATCAGGATCATTGGCTTTCTTAAAGCTAGCAACCTCCCCTTCCCCCCTTTTTTACAAAGCTTATATCAACTCAATGTCTCTGTCTGTCTCTCTGTCTGTCTCTCTGTCTGTGTGTCTTTCTGTCTGGCCAAAAGTTTATACACGTTATTTCTCAAACACCCAATCTCGGATCAAGCTGAAGTTTTGCACATTTATTGTTTGTAAAAATGTTTGACTTGTGTCCGATGTTCCTTCAGAACTGAAGATAATCTATTTCCACAGGATGACGGGGGATGGCAGCGGGGAGGGTATGAACCCGGGACATTTGAGGCGCCGGAACGGCGGTCCGGGTACATACCGCACGACCAAGCAGCTATTTTTGGCTTATATCTTCTAATTTCTGCAGTTACAGTCTGAGATTTTGGAATATTAAAATGATTTAATTCATTGTATTTTTTAAGTCTAACAAATTTATGTACAATATTAAAATTAAATATATTTGAAATGGACAAGCTTCTTAGGTCATGATAAACTAAAACAAAAATAACAAGGTTACAAAGACAGTTTGTGTGGAAGCACAAACTCAAAATCGCCCCCCGAAGTGGTCCAACCAGGCAGGCTTCAATATTTTCAGAAAGAACATCCGAATGAAATTATATCAAAGACAAATGAGAGATAAGAATGGAGAAAGAAGGTTGACAGATCTTGTGTAGTGCCCCAACGGTCCAGCAGATCAAGGGATAGGTGCAAGTGAATGCAAACTTAGATGTGAACCTGACCTAACTGGTTCCCCTTTCAGACCTTGGGGTCTATAGTGCAGATGATGTAAAGTTCATCTGTTTTTGTGGCCTAAGGTTAACGAGGGTGTATTGTAGCCAGCACAACGACCAGCCGCCTTTACTTTTCCCTTACTAATGTCAGGTACCCATTAGAGGTGGGTGGACTCAGAGGCGCCCAAGGATTCCGAAGTTGAAAATCCCAGCCTTCACCAGGATTCGAACCCGGGACCCCCGGTTCGGAAGCCAAGTGCTTTACCGCTCAGCTACTGCGCCTCTCCTGGCCTAACTGAAGTCTTATAATTAATGTAATTGTGTAGAAAAGACTCAATCACTTGTATGTAGTGAAATCATAGGACTGCGGCTAAAATCTTTAGAAAAAGCAGTTTACAAGATTACTTTTCGTTTTTAATTAGGTCTAACTTATAATGCATACTAATTAGCTTTTTCTCTTTAAAAAACTGCTTGCATAAGTGATTTTAAAAATTAGATATTTCGCTTTCAGAAAAAAAAGTAGCCGTTGCATCAGAACTTTGAATGGCCTAAAATATTGTGATGTCGGATTTTCAATATCTTTTCTATTTTACGAGATCTAAACGGGACGGACGGACGACGGACAAACATTTCAAACAAAACTAATAGCATCTTTTCCCCTTTTGGGGGCCGCTAAAAAGGAAAATCAACTACATAAATAAATTAATAATTAGCCAGGATTGGGTAAAACCTGTAAAGTTCCCCTTTCATACCTTGCTGGGTGGACTCAGAGGATTCCAAAGATACCGACATTCAAAAACCCAGTACTCACCAGGATTTGAACCCGGGATCCCCGGTTCGGAAGCCAAGCGCTTTACCGCGCCTCCGGGAATAGGATTAGCTTGAATAAAAAGTAGTTTGGTAATGGCTTAATAATATGCTTTGGTTTTTCATATTATTTGTCTACCATCCAGACATAACACCATACAGAGTGAGAATGTTTTCAATAACATGGTGTTAGAATTGAACTCTTAACTATCACAATAAGAACAGCTAATTAAAATTTAAAAGATACTTTATTTAAACAGGGAGAAATAAAAGAAAGACAGTTGGTTGAGTGACTTGAATCTATCCTCACAAAATCTTTAGAATGCAATTTATGAGTCCAATAAGCGTGAATAGCAAATGATTTAGCAGAACTTTTGGCTAAAATAAATAATTCAAACTCATTTTGTTGTATCCACCTATTAATCTGTAGCTGTAAATGTTCCAAATATTTGCATTCTTCTTGGTACTGATCCTCCAATACTGCTCGAGTTGCCAGACTAACTCTGTATCACATGACGTATTAGGATTAAATCTATTCTTCGATGTAATCATACCAGATAACAATTTGAAAAAACATTTTTTTTTTAAATCTAATTTTTGTTTTAATTATTTCCTTTTCTTTAAAAACAAAAAACAAACTTGATTCTTTTTGTACACCATGAAACTGATGAAAATAATTCAATGACCAAAAAAAAAAAAAAAAGTTTCTGTCAGAGAAATGCCATAATTACTTTCATAGACTTTTCTTTTTCTGCATTTCAATATCTGTCTTTCCTCAATAGCCGGTTATTCTAGTTCAAATCGGATTAAATATTGAGTGTTGTCTCCGTTTGATTTCAAATATTGGACTGGAAATATCTTGAGCGTATTCGGTGGAGAGAAATACAAATAAATACACTGTTTGAATTTTACTTCCTCATTTGGGAAGCTGGCTTTTAGTTGAACTAAATGTGTGTTTGTGTGTGTGTGTGTGTGTGCGTGCTGATGAAAGGGTCAAGTAAGTGGGACAATGGACTTAATAAATCAACTACAAACTGACTTGTCATAGATTTTCTCTTACCCTATGACTAAGTTGGAGGTGCGGTGGCAGAGTGGTTAAGCGCTTGGATTCCCAACCTGGTGTCCTGGATTCGAATCTCGGTGAAGCTTTTTAGGGTGCCCCTGAGTCCAACCACCTCTAATGAGTACCTGATTTTAGTTGGGGAAAGTAAAGGCACTTGGTCGTTGTGATGGCCACATGATACCCTCGTTAACCGTTGGCGAAAGAAAGGAAAGACTTTAACATTCGCCCTTCAGACCGCAAGGTCTGAAAGGGAAACTTTAATTGATGACTAAGTTACATTATCTAAGACTTTACTTGATGACTCAGTTACATTATCTAAGACTTTACTTGATGACTAAGTTACATTATCTAAGACGCTTAGTTTCCGTGTTGTTCTTGGGGCGGAGAGAGCTGTTCAAGCTGTTTATTCTGTTTGTGCTACATTTTCCCCTGTTTCCCCGTTTTACCAGTACGTAAGTCCATACATGACTCAATCAGGTTGCTACAGTTCGGTACGGGTGCCGTTAATGAAAGCTGTGAAATGCAGCATCATCGCTAGATCTATATTACTCTTTGTTTCAGGGTGTTAGGCTTGGGGCTACAATGGAGAGTGTAGTTTTGAGTTCGCCCTTGGGCCGTGACTGACCCTTGATTTGGTTTAGCCCTGCATCTCCGTGTTGTTTTAATTGGAGGTACCGTGTGGCCGAAATCGAGAGTGCTTGCGTGAGGTGTGTTCATTTGTGTAATTAGAAATGCATTAGTTTACTATCCCCGTGATTTGTACATGCTCTGGATATTAAATATTTGTATTGAGTATTAAATATTGTTATTGTTCAACGATCGTTAACCACTTATTTACAGTTCGGTTATTATGCAAGTTGGTTTGCTGTGGCTCTTTATTTGCTGCAGTAGTCTGTTGAGGTGGTAAACCAGGTTAATTATGTCAGTGCTCGGCGACCCCTTTTTACAATCCCCAACAAGTTGAGGACCCCTGCCCTAGATAAACTTGTGAAACCCACCTTTGCAATCATCCTTTTGAAACAGATGACCTAGACATCATCTGTCCCCTCCATCGCAAGGTCTGAAAGGGGAACTCTACTTTTTAATGACGTTAAGAGACTACACAAGGCCTTTGCTTACTTAAATCCGGCCTTGAATCTAAATAGCCTTTTTCTTTCGTTAATTACGTGTGGTGTGTATGCCATTTGTATGTCATATGGTTAAATTGTTTATTAAATTACGTGTGGTGTGTATGTCATTTGTATGTCATATGGCTAGGTTGTTTATTAAATTACGTGTAACGTGTATGTCATTTGTATGTCATATGGCTAGGTTGTTTATTAAATTACGTGTGGTGTGTATGTCATTTGTATGTCATATGGCTAGATCGTTTATTAAATTTAAATATGACTTTGGTCTAAACTTGATTGTTGTTTCTTAGTAGGGATGCTAGGTGGGTACGATAGAATAGGCGGTAGGAGGTTTGAGAGAGGAGGGGGGGGGGCTAACATGTGGAAAAAAAAAAACGTTGACCCTGCTTGCAGGTGTTGGACTCGTGGAGAATCGATAGATCGTTATGAACATAATCCATAGCTAACTCCAATATTTCCGGGCCAAGATATACGACCGCTGTAACCATGAACATAACACGATGGCTCCAGAAAGCTAAATATGTAATCGATATATTAATTAGAATGCATGATTTGATTGGCTTTCTCCCTTATTGTCCTTTTTGTCCCTTTAACATCGTTTCTTTCATTCTCTCTCTTTCTCTCTCTCTCTCTCTTTTTCTCTATTTCCTTCTTTCTCTCTTTTCCTCCTTTTCTCCCTTTTTCTCTCGCTTTTTCTCTCGCTTTTTCTATTTTTTCTCTCTCTCTCTTTGCGTGATTAATATCTTTCTCTCTTTATTAAACCAAAAGAGAGTTGGTTTATTTAGATATAGATTAAAGAAGCCATGATTTGACCATATTCGACTTCAAAAAGTTTACGAATGTGTTAATATTAAATATATAACGTAATACCAAATCCATGAATACATTTATATACTAAGATTTTGATAGAAAAAGAAGGAAAACAATTGATATATATGTATTATCATTTTTCATATTAACAGCTAGTAGAGATTGTACAATGGTCTGTCTAGGTCTGTATTTGTTTTTAGACACACTAATTGAATAAACACTTTGAGCAAATAAAATTTACTTAGTGAGACAAAAATAGTAAGTAGCTTATGGAAAAACCCATGGTCAAAAGAACAGGTCGAAAGAATAGGTCTAAAGAAAAAGTCAATCTATAAGGTCAAAAGAACAGGTCAAAAGGTCAATCGAAAAGATAAAATTAAAAGTTGACAGAGTAGGTCAATACAAAAAGGTCAATAAAAAAGGTTAATCGAAAGAATACAATCCAAACAAGGATACAAAGACAGTTTGTGTGGAAACACAAACTCAAAATCGACCCCCGAAGTGGTCCACCTAGAGTTTTCATCAGGATTATTATTATTTAAAAAAATATAAGTGTACGCTAAATCAATATATGGAAATGCTGTGGCTGAGTGGTAAAGCACTTGGAACCAGAAAAGCCGTTTTCGAATCCTGGTGAAGACTCTCGGTAGACCACTTCGGGGACCGATTTTCAGTTTGTATTTCCATACAAACTTTCTTTGTAATCTTGTTTAATTATTCCTTTTTCGATTGCTTGTTTTTTTTTTCTTCTATGTCCTATATTTTGTGTTTTAATAGAACAACTAGTCCGTCGCCTAATTTAAAACAATCGTTTTGGCTAACGGTTTCCATTAGAAAACAATGGATCCCTAAATGTCCACGGAGATCAAGACAAACATCTGCCAGATTGCGTCTTTGATCTAACATCTTCCACGAGAGGCAGCCAGCCGTGACCAAGATGGAAATTCCTGATGCTTCTAACGATGATTCAAGTGGTAATGGTTGATCTAGGTTGTTTCAGGCCAGCTCGTGCATGACATGCTCGTCGATGAGTGACTTGAGTGAGTTGAAAAATAGATGCCGAGTGCAAGAGTGAGAATGTGCGTGAGTGAGCAAGCGTGGGTGTGAGGCCGCTGTGTATGCTAGTCGGGAAGGGGAAGGGGGGGGTGAGTAAAGATAGAGATCTCGCATCATGACTACATATAGATGAACTAGTCTGAGCTGATAGCTTGTAGGGGTGATGTCTTTTTTAATTGATCCGCAGATTATTGTACTGACCGTTACAAGTGCATATAGTATTTCTAACACAGGGACATCAGAGCGCTCAAGTAACCTTGATATTTGCATAATAGTAGGCATTGAAAGATTCAAGGAAGGCTTTCTTATAATGCTGTGTCTATTTGAATATTGCGTGACGTCAAATTGTTCTTTTGACATGTAGATCTTATCCTAAATCACGCGCCAGTTTTCACTGAAGTTAGCTCCCGGGGAAGAAACATTTCAGCACGCTATCGCTCTACGTTTGATCATTCTTGCAAAACATTTCGCTACTTGTTAATCTCAATATGCCTGACACCGAGAGACCTTGGGCAGTACATTCTTTCTAGAGAAGCAAACTCCAGAAGGTAGTACCGTAAAGCGCATGCGCACACAGAGAGTAAACCCTGTTGCCAGCTACGACAATTGCCAATATGAGTATACGTTTAATTTTTGTTTCAGTATAAATGAAATGTTTTTTTAATTACCGGATAACTGAGACTATTTAGATAATTTAAAACAATTTGAAGCACATGCGTGTGTGTGTGTGTGTGAGAGAGAGTGTGTGTTTAAATATGTGTTTGTGTGAGTGTGTGTGTGTGTTTAAATGTGTGTGTGTTTGTGTGTGTGTGTGAGTGTCTGTGTGTAAGTGTGTGTGTGTGTGAGCCCGCGTGTTCTGAGGTCTCAATAAGTTGTTCGCAGTCCATCGTTATAGAACCATTTCGACATTTTCCTGTTGGTAATGGAAACAAAACGTATGAGGGTGAACAAAACTATCCCCCACTCCTTCTTACGGCGTCAAAGGGGGAAATGTCAAAGTCTGGAATTGAATTTGTTTACTAATTTAATTAGTATCACTAAATCTAGACCTATCTATAGGAGAACCATCAAACTATTAGAATTACATAAATGTTCCCGAGATCTTGCGTCTCACATTTTGATTTAGATCAGTTCGATTCTATGGCTGCAATCAATTACTTTTTGTTGCAATGTAACATAGCAACTAGTAGGTCTTGGTTTGTTAGCAAGTTAAATCTAATGACACATTGTTCTAAGCGTGCAGGAGAAATATGTCTAGGTTGAAAAAAAAAACAACACCCAGAAATGCTCTTAACGAAATAACACATTTCAGTTCTCTAAAGAGATATTGCGGAAAAAATGGAACCAACGGTTACAATATCTAATAACTTAATTTCAATAATAGATTCACAGAAGCAGAATTAATATAAAGCTTGAAACTTTTTGACACAATAACCCCGAAATAGACTCGTCTCCCTTATTCAGGCCTATAAGTTTTTATTTGTATTTGAATGAATGCTTCTTAAACCGGAAATGAAGTAATCTCGTTTTCTTTCTAATTAATTCCCTTCCATTCTCAAATCTTCTGTTTCAAACTTCTAGGAAGCAATGTAAATAGACTTCCTGTTGACACGTCTCTGTGGCAAACCTCGACTCACACACAAAGTGACACTTAAGTCTACTTCGAGTTGAGATTATATGCACATTCGATACAGAAAGACACAAACTTATTTCATAGGCTAAGATAAATGTGTACACGTGTTTCATCTTCAAATGTGTTGTGAGAGTATGACATGGGTCTCCCTGAATCAGCCAGGAAAACCAACGACTTGGCGGATTTTAAGTCTTTGATTAACATGCCTGTTTATATTGACACGCATGTGTGGGACGTAATTATATTCTCTTTTGAAGCGACGTCTTTACTCTATAAGATGCGTTTCTAGAAGTAAACAGAACATAAGGTAGTACACCTTGGTTTTAACAAGTTATGTCTGTAAGACAAGAGATGTTTTATAATTGAGCACAGAGAAAAATGTGAAACTTAGAAAGACACTATGGTCGTTGCTCAGTCAACACAACACAATGTCAATTTAATGTCAATAGTTTCATTGTATTGAAATCTTTTCAAATATCCTCCATACCCTCAAAAATATAAACAAAAAAACAAAAAAACAAAAAAACAAAAAAAAAAGAACAAGGCAAAAATAAAACCTCGACCTTATTCTTTGGAAATTTCACAATGTACCCTTTTTACTTCTGTTTATTTTGTAATTCAATTTTGTTTTTAAAATACATTTGTGAGAATTTCGTTTGTCCACAGTCCAGATGTCAGCGCTTCAGTGAAGACGTAGAAGTGGCAGATCTCCATTGAGTGGATCCATATGCCAACAATGTGAGGACAGCTGAGGAGCTTCTCTATCTCTAGGCACGTTTTAAAGACCTGGATGTCACTTTTGTTTGTTAGGAATAATTTTCAAAAAATCATTCTTTAAGTCAGGACACGTTAGTTAATTGTTTTTACATCAGAAATAGTTTATCACATTTTTTCAAATTCAAGTTTTCGATTTTCATTATGATTCGCAGTTTTTTAAATTTAATAAATGTATAATAGATAGCCGATTGCATCTTTAAATATTTTTATTGGGTGTCCATTCAACAAGCATCTGACAATATCGCCATGAATCCTCTACAATTTCTTTACTGAACATATTGCATTTGTTTTATGATAAAAAAAAGGTTTGGGTATTTATAGGTCTGGGTTTTTATAAAGAAATTGTACAGAAAAGAAGTCAATTTCTTTCATTCATTTTTAATTTCATGTTCAATAAGAGACAAAAGTGGTTGGTTGCTAAACATCGCAAGATCGACCTGGGAGGTTATAGCCCCTCCCTCCTCAGTCGTAGTCGATAGCTTATCATACGTTGTACACCCAGTGACCCTTGAACTTGCCCAGTTCAAAGAACACGAGCAGACAATGACGTTGTTATGCAACTTGTAGGATAATTTACATGTCAGCAAGTTGTTGCATCAGACGGGAGGAAAGTTAGTGTATCGTCTGCAGACTGATTGCCAAAACAGATGGAAGGAAAGTTTACAGTTTGTCTTTTTTTATATTTTGTAGTTTATGGTTTTGAGCTGAAGTTTGTTAATCTGAACTTGCGTGAAGTTGCCAGTCATTTCAAGACGTAACGCTTGAGTTGCTAAGCACAAGTCTTGCCGTATGTTACACGCATTTTGAGATGTAGACATTTAAGATTCAAAGATGTCCGAAGTGAAGAGATGTGTAACAAATGTGTAACAAATTCTACTTTTCGACAAGTCTGAGCAAATAGAACATTTTGTGAGTTTATTTTTATTTGGGGGGGGGGGGATGACTCCCTTAGCTAAATGATGTTCCTTCAAATTAATGGCCTTCTTTACTCTAGAAGCGACTATGGATCATCGTATAGAAATGAGATGCAAGCCTGTGTATCAGCTATGGTCGTAAAGATGTTACCAGCAGCCACGAAGCTGATGTGTCCATAGGAAAGAAAGCAACCAATACAGTTTGGATCAGCGGCGTCGCAGTTTCTGCCAGGGTGTAGCACTGTGGGCTTGCAAACTGCCCAAAAGTCACCAGCTCGTGATTTTTCCTCAGATTTTCCCCATGTTTGGGTATAGCAGCAAGACAACAGAGATTTCTTTCTCCTATGTGGGTAGCCAGCCAAAACATACAAACGCATCTCCTCTGAAGCTTACTGGATTAACACCAGTTTGTCGCCTTTGCCCTTTCTTCTGTCAGTGGTAACAGTTCAGCCAGACCCATCAAGGCTAGCAGTTGAACTGGTTATAGGAAGCTATTTGAGACAAATACTATTGGAGGCATTTTCCAGGAAGTTCTTTTCTCCATTACCCCTTCCACCTTACCCTTGAGAAAGACTCCTGATTATGCGAATGTATAGATCTAATACACTTTATACTAGTCCAAAGATAGGTCTTTAGATCTAGACTTAGAGGACGAGGCGCTACAGAATATTTATTTATCAAACTTTTGAATCAATAATAACTTGCATTCGGAAATTCTCGAACGATTGTCCTTTCAAAAGCCATATTAGATTAGACCCAGTTCTCTAGCCACATTTTAATGTATTTCATTTTTAACTCTGAAAAGTTATAACGGTCAAACTAGATTTGTTCCCAGTGTGTCGAACGAGGTAGTGATTCTTTTCTCAGCGATGTACATCAACTGTCAAATTTCTAGGAAAATCGTTAGAGTCGTTTCTGATATCCGTGTCCAGGTTTCACCCTCCAAGGTTCCACGAAAGTGTAACTTGAATAGAGGCATTGTAAAAACTTAGTAACAAGAGACTAAAAGAAAGGACACAAAATAAAATGAGATAGACGGAGAGAGTAAGGGAAACCTTACAATAGAGACACATCCAGGAAATCAACAAGTCACTAAGATTACAAATCTATCACATAATCTTAAACTACAAATCTATCACATAATCTTAAACTACAAATCCACTATATCATTTTAAACTACAAATCCATCACATAATCTTAAACTACAAATCCACTATATCATTTTAAACTACAAATCTATCACATAATTTTAAACTACAAATCTATCACATAATTTTAAACTACAAATCTATCACGTAATTTTAAACTACAAATCCACTATATCATTTTTAACTACAAATCTATCACGTAATTTTAAACTACAAATCTATCATATAAACTTAAACTACAAATCTTAAACACTAAATATGGCCTTGACCTAGTGAGAGACTAACCGAAGTAACAAACTAATCCATGAAGTCAACAAATCAGTCATCAGTAGTAACAAAGACAAGATGTGGACATAAGGGGAAATACTTTGTGTGTAAAATGCGATCTCATTTCTCCAACTAGTCTAGGTCTGTAGGTTGCCCCCAGGGGACAGAAGTCCTATAACAGCGCTTCCCAAGTTTGCTTGAGATCTAATTCCGTTTTTATTCCAGAATTTTATTTCAAACTCATGGTGTTTCAGTTCTGATTTTATACGAACTTTTCTTTCTCAAGATAAAAACTGAAAACAAAACAAAAGATTTGAAACTAAAGTCATTCAGTCTAGATACTGTTATGAGATAAATATAAGTAGAACTTTTACAAATGTAATTGACCGGTTTACATAGGTCAGTGGATTATTACATTATAAATTAACATATGACCGTTGTGATTCATTTTTTTTTTGTGATTGATTAGTTTATATTGGTTAGTGACTTGTTCTTCACTAATAAATTATTCTTTTATTTAGTTAGGATTAATTAAGAATTTTTTTTTGCTTACCATGCATATTATTAATTCAATGTTTACGAATTCGAAGATTAAGGATGAGTGCAGTGATTCAATGTGTATGCAAACCCAGTGGCGACCTACATATTTTTCCACTCTGATGCAGACATAGACGTTGTCTGCCTGCGGTCTATTTCAGTTTTCTTTCTTCTTATGCGCCTGTCTTCAACAAGGGCTTTTCTAACATTGTCTCTTTCAGAGTATTTGTACAAATGTGTTCTAGCATATGGACTGTCCCTTAATATGGAAAGGTTATGTCTATACTTTATGTGGCGTCAGGAACTCCAGTCAAGATGTTATAAAGTTGTCAAGTCTGAAACAAAACATTTGCATAGAAAACTCATTGATCTCATTGGCAGCACTTTCTTTTTACAACGCTTTCAACTCGCTCTGTATGTTTCTTGTGTGTTTCTTCTATGTTTCTTTCATGTTTCTTCTATGTTTCTTACTTTTTTTTAGTATGTTTCTCGCATGTTTCTTCTATGTTTCTTTAATGTTTCTAGTATGTTTCTCGCATGTTTCTTCTATGTTTCTTTAATGTTTCTCGCATGTTTCTTCTATGTTTCTTACATGTTTCTTACATGTTTCTTCCATGTTTCTTCTATGTTTCTTTAATGTTTCTAGTATGTTTCTCGCATGCTTCTTCTATGTTTCTTCTATGTTTCTTTAATGTTTCTAGTATGTTTCTCGCATGTTTCTTCTATGTTTCTTACATGTTTCTTTAATGTTTCTAGTATGTTTCTCGCATGTTTCTTATATGTTTCTAGTATGTTTCTCGCATGTTTCTTCTATGTTCCTAGTATGTTTCTCGCATGTTTCTTCTATGTTTCTTCTATGTTTCTTACATGTTTCTTTAATGTTTCTAGTATGTTTCTTGCTTGTTTCTTCTATGTTTCTAGTAAGATTCTTCTATGTTTCTCGCATATTTCTTCTATGTTTCTAGTAAGATTCTTCCATGTTTCTTCTATGTTTCTTTAATGTTTCTAGTATGTTTCTCGCATGCTTCTTCTATGTTTCTTACATGTTTCTTTAATATTTCTAGTATGTTTCTCGCATGTTTCTTCTATGTTTTTTACATATTTCTTTAATGTTTCTAGTATGTTTCTCGCATGTTTCTTTTATGTTTCTTACATGTTTCTTTAATGTTTCTAGTATGTTTCTCGCATGTTTCTTCTATGTTTCTTATATGTTTCTAGTATGTTTCTCGCATGTTTCTTCTATGTTCCTAGTATGTTTCTCGCATGTTTCTTCTATGTTTCTTCTATGTTTCTTACATGTTTCTTTAATGTTTCTAGTATGTTTCTTGCTTGTTTCTTCTATGTTTCTAGTAAGATTCTTCTATGTTTCTCGCATATTTCTTCTATGTTTCTAGTAAGATTCTTCTATGTTTCTCGCATATTTCTTCTATGTTTCTAGTAAGATTCTTCTATGTTTCTCGAATATTTTCACTATGTTTTGCGCATGTTTCTTCTATGTTTCATGGATGCTTCTTCGATGTTTATGTATTTTTCTTCTATGTTTCTTGTATGTTTCTTTAATGTTTCTTGGATGTTTCTTCTCTGTTACTTGCATGTTTCTCCTATGTTTCTTGCATGCTTTTTCTGTCTGTTGTATTTTTCTTCTATGTTTCTTGCATTTTTCTTCTGTTTCTTGCATGTTTCTTGTATGTTTGGATTTTTTCAAAAGAATTTTCGACTACAACTAGTCATCAATTCGTGATCAAATTTTGCATACAAGCTCATGTTCGATAACAAAACACAAATTGATTCAAAATTCAACCAATCAAATAATCAATTAGTCGTAATTAATACATTTTCTAAATATAGAAAATGTACTACGCTAAGGGGAGATAAGTCGTGGTTTGTATGTCAACAACAATACACACTAGTGACTTTACTTGGCGAATGGTAAGGCCTTAGTTTGACAGACATAAATTTAATGCAGAGGCATAGTAAAGGGGCACTCTCAGGGCGGCGCCACACTCAGAGAAGCAAAAAAAAATAATAAATTATTGTAGTCATTTCAGTTAGTAATACATCCTAAGGTTATTTGTATTATATTATAATTAAAAACGTTATATTTATAAGCCTATATTTCAGTGTGACAGAGCGACACAGAATGAAGGGCGGGGGCGCTCACGTTATTCTCACTTCGCCTCTGATTCAATGTTTAGGTCACATGTCTTCATTTGCACAAAGGATTTTTCTGTTGTGCGAAAAACTGTTAATAGTTTCATCTTGACGACTCATCCTTTATTTCTTTATTTTTAAATATATATTTTAACATTTGTAAAGTTTTAGAGCGCTCCTCCTACACACTTTCTCTACTTTTTGTCTCTCTCTTCTTGAACTGTACAGCTAGAAGAGATGAACCTCTACATGAATCTAAGCTGGATCTTTCAAATCAGTAGGCAATCAAAGAGCGGGGGATTTACTTCATTATGACAGTCTCGTGGAGGCGCTGATGATTCATTTACAAGAGTGAACACTTTTGGCCTCTTTATGTGTTTGTGTGTGTGACTGTCTGTGTGTGAATGTATAAGTGTGTGTGTGTGGCACTCCACACCCAAGTCTTTGAGTGGAGACTAAGAGAAAAAGGAACCAATTGGCTGAGACCTACTTAACAGACAGTTACGTGTATTTAATTAAGTATCACCGTCACCTATTTCTTAGTCTGTTAAACCGTCGAGGCGCCACACATGATCTGTTGGACGTCTAAATCAATTCTTTTCTGTTTTGCCTGGAATAGAATATGTTTCAATGACAGGCCTGTCCATTCTTTAACGTTGTCTCCCATCGCTTTCTCTGTCTGCCTATTCTTCTTTTCTCTGGTACTGTTTCCTGAAGGAAGGTCTTTGAACCTTTAAAAATGGCTATTTAGCTAGCGTTTTTTGAGAATTATCAGCTGGTCATTAACACAATTACTGTTGTGATCCTGTTTTGAATCTCCTCATTTGGGGATGCGGTCTTTGGAGGTGATACCTAGCATCTTTGTGCAACAATTCCATTGCTATGATCATCCCCTCTAGTTCTGCAGTTAGCCTCCAAGATTCGCTAGCATACAAAATGTGGCCATGACCAAGGTGGGCATTAATCTGATTTTTGGGCCGATGGCAGATACCTGTAGAAGCATTTACAAATACGTACCGATGTTTGAGCTCAGAGATCCAGTTTAGATCTTACAAATCTGGAGCAATGTGGTTAGAAATTGTTATATTTGACACTGTACACTGTACATTCATCAGTGTTAAATGGGCTGAGTTTTAAATTTATCAATTCAAACACATTTTTTTTTAGTCTACGTCAACGCAAAGACTTACGAAACAGGATCAAAATGTGACCTTAACAAGCAAATTATAAACAATCCTTTAAAAAAGGCAACAACAACAAAGCTTGTCTATAGGGGAAGAACTCCGTCTTTAAAGCTGTCTCTAAAAATGTATATGTTATTTCCCTTATTCGATATAAAAAAAAATTAATTACCAACAAATAATTGACTAATTGAGTATTTTTCTTATAGACTCATGTTTTGTTAGGTACGATAAATAATTGTTTAAAGTATTAACTTGATGGGAGAATACGTGAGGGAGAAATAGCGTAAACAAAAATTTAAGGGGGCTAAGCCCAACAAATTTAGCCATAGCTGTGAATACTAACGTATTAGATTTCCGTTTTGCTATTACACAGAATAACTACTAGTCAGTAATTAATTTTCTTACTGGTTGCTTTTATTTTTATTGATTTATGTCTTGTCTATGTCAATGAATAATTGTACTAAGTTTCAGCTTGATCCGAGAAAGGGTTTGGGAGAAATAACGTGTGCAAACTTTTTTACCAGACACACAGAGTGAGTTGATATAAGCTTTGTAAAAATGTAGAATATCGTCAGGATTTGAACACGAGTCGACCTTATTGACAGCGTCGAGTTACATTTTTTTCCAATAATAAAAAAGGGCTATTTACTAAATGAGAGTTAAAACTGAGCTAAAAGTATGGCCACACTCTACGAGAGGCCATCGAAAACAAGTAACTGCTGTAATACTTAGTGTAGTCCTGGAACACTGTTCCGTTAAAGAATTAGACTTCAGGGTTAAGCAAAGAAGGAATGACGTAACTGACAGGTGGGTGTTAACTGAATCATTTCAAAGTCCTTGTTTAATAGCCATGTTACGAGAACTGGATAATTGCTCGCTGGAGCTCTTCAGGTTTTCGCTTGTTTGCTGGTTCGCACCAAAAGTGGAGTCATTACCGTCAACGTTTACTGTGAAATGTGTTGGTTTCGTTCCCAGTACTTTTAATTTCTCAGCATTTATTCCTTTTCTATTTATTGTCATGAATATTTCTGCAACATTTATTGCTGTTTTTTTTAAATTAGAATTTAGATTGAGTAGCTGCTAAATCTGAATCAATGAAAAGAAAAGCAACATTTTATCAATTAATTATTGGTAATTAATTATTTTGTTTAATATCCGAAAAGGGAAATATTTTCTTCATTATTAAAATATAATTATACCCTTAGATAAGTTTAGTTTTTTTTTTTTTTAATATTTTAAAATTTTCCTTGTTATATTAAAAAAAAAAAACTTTATACTGTCAATACTTTGAGTTAGGACAGCAGCTACCCATTTCATTGTTTAATTATTCGTAGTTGTTGATGATAGCAGACTTACTATTTCAAGAGTCTTTTTTTATTTTTTTTTTCTTACCTTCTTTGGCAGTGCATTTATTATGCTAAATATGCCATTTTCAATCTATTTAACACAGATTGATCTTTCTGTCTGTATGGCATAAATACATTTCAGCTAAATGTGGTGTAATGTAACCAGTTCAATGACCAATCAGATATACATTGTCTTTTAGTTTTGGATAGACTTTAAAACCACGATGTCTCGTTTCGGAATCATACAGATACCATGCCCCAGGTGCAGGTAATTCTTATTTTAAGTGTCACGTATTACGAATTGAATTCTACTTTTAAATGGCTTGCCTAGGGGAAACGTGACAATAGAAAAGGAGTTGTGTCACTTCTTAAGTCTGAATTTAATCAAAGACTTACAATGAATAACAAAACAAAAAATGACACAAGAAATCGGAAGGTAAACTATCAACTTAATGTTTAATCAAATATAAAGTTACAAGAAAGAAAAATAAACATTTACTCAATACAGAATTGATGTGTTGACCAAAACCCTTTTACAAAAATGGCATGTAAAAATATTACAATACAAGAGTTTGAAAATATAATTACAAATACAAGCAAGGCCTTGAATAAAAAAAAAACTTACACGATCAAGTGGTATACCACGCACGGGTAGCGCAATGTCTCCGCTATTCTGTCCCACGGCTGTCTCCGTATGTCTGTCTGTCAACGTCACGCGGGCGGTCTTTATATAATCTACCGCGCGTCGACCTCAAGACAAATCCAGTGATTTCTAGAACCAAATACGTCATCAATTTCCCAGATCTAGAACGCTCTTCAAAGAGACAGAAAAAAAAACACCCTCCTTTCAACCAGAGGTACACACACAGGTCAAGGACCGGTCACTGTCTGTGTGGCTTGACGAATAAAATAAAAAAAAACTTATTACACAAGGGGCAGACAGCCTCCCCCGTCTCTCGACCGCAACAGGTCAAAGAAAGAAAAAAACAACGCCTAGATACGTAACACCTCCCTCCTAAAAATAAAAAGTTTACATTTCCACGAAATGGAAATCTTTTTAGAATTAAAAAAAAAATTTTACATTACAGAATGTATTTATCATGATATATATATAAAAAAATATACATCAAAATACTTTTTACAATCTAGATAAGGCATCGGCGATAACATTTTCGCTGCCTTTTATGTGTTTAAGATCTAGGTTGTACTCTTGTAAAAATAAACTCCACCTGAGAAGTCGTTGGTTCTTGCCAGACATTTTGTGGATAAATGTAAGGGGATTGTGGTCAGTAAATACAACCAGTGGCCATCTGGACCCACTGATATAAAAATCAAAGTGTTGTATAGATAGAATCAACCCAAGACATTCTTTTTCCACAGTAGAATAATTTCTTTGATGTCTATTAAATTTCTTGGAAAAGAAACAAATAGGGTGCTCTACTTGGAAATTATCTTCTTGGTAAAGGACTGACCCAACACCTGTGTCACTGGCGTCAATAGCTAACCTAAAAGGTTTTCCGAAGTCAGGAGCCATCAAAATGGGGGAGCTAGATAATATCTGCTTGATTTGGTTAAAGGCTTTCTGACATTCATCCGTCCAAGTAAATCGGACGTTCTTTCTCAGGAGGTTTGTTAAAGGACTGGCAATGACAGAAAAATTTTCGCAAAATTTTCTATAATATCCAGACATTCCCAAAAATCTTCGGAGTTGTTTCCGATCAGCAGGGATAGGGAAAGCTTGGATAGCTTCTACTTTGGCCATTACAGGTTTCACCTGGCCTTGTCCTACAATATGGCCTAAGTATTGGATTGAAGCCTGGCAAAAATCACTCTTACTCAGGTTTACAGTAATTTTTGCATGTAACAGTTTAGTAAAAAGACAATGCAGTTGTTTACAATGGCTAGAAAAATCTTGGCTAAAAATTACTACATCGTCTATGTATGCGTGGCAATTCTCCATGTCAGCAAGCAGGGCATTTATCATTCTCTGGAAAGTGGCAGGAGCATTCTTCATGCCAAATGGCATCACTTTGTATTGGTACAGACCATCAGGGGTGACAAAAGCGGAGATTTCCTTTGCCCTATCAGTCAGGGGAACCTGCCAATAACCTGAAAGTAGGTCTATTTTGGTGATGTACTTAGCGTCACCAATACGATCTATGAGATCGTCTATCCTAGGGATAGGAAACGAATCGGTCTTTGTGACAGCATTTACCTTACGGTAGTCTGTACAAAAACGATAAGTCTTGTCCTGTTTAGGTATCAAGACACATGGGGAGCTCCAGCTACTGGAACTTAGTTCAATGAGGTCATTTTCAAGCATATACTTGATTTCTGACCTAAGTATGGCAAGTTTTTCAGGGTTAACCCTGTAAGGATGCTGCTTGACTGGAGTAGCCTCGCCAACATCTACATCATGCATTATAACATTAGTCTGTTTTGGTACATCAGAAAAAATGTCATTAAATTCATTAATGAGTTTCATGATAACTGGCCTTTCTGTCGAAGACAGATGAGACAGTTTTACATCCAAATTCTGTAATACAAAAGAATTAGGTATTTTGTATTGTCCAAATTTCTCCTTTACAATATCATCATCAATAGGAGAAACATGGCTATTTGAACAACTTTTGACTGTATTTAAAACACAATTACTCTTCTCTGAGTGATCTGGCCTAGATACATAAGGCTTCAGCATGTTTATGTGACATAGCTGAGTCTTTTTCCTACGGTCAGGAGTTTTGATTGTGTAATTGAGGTCACTAATTTTGGTCTCAATTTCATAGGGACCAAAGTATCTGGCTTGCAAGGGTTGACCTGGTATGGGCAAAAATACAAGCACCTTATCCCCGGGAGAAAATTCTCTAACACGGGCCTTTCTATCATACCAGCGTTTCATGCTGGATTGGGTGTTTTGTAAGTTATTTTTGGCCAGAACACAAGCATCATAAAGTCTAGTTTTAAACTTACTTACATAGTCTAAAAGTCCTTCAGTGGCTGTTGGTGACAACAAAGTCTCTTTTATACATTTCAAGGGACCGCGCACCGAATGGCCAAAGACTAAGTCAAAAGGGCTGAATCCCAACGATTCCTGGACGGATTCACGGGTTGCAAACAGCAGCATGTGGATTCCTTCGTCCCAGTCTTTTTCGTGCTCAAAGCAATAGGTTCGGATCATGTTCTTGAGAGTCTGATGGAATCGCTCAAGAGCGCCTTGCGACTCGGCATGATACGCACTTGACATGCAGTGTTTGATGCCCAACTGAGTCATGACTTGCTTGAAAAGATTGGCCGTGAAATTCGTTCCTTGGTCCGATTGGATGGACTTTGGTAGACCAAATAGAGTAAAGAACTTGATTAAGGCCTTCACAATGTTTGATGCTTTTATGTTCCTTAGAGGAATAGCCTCAGGAAAACGAGTTGAAGCACACATAAGGGTCAACAGGTATTGGTTGCCAGCTTTTGTCCTTGGGAGAGGACCAACACAGTCAATAAGTACTCTGCTGAAAGGTTCTTCAAAGGCTGGAATCGGCTTCAGAGGAGCAACAGGGATCTTTTGATTTGGCTTGCCAACCATCTGACAGGCATGACAGGATCGGCAGTACTGGATGACATCTTTCTTCAAACGTGGCCAGAAGAAGTGTGACATAATCTTGTGGTATGTCTTGTGGATGCCGAGATGACCTGACATTGGTGTGTCATGAGCCAGATTCATGATGTACGCTCGGTATCTTTCTGGTAACACGATTTGATGGCATATTCTCCATTCTTCTTCGTTGGATGCGTCTGGAGGTTTCCATTTCCTGAAGAGCATATCATCTTGGATGTAGTAGCACGTTGATGCTAGCTCTGCCTCTTGTGATGTCATTGCGGTTTCTCGGAGTTTGGCGAGCTCTGGATCCTTCTTTTGGTCCTCAATCAACTGTTTTCGAGTTGATGCCGGCTTTTCAGAATTTGGCGTTGGTTCTTCTTCAAGAGAAGCAAAGAATGTGGTGCTCAAGTCCACATCATCGTGGTTACTGTTGGCTTTGATGACGTTCTCTTCTTGAGATGCTTTCAACCTCATTGCCCTTGTTACTGCACACGCTGGATATAACTCTAGGTCTTCCTCGGGTGTGGCAGATAAGTCGGGTGTTTGAGTGACGATGGGTTCGGCTATCACCTTTCCACCTGCTAAGTCATTGCCTAACAGCAACGAGATGCCTTCCAATGGTAATGTTGGTCGGACACCTACAACAACCGGTCCAGTAATGAGATTTGACTTTATGTCGATTAGATGTAGAGGCACATCTATACATCCAAGCTCTACGCCTCGTAACAGGATGCTCTTCCCAGTCGATGATGATTTTGACAAGGGCAAGATACCCTCTAAAAGTAGCGATTGTGAGGCACCTGTGTCTCTCAAAATGGTGATAGGTCGTAGACTTGTAGAATCACCGGGTAGTGATACAAATCCTTCCGAAATGAAAGGCTTAAAATCCTCTAATAAAACATCAATTTTGGTTGATGCAGACTGGACTTGGGTCGAACTCTCGCTGGAGTCATTGACATCTTTAGGAGACGCAGTGGAGAAACTCTTTTTTGAGTCAGTAGAACATCTTGTGGATGTATTTGGAGAACTCTTGATGGAGTCATTGGAACATCGGGGTGATGTCTTATGGGAACTCTGGATAGAGTCATGGGAACATCGGGATGATGTATTATGGGAACTCTGGATAGAGTCATTGGAACATCGGGGTGATGTCTTATGGGAACTCTGGATAGAGTCATTGGAACATCGGGGTGATGTATTATGGGAACTCTGGATAGAGTCATGGGAACATCGGGATGATGTATTATGGGAACTCTGGATAGAGTCATTGGAACATCGATGTGATGTATTAGGTAAACTCTTGTTTGAGTCATTAGAACATCGGCTTGATGTATTTGAAAAACTCTTGGTTGAGTCATTGGAACATCGTAAAGATGAATTTGAAGAACTCACTGTTGAGTCATTTGAATATCGTGGAGACATTTTCGGAGAGTCTTGTACAGTCAATACATTTGAAACAGGTGGTGTCGAGGTATTCTTGATATGACTTGATGATGAGGGAGTAAACCTCGACGACCACTGTACTGTGCAAGCGCTGACTTTTGAAGGAGCTTTTTCGTTTCTCTTCCTCAATTTCCAACAATCGTCAATTTTATGGCCTTCTCGTTTGCAGTAGGAACAAGTAGCTTTACTTGTAGTAGGTTTTCTGTCGTTTGTACTGCTGTTCTTGATGGAGTTGCTAGCAGTGGACTCAGGCTGTTTGACTTGTTTTGGCTTGACATCCGTCGTATACTTGGCAAATTGATGTGATATTATATAATCGTCTGCCAACACTGCAGCCTTGTGCACATCTTCCTCGCCACGATCAGCTATATGCGTACGGACGTCCAGCCGCACACAACTCTTGAACTCTTCCATCAGCATTAGGTTCTTGAATTTTGCAAAGTCGGTGCCGATTTCCCTGGAAGTGAGCCATTTCTCAAAGCGTCGCTCCTTTTCCCGCAGGAATTCTACATGGGTTTGGCCATCCGATTTGCGACAATCCCTGAACTGCTTTCGGTAAGCTTCCGGAACAAGTTCATATGCCTTAAGAATTAAGGCCTTAACAACATTATAATCTTTTTGTTGTTCAATGGTCAAAGAACAAAATACCTCTGCAGCTCTACCAGTCAAAACTGTTTGCAGCAAAGTGGGCCACAAAGTTTCAGGTACATTAAAATTTTTCACAGCAAGTTCAAATTGTGGAAAATAATTGTCAATTGTGGCTTCATTAAAGCGTGGAATTATTTTCAAAAATTTTATTGCTTCAGCAGTATGACTGACAGGGGAAGAATCTGGTCTTACATTAGCAGCTAACTCTAATTTTTTAAACTCTATTTGTAATTTCATTTCTATTTCTTTCTGCTCTCTCTGCTCTCTAGCCGCTGCAAGCTCTAATTCTTTTTGTTTAATTTCTCTCTGCTCTCTAGCCGCTGCAAGCTCTAATTCTTTTTGTGCGGCCTGTTGTTTAATTTCCTTCTCTTTTAAAGCTAGCTGGGCTTCTATTTCCATTTGTTTTAATTTTATCTGAAGTTCTAAATCTGATTTACCCTCATCGGGTCTAAGGGTTTCTAAAAGGTCTTCAGAAAACACTTCCTCGTCTACATAATGGATTACAATGTTATCTCTGATTTCTTGTTTAAGGGCATTTGATTTTATTTTTAACCCTAAATGTTTAGAAATAAGGACCAGTTCCTTCCTAGTAAAAGCATCAAGCTCTTCCACAGAGGGATTTGCAAGAAAAACCTGAATATCCATGACTAACTAGCAACTATTACAAGCAAAAATATGTATACAATGTAAATATACAGTACAAAATCAGTACAACAAAAAAAAAACCTTAAGAGAGTTTGGTCAATACTATTGATACTTTACTTCCGACTCTTTGAACCAAAAAAAATTTTGTTAAAATCAACTTCGCCTTTACAAAATTACTCAAGTAAGACGAAAATAGGTTCAGAAAAATATCCCGGACGAGCCCCCAAACTTCTTTTGTCACGTATTACGAATTGAATTCTACTTTTAAATGGCTTGCCTAGGGGAAACGTGACAATAGAAAAGGAGTTGTGTCACTTCTTAAGTCTGAATTTAATCAAAGACTTACAATGAATAACAAAACAAAAAATGACACAAGAAATCGAAAGGTAAACTATCAACTTAATGTTTAATCAAATATAAAGTTACAAGAAAGAAAAATAAACATTTACTCAATACAGAATTGATGTGTTGACCAAAACCCTTTTACAAAAATGGCATGTAAAAATATTACAATACAAGAGTTTGAAAATATAATTACAAATACAAGCAAGGCCTTGAATAAAAAAAAAACTTACACGATCAAGTGGTATACCACGCACGGGTAGCGCAATGTCTCCGCTATTCTGTCCCACGGCTGTCTCCGTATGTCTGTCTGTCAACGTCACGCGGGCGGTCTTTATATAATCTACCGCGCGTCGACCTCAAGACAAATCCAGTGATTTCTAGAACCAAATACGTCATCAATTTCCCAGATCTAGAACGCTCTTCAAAGAGACAGAAAAAAAAACACCCTCCTTTCAACCAGAGGTACACACACAGGTCAAGGACCGGTCACTGTCTGTGTGGCTTGACGAATAAAATAAAAAAAAACTTATTACACAAGGGGCAGACAACCTCCCCCGTCTCTCGACCGCAACAGGTCAAAGAAAGAAAAAAACAACGCCTAGATACGTAACAAGAGAGATAACTAAGCAAATCGTTTACTGTTTATATCTACAATTTTTTTAAAATAGTTTTTGTGCCGGCTTCTGACACCATAAAAAAGCTTAACAAATATTTCTCTCCCAACTTTTGACGGGTCGTAATGTGTGTGTGACAATATGTTTTCTTAGATTTCCTTCCAATAACTAAGGCGAACAAATGATTTACTTATTTATTTTATGCTAAAAATACAATATTTCTGTAGCATATAAAAAAAAGATGGCCGACGTATTCTTCGGTTACAAGGCGATAGTAAATCCAGAAAGGTGACGAAGTTGAAATAACTCGTTCTACTGTTTGTAAACAAGCTAACAATCTGAGAGTATGGTCATGTTATGGTATGTGACTATGTAATGGCGTGAACTGAGATGCTATATTTAGCGGATGATGGATTCCATGTAGTTATTTTTTTTTTAAGCTGTGAGTGTTTAAAGAGAAGTCACGTGATAGGACAAAATGGCGAGAACAAGTAGATAGTGTTTGCATCAGTTGTGTATTTGTGTGCGATTTTGCTTTATATGTGGGATCGTGTGTGGGTGTGTGTTTACATGTTTCTGATGTTCTTTCAGATTATGAAGATAATTACATCCTAGCCCAAACCTCCGCCAGGACGACGGGTAGGGTTTGAACCCGTGATCCTCCATACCAACTTACGACCAGAGCGCATAAGACACGATCATGAATCCATCCAGCTGTCGAGCTATATATTAATAGCATTATGGATCAACCGTATTTATTTCAATGTTTAATGTTTATTATAAAAAGATTTGTGATTTATAATTTATCATCAGAATCTGTCGCTCCAAAAAGGCTGCGCCAAAACGACAATCGCGCCAAAACACTGCCCAGTTATATTGACGCTCAATGAACCTATCGATCCTTATCTTTTTGTCTGTTATATCATTATAGCCCCTTGAGCCTACAATGTGCTTGTTAACAGCGCTTTATAAATAAAATTAATATCATTATAATTATAACTAGTCGACCCACGGCGTAGTATACGCCGCTATTTTGCAGGGCCGGCCTTAGGCCACTGAAAACTATGTGACCGCAGTGGGCCCCGCACTTGCATAGACCCCCGCTAATTCTAGGTGTAAATTATTTAATTAAACCATTTTATAACTTATAACAGATTTTCCGCGGCCGCCTGATTTACCAGGATGTCCTTGGAAATCTCCTGAAATTGCAAAATATACGAAAAAGTCCTGGAAATCTCTGGAAATTATTAAAATCTTTAGAAAACGAATAAAATCTCCTGAAATATTGACAAAATTGTCATTTTGGGATGTATTTCAATATGGAAAACGCCAATCCCACGCGCGATAAAAAAAACGGCATTATACAATACCCGTTATTGTGGAATCTGGAGAAAGAAGCTTCTCGCGCCTCAAACTAATGAAGAATTAATTACTTGAGGTCAACAATTCTCGAAGATAGATTGAAATATTTGGTAATTCTTGCTACTGAGCGTTGTGACAAGTTGGATTAAAATATTGGCCGTTTGGGTGTCTAGGGGATTTTATAGTTTGAGAACCCACACTCGCTCATATAATCTACAGTCACAGCGTTATAATGCAGGCAACAAATACTATGATATAAAGTTATGTACAGTTTATTATACAAAATAAGATAATTAGAGGTGAAATGCTGTACAGTTGCAAGGATGGGACCTGGCGAATTTACATGTAGGAGACTATCATCATTAGATATTAGAACCAAGTGGTCTGAGTGTCATTAAGCTGGTCGCTTAGCTTTTGGTCCGGTGCTGCACTGATGAGACGGGTGTGGCTTGTACTGATGCTGTCTGCTGGTGGGCTGGCGTAGTGGATCCAGGCTCCGGGTGCAGTCCAACGTTGTATGGTTGCAGAGCTAAGCTGCGACTACCATTCAGTTAAGCCAGTGACGAGTCTGTGGCTAGCGTTGTTACTTGGACTCTTAAAGGATGAGTAGGACTGATGTCTGCAGATCTGGTGCCAACAAATCTGGTATCAGCTTTAGGTTGCTAAGATTTCAGGCGGATGTCGCCTATAAATAAAAGCTGCAACGACATGATGTAATAATCGGTTTAGCCATAATGACAACATTTGGAGGTAGATGTCTTTTCGTGAAGGACATCTTAAGAATGATGTAGAGAAACTATAAACTAGTTTCATAAATATAAATTGGAACTAACAAATAAATAGTGCATCCCATCAAGAGGAATAACAACAATAATGGGAACTCCCATAAAGGGAAATAACAAACCGTAATGAGTGATATATGATAAAGTATTACAAGTGATGTTCACCAGTCACGGTGAATAGCAAGTTCATACATCGCTTAGATAAATGAGATGAAAGGGGAAGGGGAGATCAACGTCTGATACTCGCCAAAGCTCTCACATAAGTACACATAGAGCATAAGTAAATACATACTTAGTAATAAGACATGTTTACAGAAATGTTTTGATAATTCCCTGCTAAGGAATTAATCAATGATAATATATTGAAGGCTCGTGCTGAGCGCTAATATATCAGAGTTAAATTAATAATAGTTAAAGAGCTAAATACATGTGGTAAGATTTTTAATACATTCTAGTCCAGATGGCTTGAACATTTAGCCACAAAGTTATGATATAAAATATAAGCATAAGGTAATCTACTTACATTAACCGTAAGGAATACACAAATAATGTAGTAATTAAATGCACAATTATATATATATATGCATCACTAAGTAAAATGGTTCTCAAGCACTCTACTAAGTTACATACCACCAATCCAAAGTGAAATAAGGGAGTGAAAATAGTCCAGAGCTCAAGCAAGAGATAGATGTGCTCTCCAGCGAGAATGAGATCGAACGATAAAGTTTTGTCCATATACACGTGGAGAGGGGGGGAATGAGTGGTGGGAGATAAGTGCAAAGGTGATCTAGACTATCTGGCGTCTTCTGACAAAGGAATCACCGCTTGACCGTGACGAGAGTTTCCGGGCGTAAGACATTGCGCGAAGGCGCGAGTTGAAAGTCCAGGAAATTCGCCCAGTTGGCGTAGAGGATATAAAAGGGGGGGGTGATTATCAAATATGACGACGGCGCCTAGGGAGGTAGGGGTTGGATTGGAGGGATGGTAGTGATGTCTTAGCTCTTGATTGGCTGAATTAGTAAAATTGATAATTAATAGCGTGTGAATAAATTAATTAAATGCTTTGACCTGAGTGATACCTTGAGTGAGCTAAAACGGTTTGTCACAAGCGGGATCAGAATTTTTATGATATACTGTATGACTTCGCTACACGCAAGGCTCGTAAAGTAATTCTGTACGTAGTATAGAATGAATAAAATGCAAAGGCGAATTTATTTTCTAATACAAACTCTTAATTTTCACTTATTATCCGTATTTCTACCGAAACTTGTCCCCTCGCAATCCGTTTTGCATAGAGCCGCGCAATAATGAATTCCGGCCCTCCTTTTTAGTGATGGGTGAATACAGAGTAGATTACTTCCCCCCCCCCCTTTTCTTCTTTTTTTTGCCGCAAAAGTTAAGTGGGGTAACTCTAGTCCGACTTGCAGAAATAAAAGAGTGATCTTTGATTTTGATGTTATCACGCATGGTTGGGCCATGAAAAGAATTATATATATATATATATATATATATATATATATATATATTAAAAACTTATAATATATATATATTAGGGGTGCACCGGATAGTCCCTCCGGCTCCGGCTTCTGGCGAATATCCGGCATTTTTTACTATCCGGTGCTATCCGGCTCCGGTGGGATATCACTAACGGATAGTAAACCGGATAGTAAAAAATACACCTATTTAATATGCATAAAGTGGACCTCGTTCCATTACTGTCTGTTATAGAATGTATTAATGTTTATATGAAAACAAAATAATGTGATTAAAAATAGAGCCATTATAAATATGCACCAAACATCGTTTATTATAAAGACAAGGCATGTTAATAACTTAATATAAATAGAGATGAAACTTTACATCGTAAATGCGCTTTACATACAGAGATGCAATGGCTGGCACTTTTTTCAATTTGTCTTGACCTTTGAGTAATTTAGTTAACATGTTAAAATGTTACATTCCTTGACTACGTCATGCTGACCAGACGCCTGTCTAGCTGTGCGGGCATATCTCCAGAGGTAGAGATGAACAACTCCCACCCCCTTTTATTTGTGTAGTCTATCACATTGAGTTTTTTATAGGTAGGTAACCACAAGTTAAATACGATGGACGTAGGTTTAATGTCAGCGTATGGACACTCTCTAGTGGTCACACCTTTCGAGGGAACTGAGTTTGTTTACTTAGTAGTTAATCTTTATTTGGGGGGGGGGGGGGCTGGACTACAAGAGCCACACCTCTAAGGTAACCAGGTATATTTCTAGATGAACAACTCCCTCCCCCTTTTATTTGTTTAGCCCATCACATTGAGTTCATTGATTGACAGGTGACCCCAAGTCAGAAACGATGGACGTAAGCACTCACTAGAGGTCACACGAGGGAACTAGGTTTGTAATTGGGGGGGGGGGACTAGACTTTACATTATAAATTCGTATTACATACGTAGCAGCGATATCTGGCACACTGGCTTGTCTTGACCTTTGAGTGGTCTAGTAAACATGTCATATTCCTTAACTACGTCACGCTGATAATCTGTCTAGATGTGCGGGTATATCTCCAGAGGTAGAGATGAGCTACCCCCACCTCCTTTTGTTTGTTTAGTCCATAACATTGAGTTCACAGATAGGCAGCTGACCACATTAAGCCATGTCTAGAGGTCACATCTTATGAGGGAACTGAGTTTGTTTACTTAAAGTAGAATTGTCATTAGGGGCGGGACTACAAGCGAAATCTCTATAGGGTTAATTTGGTATGAGTTTGTTTATTATGAGATGATATCCTTTCTGCATATTTTCCATTTAATATGACGGACTTCGAAGCTCCATATTGGCAGGCTTACACACACAGTAAAGAAAGGTACCCCTTGCGATCTTTAGAGCAGATAATATAAAGGTCATCTGTTTCTTTGGCTGGGTGGTGCATAAGGAATCACAGTTTTCACCAGGATTTGAACCCAGGACTCGTCGGTTCAGAAGCCAAGCACTTTACCACTCAGCCACTGCTCCTCCTACAATTGTTTTCAAATACTATGGAAAAGAAGCAGACACATAAAGCGATGAGAAGACATCTTATCTTATCTTATCTTATATAATAAAGTAATGGACAGGTCTGTCAATGAAAGAGACTAATCCTGAAATGCACAGGTCTGTCAATGAAAGAGACTACTCCTGAAATGGACAGGTCTGTCAATGAAAGAGACTAATCCTGGAATGGACAGGCCTGTCAATGAAAGAGACTACTCCTGGAATGTACAGGTCTGTCAATGAAAGAGACTCCTCCTAAAATGGACAGGTCTGTCAATGAAAGAGACTACTCCTGAAATGGACAGGTCTGTCAATGAAAGAGACTAACCCTGGAATGGACAGGTCTGTCTATGAAAGAGAGTACTCCTGGAATGGACAGGTCTGTCAATGAAAGAGACTACTCCTGGAATGGAGTCGAATTGAGAGAAAAGGTCATATCATTAAGGTCCAACAGATTAAGAGACATGCGAAGTTGAAGGTCTCCCTTAAAAACTTATATTTTATGTTATTTATGTTTATATTTTACATTACTTTAAAAAAAAGTACCAAAGAAACATAACCATACAGCATGCAGGCATTATTTAGGACAAAATTTTAAGACCCATTAATGTCTTAGTTGTAATCATTTTGATTGCCTGCTTCTAGATGTAGTTATAAATGTCTTTCCCTGACTTGTTGCCAGCTTGCACAATTAGCAATGCATGGCAGACATCAGTCAATGAAAGCCTCCTGCAAGACTTCCTAGCACTTATCTCTTATTCCGACCCAAGGGTTATAGTTATCTAGTATATTTGACTTGCATCCTGAGTGTAAAGATATCGATAGATGAATGACTTACGGTAGGGATGGAAAGTTTCGCTAGTACATAGTAACTATTTATACCTATTGAATGGTGCGTGCTGAATTAGACATCAATCTCGAAGGATAAGATTGATAAAAGAGAAGACATTTGTTTATCTCTATAACTGAAAACTAAAATGTTTCGGCATTTCTGGTTCGATATGTCAAGTGGTCTACATTTTCTGACTGGTCAAGAGAAGGTCGTCCAATCTCAAGCAGGACATGAAGCTCGTCAAGATAGACAACGACATGTGGGAGGAAAATAAAACAAAGGACATGCCCACAAGGAGGGACAGCATAAAAGGGGTGGACATAGATTGCACCCACAAACTGTAGTCCTAGATTGCACCCACAAGGAGAGCAAACATAAAGCAGTGGTCCTAGATTGCACCCACAAGGATGGTAAGCATAAAGCAGTGATCCTAGACTGCACCCACAAGGATGGTAAGCATAAAGCAGTGGTCCTAGACTGCACCCACAAGGATGGTAAGCATAAAACAGTGGCCCTAGATTGCACTCACAAGGATGGTAAGCATAAAGCAGTGGTCCTAGATTGCACCCACAAGGATGGTAAGCATAAAGCAGTGGTCCTAGACTGCACCCACAAGGATGGTAAGCATAAAGCAGTGGTCCTAGACTGCACCCACAAGGATGGTAAGCATAAAACAGTGGCCCTAGATTGCACTCACAAGGATGGTAAGCATAAAGCAGTGGTCCTAGATTGCACCCACAAGGAGAGCAAACATAAAGCAGTGGTCCTAGATTGCACACACAAGGATGGTAAGCATAAAGCAGTGGTCCTAGATTGCACCCACAAGGAGAGCAAACATAAAGCAGTGGTCCTAGATTGCACCCACAAGGAGAGCAAACATAAAGCAGTGGTCCTAGTTTGCACCCACAAGGATGGTAAGCATAAAGCAGTGGTCCTAGACTACACCCACAAGGATGGTAAGCATAAAGCAGTGGTCCTAGATTGCACCCACAAGGATGGTAAGCATAAAGCAGTGGTCCTAGATTGCACTCACAAGGATGGTAGGCATTAAACAGTGGTCCTAGATTGCACCCACAAGGATGGTAAGCATTAAACAGTGGTCCTAGATAGCACCCACAAGGATGGTAAGCATTAAACAGTGGTCCTAGATTGCACTTACAAGGATGGTAAGCATTAAACAGTTGTCCTAGATTGCACCCACAAGGATGGTAAGCATTAAACAGTGGTCCTAGATTGCACCCACAAGGATGGTAAGCATTAAACAGTGGTCCTAGATTGCACCCACAAGGATGTTAAGCATTAAACAGTTGTCCTAGATTAAAGATGGAATACACAAACGAAGTTGGTAAAAGACTAAAAACACATCAGATTCTGTCAAGTACTAAAACTTTTACTTTGTGTCTTTAGTACTAGGGATACCAAAAATTAATCCCTTTTTAAAGATATAAACATACAGACATATAAACATACAGACATATAAACAGACAAACATATAATCGAACGATCATTTTGATGTGTTTGGTATTTTGAAAACAAATTCTTTAAAAATAAAATTTATGGCATAATCCTAATTAGCATAGACAACATTTCTTAACAATCCAATTTTGAATAATTATCTCTCATTTTGATATTTAATTTTACTGTAATATTTAGCGAGTTTTTTTTTAGAATGAAAATGTGAGAAATTACAGAAAATTAAACAAAATATTTTTAAATGTCTAATATCAGTGTCACCTGAATCGCTTTATGGAAACAGCTTATCATACTTAAATGTCAAGAACATTTAAATTATTACAAGGGGGAATTTACTGAAATGGTTTCCTTGCACAAATTATCTTAATTCTGTTCATGAACATACTGATACTTTGGGTTCATGATAAAAATCGTTATGTTTGAAAAAAAAATACCGCAATTACTGGGTGCTAAACCCTACTGAACCCATCACCAAGGCTGAAAGACACCGCAATTACTGGGTGCCAAACCCTACTGAACCCATCGCCAAGGCTGAAAGACACCGCATTTACTGGGTGCCAAACCCCACTGAACCCATCGCCAAGGCTGAAAGACACCGCAATTACTGGGTGCCAAACCCTACTGAACCCATCGAAAAGGCTGAAAGACACCGCAATTACTGGATGCGAAACCCTACTGAACCCATCGCCAAGGCTGAAAGACACCGCAATAACTGGGTGCCAAACCCTACTAAGATCATCGCCAAGGCTGAAAGACACCGCAATAACTGGGTGCCAAACCCTACTGAACCCATCGCTAAGGCTGAAAGACACCGCAATTACTGGGTGCCAAACCCTACTGAACCCATCGCCAAGGCTGAAAGACACAGCAATTACTGGGTGCCAAACCCTACTGAACCCATCGCCAAGGCTGAAAGACACCGCAATAACTGGGTGCCAAACCCTACTGAACCCATCGCCATGGCTGAAAGACACCGCAAAAACTGGGTGCCAAACCCTACCGAACCCATCGCCAAGGCTGAAAGACACCGCAATAACTGGGTGCCAAACCCTACTGAACCCATCGCCAAGGCTGAAAAACACCGCAATAACTGGGTGCCAAACACTACTGAACCCATCGCCAAGGCTGAAAGACACCGCAATAACTGGGTGCCAAACCCTACTGAACCCATCGCCAAGGCTGAAAGACACTGCAATAACTGGGTGCCAAACCCTACTGAACCCATCGCCAAGGCTAAAAGACACCGCAATTATGGGTGCCAAACCCTACTGAACCCATCGCCAAGGCTGAAAGACACCGCAATAACTGGGTGCTAAACCCTACTGAACCCATCGCCAAGGCTGAAAGACACCGCAATAACTGGGTGCCAAACCCTACTGAACCCATCGCCAAGGCTGAAAGACATCGCAATTAATGGGTGCCAAACCCTACTGAACTCATTGCCAAGGCTGAAAGACACCGCAATTACTGGGTGCCAAACATCCTACTGAACCTGAAAGAAGAATTCCAAGCTTTTGAGAGTAAATGCTACCAAAAAAAATTATGGGTATCAGATAACAGGAAAGAATACAAATGAGTTTGTACTTTAACAGATACACTCTTTATACAGTGATTAGCTGCAACAAACCGGTTCGGTCACATTGTCAGACTCAACTCATCGTGAAAGGTGCAGTAAAGTAGCACGGGCTGGACCAACGTACAAGAATGGACCGACAGCTCTCTTGATAGCCTCTTACTGCTGAGCAGGACTAATCGAGGGATTTGGCTACACGAACAGAAACAGCACCCCTACGACGAAAGTCAAAGGAAAGATGATAATGATGATGATGATGATAATGATGAAGATGACATCCTTCTTCTATAATGTATCTGTAGGCTGCAAAGAAATCTTGCTATTTTAATGCGCGGTTGTGTATCGAAAAGAACAACGTTAGCTGCTATCTCCATCTGTAAAGAACTTCAAATATTCTAGTGTGTTGATTTGCAGAAGAAAATACAAGATTTCGAATATTCTTCGCATTTAATAATCCCAAACCATATTTACAACAATTTGTCCAGCTGTAAAATTTGATTTAAACTTTTATACCACACATGCGTATTCCGTATACACTTATAGGCATATTGTATTGATTATTGCCATGAAAAAACAACAATCCAGAAGTTGATTAGGCTTGAATTATACGATTGATAAATGGAAAAGGAAACATAATCACGATTTTTAATTGAACAAAAGCTTACATAACGTTTGAATTTATGTAATTACAATAAGATGATCAAGAGAGCAGCTCCCAAGAAATGTCAGCCAAGAATTGTGTCTAATGTGGCCGATTCACTTCACAAGCACGCACGCACTGCACTAGTCGTTTGTGTCTTGCTGGTGGTATCACGTTGCCTGATGCCGATGGCTCTGCATTTCTCTCGCTCTCAGGCTACCCGCAGTGCAGCGGCCCTGTATTCCAACATCCATGTTGTGCGCCGACAGATTGTAAATGGGCACCATTGATGGTAGTGTGAAGGATACAGTTAGCTCATTAGGATATTTTTATATATGGCGGAAAGCTATGAATGGCTAGAATTTTGGTGTATCCTGTGTACAAGAGAACGAAGTGCTGATTAGCTATGTGTTTCTTTAGAGGATCAATGTTTTTTACACCTTTTAGCAATGCAGAATCAATGTTTTGAAGCTGTCCCGTTTGTAGAACAGTTTACAGTGGTACTACCTCGTTGTATAGTACTTTCAGTTTAAGACTTAAAACTGAAACAAATTGGTAACTAACTAGTGGTGACAAAGAAGATTTGATGCGAAGATCGACTGCCACCAAATTGAGATATTGTCACACTGGTTTTTTTTTATTTAGTTGGCAACAGTGAAGCTAAATTTATCGTCCTTGGCATTGGTAAATCTGATCGGAAATATCTTCATGTTTTGTGTTTAGGGTTAGACATCACAGACTACGTGAATGTTACCATTTGACCTAAGTTGTGTAGCTAGATGGAGGTAGGCTTGATTATTTGAAAGTTGTGTAGCTAGATGGAGGTAGGCTTGATTATTTGACCTAAGTTGTGTAGCTAGGTGGAAGTAGGCTTGATTATTTGACCTAAGTTGTGTAGCTAGATGGAAGTAGGCTTGATTATTTGACCTAAGTTGTATAGCTAGATGGAAGTAGGCTTGATTATTTGACCTAAGTTGTGTAGCTAGATGGAGGTAGGCTTGATTATTTGACCTAAGTTGTGTAGCTAGATGGAGGTAGGCTTGATTATTTGACCAAAGTTGTGTAGCTAGGTGGAAGTAGGCTTTAATATTTGACTGAATTAGTGTAGCTAGGTGGAAGTAGACTTGATTATTTGACCTAAGTTGTGTAGCTAGGTGGAGGTAGGCTTAATTATTTGACTAAAGTTGTGTAGCTAGGTGGAGGTAGGCTTGATTATTTGACTAAAGTTGTGTAGCTAGGTGGAGGTAGGCTTGATTATTTGTCTAAAGTTGTGTAGCTAGGTGGAGGTAGGCTTTAACATTTGACTGAATTAGTGTAGCTAGGTGGAAGTAGGCTTGATTATTTGACCTAAGTTGTGTAGCTAGGTGGAAGTAGGCTTGATTATTTGACCTAAGTTGTGTAGCTAGATGGAGGTAGGCTTGATTATTTGAAAGTTGTGTAGCTAGATGGAGGTAGGCTTGATTATTTGACCTAAGTTGTGTAGCTAGATGGAAGTAGGCTTGATTATTTGACCTATGTTGTGTAGCTAGGTGGAAGTAGGCTTGATTATTTGACCTAAGTTGTGTAGCTAGGTGGAAGTAGGCTTGATTATTTGACCTAAGTTGTGTAGCTAGGTGGAAGTAGGCTTTAATATTTGACCTAAGTTGTGTAGCTAGGTGGAAGTAGGCTTGATTATTTGACCTAAGTTGTGTAGCTAGATGGAAGTAGGCTTGATTATTTGACCTAAGTTGTGTAGCTAGGTGGAAGTAGGCTTGATTATTTGACCTAAGTTGTGTAGCTAGGTGGAAGTAGGCTTGATTATTTGATCTAAGTTGTGTAGCTAGGTGGAAGTAGGCTTGATTATTTGACTAAAGTTGTGTAGCTAGGTGGAGGTAGGCTTTAACATTTGACTGAATTAGTGTAGCTAGGTGGAAGTAGGCTTGATTATTTGACCTAAGTTGTGTAGCTAGGTGGAAGTAGGCTTGATTATTTGACCTAAGTTGTGTAGCTAGGTGGAAGTAGGCTTGATTATTTGATCTAAGTTGTGTAGCTAGGTGGAAGTAGGCTTGATTATTTGACTAAAGTTGTGTAGCTAGGTGGACGTAGGCTTTAACATTTGACTGAATTAGTGTAGCTAGGTGGAAGTAGGCTTGATTATTTGACCTAAGTTGTGTAGCTAGGTGGAGGTAGGCTTGATTATTTGACTAAAGTTGTGTAGCTAGGTGGAGGTAGGCTTGATTATTTGACTAAAGTTGTGTAGCTAGGTGGAGGTAGGCTTTAACATTTGACTGAATTAGTGTAGCTAGGTGGAAGTAGGCTTGATTATTTGACCTTAGTTGTGTAGCTAGGTTGAGGTAGGCTTTATTATTTGACCTAAGTTGTGTAGCTAGATGGAAGTAGGCTTTATTATTTGACCTAAGTTGTGTAGCTAGATGGAAGTAGGCTTGATTATTTGACCTAAGTTGTGTAGCTAGATGGAAGTAGGCTTGATTTTTTGACCTAAGTTGTGTAGCTAGATGGAAGTAGGCTTTATTATTTGACCTAAGTTGTGTAGCTAGGTGGAGGTAGGCTTGATTATTTGACCTAAGTTGTGTAGCTAGGTGGAGGTAGGTTTTATTTTTTGACCTAAGTTGTATAGCTAGATGGAAGTAGGCTTTATTTTTTGACCTAAGTTGTGTAGCTAGATGGAAGTAGGCTTTATTATTTGACCTAAGTTGTGTAGCTAGATGGAAGTAGGCTTGATTATTTGACCTAAGTTGTGTAGCTAGATGGAGGTAGGTTTTATTTTTTGACCTAAGTTGTGTAGCTAGATGGAAGTAGGTTTTATTTTTTGACCTAAGTTGTATAGCTAGATGGAAGTAGGCTTGATTATTTGACCTAAGTTGTGTAGCTAGATGGAAGTAGGCTTGATTATTTGACCTAAGTTGTGTAGCTAGATGGAAGTAGGCTTTATTTTTTGACCTAAGTTGTGTAGCTAGGTGGAAGTAGGTTTGATTATTTGACCTAAGTTGTGCAGCTAGATGGAGGTAGGCTTGATTATTTGACCTAAGTTGTGTAGCTAGATGGAGGTAGGCTTGGTTATTTGACCTAAGTTGTGTAGCTAGATGGAAGTAGGCTTGATTATTTGACCTAAGTTGTGTAGCTAGATGGAGGTAGGCTTGATTATTTGACCTAAGTTGTGTAGCTAGATGGAGGTAGGTTTTATTTTTTGACCTAAGTTGTGTAGCTAGATGGAAGTAGGTTTTATTTTTTGACCTAAGTTGTATAGCTAGATGGAAGTAGGCTTGATTATTTGACCTAAGTTGTGTAGCTAGATGGAGGTAGGCTTGATTATTTGACCTAAGTTGTGTAGCTAGATGGAGGTAGGCTTGGTTATTTGACCTAAGTTGTGTAGCTAGATGGAAGTAGGCTTGATTATTTGACCTAAGTTGTGTAGCTAGATGGAGGTAGGCTTGATTATTTGACCTAATTTGTGTAGCTAGATGGAAGTAGGCTTGATTATTTGACCTAAGTTGTGTAGCTAGGTGGAAGAAGGTTCTGTAACAACACTATTATACAGAATTGTCTGACCACAACAACAGAAGGGATCACATGGGAGACTACAGTTTAGACTTATGGAGTCATTTTTTGTATTTATCTGCTTCCTCCAATGCTTCACAACTACAATGGTGCAGGGACATCCATAAACAAGACATTTGAGGAGACTTATGACCATAGTGAATTATTTTATCGCCTACAGAATATCTTGAACACGTCACATGTTTTTGAAGCTGCCAGGACCTTGAAACTAATTATTGTAATGATAAGAAAATATATAGCCTACAAAAACATCTAAAATGTGTCATTATTGTTGTAGTAACAAAATGATTATCTGGAAGTATACAGCTATATATGTATCAACTCATCAACTGCTTCTCACTCTACCATCTCCTACTTGCGTCTAGTCATACCATCTCTGGACGATACAGTCATTGTTAGCATACAGGGAATCACTCTGACACTAGCCCACTCAAGGTGGACCGTTCTACAACAACATCTGATATTAGACCAAACAGTACTTAAGTCAATACTATGGCCTTCTCTTGCAAGTTACAGGGCTCCGGGCGGCAAACTTACATTTTCTGGTCTAGATGGTAATCGAAGTTTGAACAACACAGCCTTATGCTACACCGCCTCTGTCTAAAAGTCAAACAAATGAAACATGGTTAGGTAATGTTAAGTCTGTTTCTAATTTTAAATAACTGACATTATAAAATCTACAATAACTATTGAATAATTTCATGTACAATGGGATTTTATAAAAAAACGAAATTCATTTTACATTTGTGTAACAACCAAAGAAAGTAGGTCATCAGCTCACTGTATTGGTTCAACAAAAAGAACAAAGTAACGATAGATCAGCTCACTGTATTGGTTCAACAAAAAGAACAAAGTAACGATAAATCAGCTCACTGTATTGGTTCAACAAAAGAACAAAGTAACGATAAATCAGCTCACTGTATTGGTTCAACAAAAAGAACAAAGTAACGATAAATCAGCTCACTGTATTGGTTCAACAAAAAGAACAAAGTAACGATAAATCAGCTCACTGTATTGGTTCAACAAAAAGAACAAAGTAAAGATAGATTTTACTGGGAAATGTTTCGAGAAAGTTGATTGGGGAGGGGGGGGGTTACACCCTGAGCTAATCGCACACAGAACCTAATGACGCCTCTGGGCTAGATCCTTTAAATAATTAATGACGAACTTTCCCTTTTGGTACACGTAATTGCTCTTTCAAATATTTTATTTGCATTGACAGCGTAAAAATCATAAAGCGCTAGAAATATTTTAAAATTATGATGTACTTTTTGTTGCGTCGCGGAGTGATATAACTTCACCCGTAATAATAATGTATGAAAGTAGTTCACTTGGCTGATAATTACGACCTAGTTTTTTTTTTTTAAAGATGTCTCAGAGTTGCAGAAAGCACATAATTTCCTGTCTAGATTTATGTTCTTAGGGTCTAAATGAGTAAAACATAAATACATTTAATAACATCCCACTGTTAACAAAAGCACTATTAGCTCAATGTACTTTTGGAAATAATAAACAGAAGTAAAACAAGGTTACAAAGATAGTTTGTGTGGAAACACAAACTCAAAATCGGCCCCCGAAATGGTCCACCCAGGCAGGTTTCAATATTTTCAGAAAGAACATCAGAATGAAATTCTATCAAGGACACATGACAGACAAGAATGGAGAAAGAAGGTTGACGGATCTAGTGTGGTGCCCCTGCGGTCCACAGACCAAAGGATAGGTGAAAGTGAATGTGAAGTTAGATGTGAACCTGGTCTAACTAATGTCTTATAATAAATATCTAATTGTTCTAATTGTTTTGTAAGGGGACAATCTCTTATTCCTCAAGAAAAAAACATTTCCGTAAAAAAGAAAAAAAAATCCTGTTTTTTTATGATACCTCAGCTTTTTAGCTTTTGACTTCAGTTGTCGAGCTGTTTACACCCTAGGAATTCTTGGGCTTTTGCCTCTTTTCTTTGCCCTTTTTTAAGGCATTGCCTCTTTTTTTTTTTGGCTATTGGCCTCTTTATTGGGTTACCTACATTTTAAAATATAAGGATTGCAAACATGGAAATTAAAATAATTACATTAAGGTTGTCATAACATTTTAACGTTTTAAGTTGCTTTGTACAGGTTATTCATCACATGACTATTTGTTTTTTCTAATAGCATATAATGAATGTTTTTTATATATAAATATCAATACTATAAATGTATATAGTGAGAATGTTAACAATAGATAATTCAATAGAACAATCAAAAAGTGAAAGTAGAACATTAAATGATATTAAAACATTTTAAATCTCTTAGTCACACATTTGTACCACTTTGTCTCCGTTGCTTAGGGTTGTTTCCCTTGTCCTTTGCTACATTAACCCAGTTCTTTATATTAAAAATGTAAAATGTTTTACATGTTTCGGATGTTTCTTCAGAGTTGAAGATAATTACTTCCTAGTCCAAACCTCCCGTAGGACGACGGGGATGGGAGCGGGCAGGGTTTGAACCCTCGACCATCGATGAATCTGAACGACAGTCCAGCGCGCAAACCCCACGACCAGGCAGCCATCCTATTATTATATCATATTATTTTCTTATTAAACGTGTGTATACATACATACACGTACATAGGCATTTAGACATTTATAGTGTTTCTTTTTTCACCCTTCATATGAACATTTTTGATTTCCTCCCTTGAGATTCGGAAAACTGACTTTTAGTCACAGAGGTCAATTAGAGTCGTACAGAAATGTATTCTCCCCCCCCCCTTTTTTTTTCCCCTTTTTTCTCTTTTTTTTTCTCTTCCCCTCTCTCTAGTCTATTATCTGTCTGTAGACTGCACAAGCATGCACAATGTTGACAAGGGTGTTGTTGAATTATTATTGTAACATTCGTAAAGCACTAACATGTATGTAAAATAAAAAAAAATCCTGTCTTGCAAAAGCCCTGGTCCAAAACCCCGTGATTGTGCGTAACTCACGTATGTCACCTTACAAGTGAAATGTATACGTTAGACCTATGTAGAACTAGTTACATATTCATTGATTTGTTAATTTATGTAAAACAAATGCTAGGGGATTTCATTTTTGTTTTTATTAACAATGGAACTAAATAAGGCGTTCAACATTTCGTGGAATTAACGTAACTTAGCCAAAAGCCAAAAGTTAAACTAGGTCAGATACACACCTAACAACTCCTCAGCGCAGAGACAAATATGGTCGCATAGCAACGCAGCTACGTTAATCAGATGATGTTGCAGGCTCCTTAGGTGTGATCTCTATCAAAAAGATCGCCTAGCAATCAAGGTCAAGGACTGTTGCACACAACAAAGAGTGGACGACTCAACGAGGTTCAAACCCACACCTGTAGAGAAACGCATTCTTGATGTTCTATCCTACAAAAGACTCCCAGTGCTCATTCATCAAACGCCTCTCAGACCTGGTCTATCGTGTGCTACGCAGAAGATTCCTCTTGCGTAGGATCAGTACAACACAACGGCTCTGTACCATGTTAAGTATGGTGCAGGCCACTTGACAGAAAGACCCTAGACATATCATGTTTTGGCCCGATAATTAGTGGCTGAGACAGAGGACTCCAGGTATCGAACCAGGACTTTCTGACACTCGCCCGTAGAGTCTAAAAATTGCCTTAAAGCCAGCGATCACCAAACTAAACACATTCAGAAAGTACTGGACATATGAGGGCGTTGTTCAATTTTTAGTTTTTCTTTTTTAAACCTCGAAGGATCGATTGTCTGAAAAATGCCTGTCAGGATCTGATTTATAATGGATGGCTGTAAAGGGATTAATGGTCAACCATTTTCTCAAAACGTCATAAAGCTGTCAAAGTGTATCTCATTCAGACTAGAGATGTCCAGGTCAAACCTATTCGATGATCTCCACAAATAACCGAGTCAACCTTTGATCAAATAGAGCCTGCTATTCTCAGATATAAGATAAATTGGAATGCATTCTTAACGTATTAGGGGGAAAGTGAGCGTGTGTGTCTGTCTTGTCTTCTTTATCTATCTATCTATCTATCTATCTATCTATCTATCTATCTATCTATCTATCTATCTATCTATTTATCTATCTATCTATCTATCTATCTATCTATCTATCTATCTATCTATCTATCTATCTGTCTGTCTGTCTGTTTGTATGTCTGTCTGACTGTCTCTCTGTCTGACTGTCTATCTATTTATCTATCAATCTTCAGTACTGACAATAAGGGGGACGCCTCTCTTCTAAATCTACTCAACAATTTCACATCAAAAGCCTCCCAATCAAAATCGAAACACTGTTGAAAAGTTTAATTTTTTTCTTCGTTTAATTCTGCGAGTATTTGTACGTCTTCACCAGTATTCTTCCATGATATCGACGCTCACGTCTGGCGGTAGTTGGCGTTTTCCTGTCGTGGGCTAGACTCGCGCGCGGTTAGCGCGTGATGCAGTGTTCCCAACAAAACTTCCACCATATTTGTTTTTTTAATTTGTCAAACTGCAAAATTCTATGCACAGTTTGTCCACTCATCTTTTTTTTTTAAGAAATAAAAGTGTGAAATTTTGGAAATAAAAAAAACCCTACAACTCCCCACTGGATTAGGACTTTAAAAAGAAAATCTTTTAAATGATTTCCTTTTAAAAGAAAAAAAATAATGTTGATTATCTTTCTTTTCATTTTTTAAAAACATAATTTACCTCCCTTTTCACGCGAGGTGGTATCGATTTCGGAAAGGAAGAAAAGATTTCTCTAGTTTGCCCTTCTCGGCTTGGCATTTCCCGAGTCAGCTTGGATTCGAAAGTCGCGCAGCGTCTATGCCGATAATGTTCCGCACTTCTTCAGGTACAATTTCTTCTAATAGGTTTTGATGAATATGGTGCCGGCACTTGAAAGACTTAAATGGCGCGGGGGACGAAGTGACATGGAAGTGCGCGTTGGCGTTGGTGCTGATAATTTAGAATTTGTGTGACACGGGGGGTCGAGAGCTGAGAGAGAGAGAGAGAAAGAGGGAGAAAGAGGAAGAGAACCTTATGCCCTCCACTCCCCCTTTATTTCTGTGACGACGCGCAGCCTGGGATGTAGGGTCGCAAGTGGTGGCGTAGATCTAGATCTAGACTGCGTCCAAAAGTTTCAAAAGGAAACGTGTTTTGTTGAAAGACAATTACTTTGTAAGAAGTGTTTTGTGTGATTTTAGTTTCATTCTTCTCAGGAGTACACCTGCTTTCTTACTGACGTCACACAGGTAAGAGGAACAAATAATTAGTGTAATTAGTGTTTGAAACATAATTTTGTGTTGTTGCTATTGTTGTTGTTGTTTTGGCTGTATTAACTCTTTCTCTCCTAACTGACGATACCAACGTTCATTTCAGCGAAATGTGGTAAATAATTACGGAGAGAAAGAGTTAAAGCACGCTAAGAAATGTGCGCAAACTGTAACATTTCGGGGTGAAACATTTCGTTCCTATATCTTCGTTTTTATTGAGTTAAAATATTTTTTTTGTGTGTTGAATTATTTTAAAAAACAACAAAATCTTGATATTAACATAATTTAACATTAATTCGATGAATCAAAATTTTTCACAATATTTAGATGTAATTCATTTATTGTCTAGAGAAATAGTGAACGATAAATCCCAGGAATATAGATTCCTCAATCTAAAATCAACTATTTTTAATTTTTATACCATTTTTATGACCATTTCTCCAATACTTTAATCTTACTATCTCACTAAATAAAGTAATTGAGGCTATAATATGTTTCGCTTTCTCTGATAGGAAAAATGAGAAGACGAGAATTATTTATATCTCAGCTTACTTCCGGTTATCACACCCATATAAATTGTCTACTTAATATTTTAGTTTTTTTTTTTGTTTTTGTTTTTCAAAGAAATGTGTAACACTATAGAATTTTTCGTATCATGGTTTATATAAATAGATAAAAAGCAAAAACTTGCGTTACAAACTAAATAGTATTATCCAAGAAGTGGAAACAAATGCACACGAAACGTATTTGATCTCTAGACCTCTCGCCTCACAATCCGTCTATTATTATCAACACGTTCAGACATAATTGAACTAGAGACAGTTGAAAACACTTTTCACTTTAGAGGAACACAATCCACAAAAGGAAAGGTATTTCCGTGCTGTGGGCTGTGGGGTGAACTGCGCCTTTTGAAACAAGAAAGAGAGATAGATAGAGAGAGAGAGATAGATAGATAGATAGATAGATAGATAGAGAGAGAGAGAGAGAGAAAACAACGCTTGTGTAACAAACAATCCTGAAGTTTGAGTTGAATTTCCTGAATTCTAGGGGGGGGGGGGCACCGTTCAGCAGATTGTGAGCGTGTCCTCTATCCTCTCATTTCTCCTCTCCCTAAACACAAGTCTCATTTCTTCTCTCCCTAAACACAAGTCTCATTTCTCCTCTCCCTAAACACAAGTCTCATTTCTCCTCTCCCTAAACACAAGTCTCATTTCTCCTCTCCCTAAACACAAGTCTCATTTCTCCTCTCCCTAAACACAAGTCTCATTTCTCCTCTCCCTAAACACAAGTCTCATTTCTCCTCTCCCTAAACACAAGTCTCATTTCTCCTCTCCCTAAACACAAGTCTCATTTCTCCTCTCCCTAAACACAAGTCTCATTTCTCCTCTCCCTAAACACAAGTCTCATTTCTCCTCTCCCTAAACACAAGTCTCATTTCTCCTCTCCCTAAACACAAGTCTCATTTCTCCTCTCCCTAAACACCAGTCTCATTTCTCCTCTCCCTAAACACAAGTCTCATTTCTCCTCTCCCTAAACACAAGTCTCATTTCTCCTCTCCCTAAACACAAGTCTCATTTCTCCTCTCCCTAAACACAAGTCTCATTTCTCCTCTCCCTAAACACAAGTCTCATTTCTCCTCTCCCTAAACACATGTATTTGCTTCAACAAGTAAGATAATTGGATGCAGTATTCAGCCGACTATGTGTGTTACATTTGCTCGGTGTAACACCGTCCCAATGTTCCTAGTGTGAACATGCAGAGATCCGAGTAGAAACAGTTTGAGATCTAGATCTGAATTCTCCCAAGATTTATGAACTTCAATATACTCTTGACCAAACTATACATTGCACACACATTATTTATCATTTTTAATTAAACTTCTTTTGCAGATAAAAAGAGCTCATTAGAATCTAAATGAATCTATCATAGTATCAAATGCTTCCTCTTTAATAAACGTATCCGCCCTTGAAATGTATTTCTTATCAATTATTTCCCCTTATTTCTTTCAAGTGTTCAAATTATTCTAACAATCTTCTGGATAAAAACCTTTAGGCAATATGTGAACAAAAAAAACAAAAAAACAAGAACAAAAAACAGCCTTTAAAAAAACATTAAAATGTCCTAAAAAAATGTATGATCTACATGATCAGACTAACATTTTTTTCCCTATGTTGATGAGGATGTGTGTGTGTGTGTGATTGTGAATGATCTACATGATCAGACTAACATTTTTTTCCCTATGTTGATGAGGTGTGTGTGTGTGTGTGTGTGTGTGATTGTGAATGATCTACATGATCAGACTAACATTTTTTTCCCTATGTTGATGAGGTGTGTGTGTGTGTGTGTGTGTGTGATTGTGAATGATCTACATGATCAGGCTAACATTTTTTCCCTATGTTGATGAGTATGTGTGCGTGTGTGTGTGTGATTGTGAATGACCTACATGATCAGACTAACATTTTTTTCCCTATGTTGATGAGGATGTGTGTGTGTGTGTGATTGTGAATGATCTACATGATCAGACTAACATTTTTTTCCCTATGTTGATGAGGTATGTGTGTGTGTGTGTGTGTGTGTGATTGTGAATGATCTTCATGATCAGACTAACATTTTTTTCCCTATGTTGATGAGGATGTGTGTGTGTGTGTGTGATTGTGAATGATCTACATGATCAGGCTAACATTTTTTCTCTATGTTGATGAGGATGTGTGTGTGTGTGTGATTGTGAGTGATTGGGATTCTGTTATAGTATTGTTTTTTTTCCTAGCAATCTGAGTCATTTATTTTGGGTATAGATATGCTACTAATACTAAAATATAGAGTAGATCTTAGTCTAAATTGATGTTTATATAGACTAGGCTTGTTACAGCACATTTGTTTTTCCTTTTATAGTACAAAACAACAACAGTGTCGGCTCATTATTTGAGGTGCATGTGGGTGCAGTGTTAAGAGATAGGCTTGTTACAGCACATTTGTTTTTCCTTTTTAGAACAAAACAACAACAATGTCGGCTCCCTATTTGAGGTGCATGTGGGTGCAGTGTTAAGAGATAGGCTTGTTACAGCACATTTGTTTTTCCTTTTATAGTACAAAACAACAACAGTGTCGGCTTCCTATTTGAGGGGCATGTGGGTGCAGTGATAAGAGATAGGCTTGTTAAGTCTACATATGGTATACATACTTTTGAATTTTATACTTATAAGTGACTTTCAGAAATAGGGTATCCAATCTAGTGCACAGATGAGGGAATTGTTGGGCCACATCTCTGACGCTAGACAAAGTTGTTTCGTTTTAATGTGTTTTACGTTTGAGCACCTCAGAATCAAATCTTGAAGCTCTTCGTCTTTCAAACATTGTTCAATTGTTCGCAACAGTATCTGCCAATCTAAATCCTTGCAAAAGAGATTTTAAATCTATATCCTTGCAAAAGAGATTTTCAATCTATATCCTTATAAAAGAGATCTTTCAATCTATATCCTTGCAAAAAAGGTTTTCAATCTATATCCTTGCAAAAGAGATTTTCAATCTATATCCTTGCAAAAGTATTTTAAATCTATATCCTTGCAAAATAGATCTTTCAATCTATATCCTTACAAAAGAGATCTTTCAATCTATATCCTTGCAAAAGAGATTTTCAATCTATATCCTTGCAAAAGAGATCTTTCAATCTATATCCTTGCAAAAGAGATTTTCAATCTATATCCTTGTAAAAGAGATCTTTCAATCTATATCCTTGCAAAAGAGATTTTCAATCTATATCCTTGTAAAAGAGATCTTTCAATCTATATCCTTGCAAAAGAGATTTTCAATCTATATCCTTGTAAAAGAGATCTTTCAATCTATATCCTTGCAAAAGAGATTTTCAATCTATATCCTTGTAAAAGAGATCTTTCAATCTATATCCTTGCAAAAGAGATTTTCAATCTATATCCTTGCAAAAGAGATCTTTCAATCTATATCCTTGCAAAAGAGATTTTCAATCTATATCCTTGTAAAAGAGATTTTCAATCTATATCCTTGTAAAAGAGATCTTTCAATCTATATCCTTGCAAAAGAGATTTTCAATCTATATCCTTGTAAAAGAGATCTTTCATTCTATATCCTTGCAACAAAGATCTCTATCCTTAATATTGTTTGTTGTATTTGTTTTGAAATCTTACCCATATCTTCATATTTTCATTTTCTTACTCTTTACAATCTTTCAAGTCGTAACTTTGTAAAAACTTCAAAAACCTTAAACCTGGATGGGGTTAAAACGTGTTGTAAATTGTAGGGAAAAAACGAATTTCTAGCTCGTCGCACACACTGGGAAAACTCGTTATATTTTTGTTAAAGTAAAAAAGAAATACATTTTAATTTGGCTAGAAAATAAGAAAATATGTATCTTGAACGGACTTCACGTCTTCGAGTACTTCAGCATTCCTTGAAGAGTTTTATAAATTAATGTTCAGAAAAATTTCGCGCATCCTCTTCTGAGTTTAGATCTAGAGATCTATTATTATTAGATCTAGACATTCACTTAGCAAGGATTCGTTCTCGGGGAGAAGGGGGAATAGGATGGTGAAAAAATGTTCGATTTTGTATAATCTAAACATTCCTTAGTTATTCAGAGAAAAACAATCACACTATAACATCGGTATTGATTTTCGCAGGGTGTGTCCTTTCCTAATCCATTTGCCCCCTTTTAATAACTTATGCTTGTTCAAAAGTTCAATATCTTGAAAAAGGGTACATAATGGTTCTCGAAAACTGCTCTAACGAATTTCCTAAAAAATTGATAGTTGATGTATAGCGTTGGGAAAATAATTACCAGCTCATTGGTCACACTGGAAAATATCTATTTGATCATTAAAATGTTTCAAAGAATAACAAGAAATTAATTTATATTTATCTAGAGCACCAGGAAATCTCTTGAACAAACTCTACATCTACAGATAGTACCGCATGTCAAGTTGAATGTGATGACATCCTGATGAAATCCTAATGAAATGATCACTAGGAACTAAAGACTAAAACATAACCTCCTGGAAACAAAACAATTGATCGCATTGATCAATTCAAAAGACTTTGGTTAAGATATTTTGTGTAGAAAAAAAAAGTTGAGCTAAATCCAAAGAACATGTTCTTCTCCCTAAAGAAAAGTGATGACGTTTTCGCTCTCTGAGTATGCCATGACCATTTCCGGCACACTTCTTTATTTTGCAAAGTGTAGAATAATTTATAACTTTGAAGCCGCTGGCATTCAGGCATTTTAAGGGAAGATAACAAGAAAAAAATATTTAGGCTATGGAAGGGGAAGCATTCAGATCTACTTGCGAGTAAAATGAGTTATAAAAATGTCCATAAAGCTTTAATATAGATAAAAATATCATACCATTGAGTCAGCTTTTACATTTATCCGAGGGAAAAAAAAAGAAAAATTACCAGTATTTAGATGACTAAAATAGAGAGGCTGATGATTAAACTATATAGACTATATAAACTATACACTTTTCGATTTTCCTCTCAATATATAATTTTCTTCTCAGCCCAAGTCTAGACAGCTCTGCAGATTCAAACATCACTCTCTTATTTCTGGTTTAATTAAAAAATGTATACACCTTGAAAGTGCGGGGGCCCACTGCGGTCACATAGGTTGCAGTGGCCTAAGGTCGCCCCCTCAAAATAGCGGCGTATGCTACGCCGCCGGTCGACCAGTATTCTATAAACCTGGGTGTATGTACTTTCTGACGTATGTACAAACATGGAAGTTACATGTTACTACACAGAATAAATTATTGAAAGGGAAATAGTTTTGTTTCCAAAACGTGTACGCCAGACTTTCGGTCAGAAAACCTATCTATATATAGAGAGGAGACAGGGTTATTTACTTGTCCAAAGTCAGTCGGCTCAGTTGATAAGTTTCAAGATCCAAGTCTACCTTTGTAAATTTGATATTGTATTTTAATACATAGTGTGTGCTCTTTAGTTTTATGCTTTCAGCTTGAGGATTAAAATTATTTAAAAAGCTTATATCAACTCTGTGGGGGATGCGGTGGCTGAGTGGTTAAGCTCTTGGCTTCCAAACATGGAGACCTGGTTTCGAATCTCGGTGAAGTCTGGGATTTTGAATTTCGGGATTCTTATGTCGCCCCGTTGTGCTGGTCACATGATACCCTGTTCTTTAATCATAGGCCACAGAAACAGATGACCATAACATCAACTGCCCTATAGATCGCAAGGTCTGAAATGGGAACTTGACTTACTATATCAACTCTGTCTGTCTGGTACACATTTAGAACACGATATTTCTTCCACTTCACATTCCTGTGGCTCAAGTTGAAACTTTTCACAATTAGTTATTGTTCTTAACAAAACATGAATCAATTTAAAAATTTACCAATTAATTCAATAGTAGTCATTAATTATTTATGTTTGATATGGCAAAAGGGAAATAAATACGTACGATATTGCGAGATATGTCAGTAAATGATAAGATATAAGCTAATTCAAGTTTTATTATTTGCTTGTTCATTTCGTAAAGAGTATCACGATCTATATGTCCGAGGGAATGTATGAGATGATGACCAAACGTTTGCGCACGAACAGTTGACCAGTCGATTATAATGAAAAGAAAGAATCTCGAGACGACTTAGTTTTGTTAGTTTTTTACATTAATTACAGCGAACCGGAGGAGCAGTGACTGAGTGCTAGTGTGCTAGGCTTCCGAACCGAAGGTCCTGGGTTCAAATCTTGGTGAAGATCGAGATTTTCAATTTTGTTATCTTTGGGCGCCGCTGACTCTATCCAACTACTACTGGTTTTTGACATTAGTTGGGGAAAAGTCAGTGGCGTAGTAGCTAGGGATTTGGGAGCACGGGGGAGGTTACCCTTTTTAGGGGCTCCTGCGTTTTGACATTATTAAGTACATGATATAAATATAATGTGCGTAATAAATAAATAAGTCTAAATTCTAATTGGTACAGTACCGATATATAAGTAAAATTAACAAAAAATAAACGTTAAAACTCTTTTAATAAAAATACGGTTGTTTGTTGGCGAGATAATGCACAAGTGAGAAATATCTATTCACGTCGTGCTTTCTATACCACAAAGGCTACTATAACATTATGTAGATCAATGCTATCTAGTATATCTGAATCCACGTGTATAGCAAAGTTACACGGCAGTGGCGTAATATTTCCCGGAGGGACATTCGAATTAGGACCCCCCCCCCCCCGCGCTATTGGGAAAAGTAACGACAGAGCCTAAGGAGGTCTGGATATGGGTGAGGAACTAGTTTATTAGTAATTAGAGAACTGCAACAAATTGAGTTTTTTGTAAAAAAAAAAAAAAAAGATGTCCACTATACCATTGCACATTGGGTCATCAGATTTGATATACACCAAGATGTAACACCTACAGTGCAGCGGTCTCTATACCAAGATGTTACACTTACAGTGCAGCGGTCTAGACCGCCGACCTCGGTTAACTCTCCAATAACTCTGTATAAACTTTTACAGCTATTCCTGTCAATTCAAGATTCACACCCATGTCTACAAATTTGAAATATCGTTACGCTCGAATGCGTGTGTACAAATAAATGTGTCTGAAACTTCGTAACAGTATCAGTGTAATGCTTGAGGTGCCTAACGGTTTCCGATCCTAGGGACTTAACATTTCCAACTTTTGGGTTACGGCTCGCACCTCCACCAAATATCGTCAATTGGAACATATGCCCATGGGCCTCAGTTTTGAGTGTCACTGTCACTGCCCTGTTGTGAGACTCGTATCTATTTAACGTTCATAATGTATTGAAAGTAAAAGAGTTGACTGCTCCAGCCTCTCCCCTACAATTTCTTCTTTCAGTCTTAGAAACAATGTACTTTTACATTACTGATGCTAAGTATGTCTGTGAACCACAAACAGGACAGCGTGTTTACATCAACTGTTCCTGCAGTAACATCCAATGCCACACTAACGACTCTTTCTAGAATCTCTTCCAGGCTAAAAGTTTTTTCCTGTCTATTTTTGTGTTAGACGATGGACCTAATGTCAAGTCTCTCTCTTAGAAAATCATTTCACAGTTTAGAGAGTTCAAATCAATTTACTTCTTGAAATTAGACTTTTGTATTTACTAATATGAATTAGAATTTGAAGTGCAATATGTACACGAAATAAGTGGAAGAACCACTCAAGTTTTGTCAATAAATAGTCGGAATGAAAAGTGTATAGTATGTTTATTGCTGTGTACTTAGATAACTTGTGTAAGATATATGACTTTATTAATGTTTTTTTTTTGTAAAGTACACATTTGCATAATTATTCCACTACAACAACAGAAAGAAATATTTGTACTCTTGCGATGCTTATAAAATGTGTACAGACATTCATCAGTTACTTGTAAAAAAATAACTTACACAAATAGAATATTTCGTTAATTAAAACAACCTCTAAACGCGGTATCGATGAGAAATTGATAAATGATTAGCGTTGAATAAACATTATTGGACAACAGATATCAACAAATAATGTAGACATGTGGATGAACCGTGGCATTAACAGAGATTTAACGTAATATAAAATAATTTTCTAGGTGTAAAAGAGGTGGAGTTGTACCTTTTTTTTTGTGAGTTTTCATTCGTGCCGGAGACTGCCAACACTGTTCACCTCTGTGTTAAAAGAGGCGCACAAAGTGGTGTTGGAACAGTTGTCGACCGTCAGGTGATTGAAAGGGAAGTAATTTTCATCACATCATATATTGCTCAAACACGGTTGTCGTTATTGGCAGTTCTGTCTTAGTATTTTTTTTACTAAGCTTATAGAAACTCACTATGTCGGTCTGGTAAAAATTTTTTATATGTTATTTCTCCCTAACCCAATTCGGATGAAGCTAAAATTAAAAAAAAAATAAAAAATTAGTTACTTAACTATTGGTGATCAATTGTGTTGTTTTTAATCTGACAATGAAAAGGATGTTTAATTCACTGATGTGGTGGTATAAGTTGGATTCCCCCCCCCCCTTATACCATGCGGAGAGAAATAGGTCGCCGCTTTAAAGTTTGAAACAAACAATACAACCTTCTGATTTCATAAGTATTTCGCTTGCACAGTGGCTAGTGTGATGCCTTGAGAGGCTTGAGCTCGAATTCAGGTCATTCACCCCTGAAGTTTTTCATTGAAAAATGGTGTAATATTTTGAAAAATCTGCTTACAAATACTTTAAACAAGATTACAAAGAGAGTTTGTGTTACCACACAAACTCAGAGGCGGCCCCCATGGGAGACGGATCCTGTCGGATCCGCATATTCGCTGGTCGACGGAGGATGGCATCGAGCAGGGTATGAAACCGAGACCGTAGAGATAATCAGTCCTGCGCGCTAACCGCACGACCAGGCATTGCTCTTAATCTAATGACAAACTGGTTACAAACTAATAGCCTTCTATTGATAATATACCTACACATTACGGAATGACAACTACCGGATATGTACAATATGTCAGAAGAGCGATTTTAGATAATCTTTTGGTATTGAGCATTTTCATTTAAATGAAACTAGAATGAGCATGTAGATCTACCTAAATTAAACTACTAATATAGCACTCTTAATATCTATATCTACTAGATCTAGATCTAAAATATATATTTGGGATAATGTAGATATAATTTAGATAAGATTTATATATAAAAAAACCAAATAATGGATAATCAATTAATAGACTAATTGCAATATGAAATATTAAAATAGCAGATTAGTTTTAGTATTTTATAACATTGCAATATTGACATATTGACAATCTAGACTTTAGAAATAAAAATCTACACTTTAAGCCTAGAAATTTAAATTATAGATTTTGATCTAGTCTAAGTCGTGGCTGTCTGGTAGTGTGGTTTGCGCGCTGGACTGTAGTTTGGATTCATCGATGGTCCCAGGTTCAAACCCTGCCCGCTCCCATCAGCCGTCGTCCTACGGTAGGTTTGGACTACAACTCTGAAGGAAAATCCGAAACATGTAAAACAACAAACTTTCTAAACTAGACAAAGAAATTCTAGATCTAGGTTCTATAATGATTTTAATTAGAAATTAAAAATCTAGCTCTAGTGTAAAAAAAATCTAGATCTAGTGTAAGAAATCTAGATTAGATCTAAATCTAGCTATTATGTCTTTTTAAAATGCCAGTCACATTACAAGGTTTAATAACATTACTATACCGAGTTGATTTAGCTTTTAAAGAATTTATTCCATATGACGTCAAAGGAAAAAAATCCACTACGTCACACAACCTAGTTAGACTAAAAATATCATCTATACGAGCAGCTTCTCGAGGGATCATAGACATTGGTGCACCAAGTGAGTTCTTTTAGCATTTTATTTCATGGGCTAGTTAGACTTAATATATATATATATATAAGGATTAAAGACCCTTTTTTATTTTGTTTTGTCTGTCAGTCTGTTTGTCCGTCATGTTAATTGCGAGAAAAAAAATATTAAAAGCTATTGAAAATCTGATTAAAATCTAATTTCCCTTTCGAAACATCGCATTAGTTTTAAGTTTCTATAATAGATTGTTCCGGATGGTTATATATTTGTAGTGAGAGAAAATAAGAATTCCAGATTAATCAAATACCGTAAATTAAATTTGTGGTATGGTCTGTTATGAAAATTAGATGTACCATAGCCTTATGGAGATTTTTTCAAACCATACTTTGGTGTTAGGAAGTTATTTTCCTTAAAAATCGGAGCATAATATTAACGATAATTAGATTTTCTAACGTTTTAGCTAGAAAGTTAAATGTAGTGTAAGAGAGAAGTGCGATTTTACATAAATAGAGTTAAAGTATTTTTCATAAAAAATCCGGAACTACCAATTTTCTTTAATGAGAAAATTATGTGTTTTATTTATTAGAAGAGGGATTTCAAACATTTATTAGCGTTATTAGATTTTTCATATAAAATTCGGATCATTTTTGGCGACGATTTGTAAGAAAATTAAGGCAATGTAGGTCGATTTCTTTTTCGAAACAAAATTCGGAACATTCTTTACCAATTAAACAACTTTTATTATGTTTCGGCAAGAAAATTAACTGTAAAATAGGTCTAAAAAGTGATTTTCAATAATCGTTTCTAGTAAATTACTTTCTTATTTTAAAATCCTGAATAACCTATTGTCGATATTTTTGAAAAAAAAAATATTTGACATAAATTTGTTTTAAGTTAAAAATTCGGAACAATTGATATTGATAAATAAACTATAGTGACGAAGTGTCAAAGAATATAAGTGTAATAGTAGTCAATTATGCGATTTCAAACAATCATTTGACATAATTTATTTTTTATAAAACAATATCCGGAACAAATTTATAATTAATGAAATATAAAATCAATATAAATATTTTTATTTAGCATTTATATGCTATTTACATTAAAAAACCGGAACAATATATTAAAGATCATGTGTTTCTTGCAATGTTTAAGCATGGAAATAAAATCTAAAAGTTAGAAGAGCCTCTAGTGTTATTTGTTAATCTAATCGTGATGGACAGACCCACCAACAGACAAAACGTACAGAAATAATCTTCTTTTATTCTGTATTCGGATACAGAACTTTTAAAAAAAGTTTAAGGAATTGGTTTGGTAATGTTTCATGTTGCGACGTTACGCTACTGCACCAAAGTCGCTTCATAAAAAGTCCATTTAAAAAAATGTGCGTGATATTTACATACAAAAAGCATTATTATCTTATCTTATATAATACAGACGTTACTTCAAAAAAGAAGATGATTACGTCCTACGCGTCATGCATTTAGTCATGCATATTAACCAATGACTTAAATTCTGCCAAGTCAGAAATGTTTTCTTTTAACTTTAACAGCTAGTTGACTAGAAAAAACATCTTTAACCATTATTTATATTTGTTGTAAACATTTCCTGTACATTTTATAAATATATTTGACTTCGTGATACTGAAAATACATATTGTAACATTGCCTCCCTTACATTTACGTAATTGTTTTAGAATTGGTGTATTTTTTTGAAAAAATCGCTTGCTTAATTAATTTTATAAATTAAACGGTTTGCTTTAAGAAAACCAAAAGTAGCCGTTGCACCTAAACTTTTCAAGTCGCATTTAATGATGAAATAATATTTTTCATATCTCTTCTAGTTTTCGAGATCTGAGTGTGACAGACGGACAGACAGACAGACGGACAGACGGACATTTTGCACAAACCTAATAGCGGCTTTTTCCCCTTACATGGTTCACTTTCGGAAAAGAAAAAAAAGTAGCCGATTTTCATTTTCTCTTCTAGTTTCTGAGATCTAAAAGGGAGGGATGGACAGACGGACAGACAGGCCACACAAAACTAATAGCGTCTTTTCCCTTTCGGGGGCCGCTAATAATATGCCTACATGCAGGGTTAGGGTTCGGGGTTAGGTTTGGAAGCCGAACACTTTACCACTCTGCCACAGCGCCTCCGTAATCATCATTGCATGTCGAAAATCAATAACACATTTCCCTATTCCATCTGAATATAGTCCAAATCATCTGTAATAATACACAGTGTTCCGATGTTAAAATCAATACTTAAAGAACGTTTAAGCTGGGCGTGAAACAAAATATCTCTTGTTAACAAACACTGTATAGAAATTACATATTTTACAAACATACAAAAGATAAGTACACTAAATAATAAAATGTCACTAAAACTTCAATATTTTTTTTGCCCAATCAAGCACCAACAAAAATCGTTATTTTTAATACTTAAAACTAAATGGCGAATCAGACAGACTTATTACGCCTGTAAACAATGTCTGTCCAAGAAATGTTCAATCATTGACGCAGTAATCCAGAAAAGTTTTTGTTTGCAACGGCAATGGGTCTGATGATGTTACTGGTGGTGTTCGTCTGGGAGTGTGATTGGTGCTGTTGTGTTTATTTAGTCTGTCGTGTCTTGGTAGACTATGACTGCTTTAGAATGGCCGCGTCTTTGTCAACCTTTTTTTTTGTCTGTGTTTTCCCTTTTTAAATGCCGGTCGTTATTTACGCATTGATCTGAATTAATGTATCAAAAGCTCTGTTATTATTACAGATTACATTGTTAGCTTTATCAAAGAATAAGCCTTCCATTCTAATATTTATCAATGAACAAGCCCGCCTATTTCATATTAATATCAATGTTTTATTTACAACTACTAAAGAATGGAACATATAAAACTGAAATCTTATACGACTTCAAACTCAGTTATATACAAGAACATAAATTTGTGTCCAGACGTGAGTGAAACATAAACAAAAGAACAAGATAAAAATGACAAATTGTAACTGATCTTGTGCTTTATAAAGTTAAATTCCCCTTTTAGACCTTGTGAATTATAGGGAAGATAATGTAAGGGTCGTCAGTTTCTGTGGACTACGGTTAACGACCTAGTCCAAACCTCGCACAGGACGACCTGGGATGGCAACTGGCAGGGTATGAACCCGGGACCATTGAGACGACGGAACGGCGGTCCAGGATGTATACCGCACGACCAAGCAGCTATTTCTGGCTTATATCTTCTAATTTCTGCAGCTACAGTCTGATATTTCGGAATATTAAAATGATTAATTCATTATATTTTTTAAGTGTAACAAATTTAAGTACAATATTAAAAATCAAATATATTTGAAATGGACAAGCCTCTTAGGTCAAGATAGACCAACAACAAAAAAAAAAGGAAATGGAAAATTAACAACATAAATAAGCCAGGATTGGGTAAACAAAAAGTAAAGTTCCCCTTTCAGACCTTGTGATACATAAAGCAGATGATGTTAAGGTCAGCTGTTACTGTGGCCTAAGGTTAGCGAGGGTGTCATGTGGCCAGCACAACGACCAACCGCCTTTACTTTTCCCCAAATAATGTCAGATATCTATTAGAGCTGGGTGGACTCAGAGGCGTCCAAGGATCCCGAAATTAAAATCAAGTCTTCACAAGGATTCGAGCCTTGGCCCCCCCCGTTCAGAAGCTAAGCGCTTTACCGCTCAACCACCGCGCCTCTAAGTCTTGTGCTATATGTTAGTCGTTTAAATACGCTAAATTTTTTTGTATTTTGATACAAATGAAACTCCGTAGTGTTTCAATAGTTCAGTACGGCTCCTTGAAATTTTTTTCTACAATGTGTAAGTCTAACGCCATATGTCCAAATCTCAGATTGGCAAATAGCGCCCTTGTCCCGCACTTGTTGCGCATTCTTGCTGCAATTCTGGCGCCTACATTGTGTAAGTCTAACCTTTCGTCACTTAGTTTTCTACAGTCCAACCGTTTGGTGATTACTAGCGAGATAAAGATGATCACAATAAACCTTTTCATATGCTGCACTGCAACTTTGTAATTTTGAAACATTTTACAATACTTCTATTCGTCACTTTTTCGGTCAACACCTTCTGGCTGGTAAAAAGGTGGTTGGGAGCGATTCTCGAAAACGGTTCTAAAGATTTTCCAAGAAATTTTACAGTTGCTGTGTATCGTTGGGAAAAGAATTATTAGCTCTATAACCACATTGAGAAAACTCCAGTTTGACCATTATAGTTTTTCAAAATATAAAAAGAAATGAATTTAAACTTGGCTAGAGGACTAGAAAATGTTTATCTTGAGCAGACTATACAAAGACAAAGAGAGAAGAAGAGGGAAAAAAGAGATAGAAAAAGAGATAAAAAAGAGAGAGTGATCTAGACACAGTGTTTCACTTATTTTCGTTTGAAATGTTCCATTTTTTTTCATTCAACCCAAAATAAAAAGTAAAACAAAATGTCCGTTTGTTTTGCCTCTAAAGATTACAGACATCTCTTTTTGTTATTTATCAATTCATTTGATATTGCAGGGCATGAAGGAAAAGACAAATGAAACAGTAACTTCGGTATTCTTTTATAAACACAGGTCCTCCTATTGTCAATGTACAGACCTCGGTAACTGTTTGATTAAACACAGGTCCTCCTATTGTCAATGTACAGACCTTGGTAACTGTTTGATTAAACACAGGTCATCCTATTGTCATTGTCCAGACCTCGGTAACCCTTTGATTAAACACAGGTCCTCCTATTGTCAATGTACAGACCTCGGTAACTGTTTGATTAAACACAGGTCCTCCTATTGTCATTGTACAGACCTCGGTAACCCTTTGATTAAACACAAGGTCATAATGCCATTATAGCCTATTTTATTATGTCGTCCTGAAGTTGTAGCAATTTTGTATCTGTAAAAATGTAACCCCTCCATTCACCATTTTTAAAGCTTTTGGATTGGTGTAGTTGATGTTTTGATAGCAGGAAGGATTGCATTGAACCACACTTCTTAATGGAGATTAGTATACATAGTAAAATAATTCCCTTAACCGGGGAAATAAAGTAAAATATATTTGGCATAATAAAATATGTGATCACCTTTACAGACTCTTGGAAGTCTAGCGCGTTGTAAAAAAAATACCCCCTTCACTACAGAATTTACCTAGCCTATATAAATTAGCATATTATCAAATCATTGGCATATTATTAAAAATATGAATATTATATAAGCATAATTAGCATAATTAACATATTTCTAAAGATTAATCAGCATATTATCAAAACATAAATTATATCCCCCCAAAAATATTTAAAAATACAAAAATACATAATTCTGTTATCAAGACATACAAAGTGTATTTACAAAGCATGCATAGCTTTGTGTCTTATGCTATATCATTTTATACTTTGGTTCTCCTGAGCCGTTTGGTGCACAGAGCAGCGAGATCTTCCCCCTTTTCAACTGGTTTCCAAGGGGCTTGAGGTCTTCCAAAAAGTTGTGATGCCTTGTTATACGTGGACGTCCTTCATGTCACTTTTCTCTTTTCGGCGCCCAAAGTTAGGGCTGACTTTGTTCAACGTATCTTTACATAGGACTTCCACGTGTCGCAAACGTAGATAGACCTTGGTAGGATAAGTAGGTGGACGTTGGTAGGATAAGTAGGTGGACGTTGGTAGGATAAGTAGGTGGACGTTGGTAGGATAAGTAGGTGGACGTTGGTAGGATAAGTAGGTGGACGTTGGTAGGATAAGTAGGTGGACGTTGGTAGGATAAGTAGGTGGACGTTGGTAGGATAAGTAGGTGGACGTTGGTAGGATAAGTAGGTGGACGTTGGTAGGATAAGTAGGTGGACGTTGGTAGGATAAGTAGGTGGACGTTGGTAGGATAAGTAGGTGGACGTTGGTAGGATAAGCAGGTGGATGTTGGTAGGATAAGTAGGTGGACGTTGGTAGGATAAGTAGGTGGACGTTGGTAGGATAAGTAGGTGGACGTTGGTAGGATAAGTAGGTGGACGTTGGAATGATGATGGAACTCACTGTCATAACAGCAAAGCTTACATGAGCGTTATATCAAAACATAAATCATCATATTATGAAAGCATCATTGCTTATAGTTCAACGCTGTTCGTGTCCTTTAAATAACAGAAATGGGCCTTGGAAGTGTGTCGTGCAGATATTCCAATCTGCCCCATTTTTTTTGTAGTTTAAAGACACTATAGTTTTACTCTTAGTTATGAAATCTTCAATTTTTATTTTGAAAACTTCACTGCTAATTAGAGCTTGTCAATTAAGAAATATTTTTGATGTAAAACAAGCAATGCGGTAAAATGGTAATGTAGTAGATAGGTAATTAGAGGTAATGCGGTAAAATGGTAATGTGGTAGATAGGTAATTAGTTAGAGGTAATGCGGTAAAATGGTAATGTGGTAGATAGGTAATTAGTTAGAGGTAATGCGGTAAAATGGTAATGTGGTAGATAGGTAATTAGTTAGAGGTAATGCGGTAAAATGGTAATGTGGTAGATAGGTAATTGGTTAGAGGTAATATGGTAAAATGGTAAAGCAGTAGATAATTAATTAGAATTAATGAGATAAAATGGTGATGTGGTAGGCAGGCGATAAGGTGCAAAGGTAAAGTGGTAAATGATAATGTGTCAGATAGTAATATAGTCAAGAGGTAATAGGGCAAAGAAGGACTGAGGTACAATGGCAATGAGGTAATTAGGTTTCGAGGGTAAAGAAAACAAGTGTCCTGGTTTAAATGAACTCTTTTACCCCCCCCCCTCCTCCCCTCCTACTCATCCCACCCCTGCCCCAAATGTCGACAAGAGACAGAACTGGTTTCTACTTGATTCTTCTGTTGTTCGTTCTGTCAGTGATGATTACGTCTGACAAATATATTTCCCGGTTCTAAATTAAGCTCTGTTGCTATATTCCTAGCTTTCTTAAATTCCCCGTGAGGTTAACAAACACCAATTGGTTTTAACTCGTGAGTAGGCCAGGGGGGAAAAAAAGCTCTTTTTCAGTTGGTCATTAGCAACTTTTTCTGTGTGCATTGGTGGCCTTATTAGCAAAAGAAGAAAAAAAAAAGGAAAACTGGCAATAAACATGTCCAGCAGACATCTTTATCACTTTCATACAATGACATTCCGCTCCCCAAACTTATTAGTTAGACCAAACTAGTTTTTGTCAGTAGAGACACGAAAGAAAATTTACGAATTTTCCCACGTACACTCTCAGATGCTCATAAATTAGCAGAGGTCATCTCGGCCCAATATATTTCTGTCGTCTGCCAAAAACTGTGGCTACGACAGTGAATGACACCCGCAGAGCCTAGAAAGCAAATAGGGCTAGCACGTGCCATGGTAAGAGCTTACCCAAGCCCTCATTAAAAGCTATTGGGGCGTGGGGAGTAAGGAATGTTGGCGCCAGAATTGCAGCAAGAATGCGCAACAAGTGCGGGACAAGGGCGCTATTTGCCGGTCTGAGATTTGGACAGATGGCGCGCGCCGTTCATTGTATTTGGTCAGGGGGGAAGTCTACGACTGGCTGTCAAGTGCTGTAGACTTCTTTTGTACACACTGGGGACAGCAAGGACATGAACAAGAATAGATTGAAAGTGGTATGGCATCACACAACAGAGGAATGAAATGTCTGCTTTTTGTCTGTTCAAACAAGATAGATGGCAGCTCTGAAATGAATCATTACACACACACACACACACACACACACATATACACACATATATAAAAGTGTTGCTTCTCATGATGTTTTAGCATTAGAGTTTCCTCTCAAAGGCGCCTGCCTGAGCCCCAGATAAAGGTTCCCTGGGTTGCTGATGTGTCTTGGTTTCTCTGTCGACCTTGTAGATCTACCCTAAAGAATGTTAAGCGTTATGTTTCGCACCAACTTAGTTGCAGGAATTGTATAAGAGAATATATTGAATAGTTCCAACACCCAAGGTTCGATCACCCAATGTCTGTCTCACTACTGTTTACCTTTGAAATATAACTGCAATTTTTGGACTAGAAGTGTATGTTTTAGTGCTGAAACTGACCGGTAGTGTGGTATGCACTCTAGACTGTCGACACGATTGCCCCGAGTTTTAGGCTATGACGTAGATCTTAAAATTTTCATATCTGAATGGACGTCCAAACTTGTAGAGCGAACAACCTAGATTCTATATATGTCTTACACATGTCATAAGTGCTAAAACAGATACATGAGCACCTTCTTTTGAGTGAGACCAGGTTACCGTTTGATTGTCAAAAGAGTTGATCAGAAGGCTCTTCGAACTCTAGGCATGTACGCCTGCTTAAACAAACCGTTCTGTCTGGAAGAGGTTCAAGGCAATGTCTATGTCTAATTCCGATATTTCTGGCACTCCGGGCGCATGGACTAGAATGAATGGCAGAAGGCCGAGCACACCGGGAATGCCGCCATTTTCCTATGTTTTACCAAGCTAACCGTGCAGGACTCGCTTTTAGTGTAATAATGCCTTGAGGAACGGCGCATGAATTATCGACAGTGATATGTAAGCTCTCATTCAACTCCGCACCGTGCAATGGGAAAGCTCTCGCATTTCCTTGGACACTCCCACAGGAGTTTTGTTTTGCTATTCATTTAGCCTAATCACTTCCTCTAGCGATCGTTTCCTAACGAGTGCCACGTTGAGGCAGAATAGCCGGGGACCAGTTAACCAAACACGAGGATTGTACTTCAAAAGCTCGATCAGTTCCTCACTTGCTGGTCTCATGATACTCTTGATAACAGCAAGTCAACAAAAAGCCATAGATAGCAAAGTATCTTAAGTAACTAGATCTAGTTCTAGAGTGTATGCTTTTAAAAACAATGGTGTCGACATCAACACCCGCGCACCGAATGTTGATGGCTTTCCACCATTCCAATTGTATGTCATTTCAGCGACCCCGAAAGTGGAGAAGCCTTTATTATTTTTGCGTGGTCTGCTTTTTTGTTTTCTGAAAGCGCAGCATTTGATTTTTAAAACTGAAGATGCACGTGTTTTTTTTTTGTATACATAACCCCAACACCATTTTACACAATTATTTGCTGTAGACGGACAAAGATAACGCTTTAGGGACACCCTCAAAGCTTTCAGAAGGCGTTCAGCCTAAGCCCAGACACCTGGGAGACAGAAGCAGACGACAGAGCATCATGGCGCCGCGCTGTAAAAACTGGCGCACAAATTGCTAAGGAAAAGAGAACAACGCTGGCAGAAGAAAAGCGTCAGAAAAGAAAAGCAAGGCCCACGACACTAGCTCCAGCTGGAATAACCTGCCCAGTGTGCAGCTGAACATTCCGGGCTCACATAGGTCTTACCAGCTACATGAGGAGACACAAAACCCCAGTGCAAAGCCCTCAGCCCCCTGGATGACAAAAGTGGTCATCATCGAACCACGATGGACGAACTATATATTTACTGTTAGTATTAAAAAAAAAAAGGAAGACAATAATAAGGAAGTAAAAACTATGTGTGTGTTGGGGCTGGGAGACCTCTCTGTATATTCTTATAATATCTATTGAAACTTTTAAAATAATAATAAAAAATTGTATTACTAAATTAAGTGCCACTGAAAGAGTTTCTATTCAGTGGAATGAAGAAAGTTTGTCCACAGATCATGTGTGGCGCCTCAATGGTTCAACAGACTAAAGTATAAGTGAATGTGAAAGTGATTTAAATCAAATACAATTTGACACAGTTAGTTCCAGTCCATTGTACTAAATGCAGTCCAGTAATTTCAAATTTAAATCTTTGTGTTTTTTTAAATTGAAGAATGTAATTTCATCGTCAGTGGTTGTCATAGAATGAAAGTAAAGATGACTTTGGTTCGAGTCCCAGCTTGGAGCGTGTTTTCTTGACAAAAAGAAAAAAGCAGAAAGCTAGCTGCCAGACAGCTTTGTGTATTCCCTTAGTCCTTGAGTAAACTGTAGCATTTAACATTGCCAAGCCTGGATCGGATGAACTACAAGGGAAATAATGATCTGTCTAAGAACTTGCTTCGATTTATTGATCCTTAACTCTTGTTTGCTAACTGGGGCTAATTATCAAACCAAGGGACTCCAACACCGAATGTCACGGCAATTTAAATATGTAATTAGGTCTGCATATAGTAACCAGCTGCATGTATTTGTATTTTGTCTTCACATGCTGTAACAGTCGCGGCTGAAACAGAGTAAACAAGAGGAGAACTCATGTCTATGTAGCCATATACATTCAATGGGGTTCGTGTTCAGTTCACTGTCTTGTTGTAGACTATTTACTATGGAGTCTCGCTAAACACCAAAGTCCTTTATGAAAAGCTGATCGGTACCAACGCTGTTAGGGATTCGAAACAATTTTCACTATAAGAAATAAAAATTTCATTGGTTCCCTGCACCTGTTGACTCAATAATATATGCAAGTTACAGGCCATATGTGTATGTTGTTGTTTTTAAAATAAGAACAGTTGTAATGTAACGTAATTAGCATTAATGGAGCTAAAGAACAAAACTATAATTACAGAGAGACAAGACCTATGTATTATTGTTTCAAAATGAAACTTTTCTCAATGGCCTCTCCACACAAAACAAAACAAAATGGTGGTTTGTGGGGTGGGGTGTGTGAGCAGTAAAACTAACATGTAATGGTACATGACATTTTGAGAGCCCCAGGGGGCAAGAAGAATGTCCTCCCCCCCCCAACCCATTTTCCCACATGCACGCAGACTTCCCCAGACCCAGGTTCAACAATTAGAAGTGAAGTCTTTGAGACAGAAACGAGCCGGATTAATAGCGCTGTTTAGTTGTACTCTTCCCATGGGGGATTCCCCCTTCCACTAGACGAGGTGAAAAAAACACGAAATAATATAAGAGGTCAATTCTAAATATAGACAATTTAGAGAGACATTGAATCAAACCATTTCTTGTTCGTGGTAATACATTTCTTAGATACGTGTATATTGGATTGAGACTTTTGTTTTATTTTTGTAGTTAGAAACGTTTTGTTAAGTGCATCTTTTAGGCATGCTCAGTGAGCTATGGGCCAAGTGAGCTATGGGCCAAGTGAGCTATGGGTCAAGTAAGCTATGGGCCAAGTGAGCTATGGGCCAAGTGAGCTACGGGCCAAGAGAGCTATGGGCCAAGTGAGCTATGGGCCAAGTGAGCAATGGGCCAAGTGAGCTATGGGCCAAGTGAGCTACGGGCCAAGAGAGCTATGGGCCAAGTGAGCTATGGGCCAAGTGTGCTATGGGCCAAGTGAGCTATGGGCCAATCTATCTTATGAACAAAGGGGGGCGGGGGAGGGGAGGGTGTAACTAAAACATCTATACGTGTTGCCATTAGGCGTTCAGCTTCCAAGCGATTTGACCCATGCCTTTGTATAACACATTTTTATGGTAGACTACATGAAAACAAAACTAAAACAAATCAACTAGACACAATACCTATTTAAACGAGAGAGTGGAGACAAATGGCATCCATTCTTCTGAATCAATCCAATTTGAGTGCATTTGAATTTGTAATATTGCACTTGTACCACTGAATTTTTTTATCCTTTTTATTCAGCGACTTAATGGCGGAGGGTGTAGAATTGGTGGCAGGCGCTATGGTCCATTTACTTTTCTGGATCAGTTGTGCAGGGAAATAGTGCGGGAATCTGGGAGAAGGTTTCCATGCTGCCTTTTAAAAAGTAATAAGTAAATAGGAGGCTTAATAGTCTTTGTTAGTATTAGCGAACGACCAAATTCTGTAGACAAAGCTTATCTCCCCTTATCTTAGTACAAAAAAAAAATAAAACAGAATTAATTAATGACGACTAATTGATGAACTAATTGGCTAAATGGTTCATGATTCATGTGAGGTCATCGACAATGAATAATTGTGCAAAGTTTAAACAATCCGAGAAAGAAAAAAACGTCTGGGGGGAATAACGTGTACAAGATTCCACCCAGAAAGACAGACAGACGGAATAAATAACCTTCGTAATTAAATTTGAATTAATTTGTGTGCACGTGACGATGGCGGGAGGGTGTAGAATTGGTGGCAGGCGAATCTGAACATTGACAGAGACCTAGCGTGAGGTCAGTGTGACTTTTAAATGTTCTTTTACAACCATCACTGTGTACAATAATAATTTAAAAAAAAAACATATAACCAAACTGTGACAAACACGTGCTAGGGTCAAGCTTACCAAACTGTGACAAACACATGCTAGGGTCAAGCTTACCAAACTCATCATTAAAAGCTATTGGCGAGAACGTGCGCGCGTGTGTGTTTGGGGGAGGGGGGTGAAATATAAACGCTAGACTTTGTTACAAGAATGTGCCGATATCTCTTCAATCAGAGTACACAAATGTAGAACATATAGATCTATGTAATGACATGAGCTTATGTGTGTATTGAATGAGATATTGAGGTTAGGGAAGCGCTATAAGCTTCCTTAGTGGGGTACATTTTAGGTTCTTTAGAGGCGCTCCAACAAGTATGGAGGTGTATTTACAGAAGCTTATTATGACTAGATGAATACATTTACGTAGTATTAGCGTTTGCGTTTCATTTAACATTTTCATATATCAATTATAAGAAAGCTCAATTTCGAGTCACTTATGTAATGTAATGTGTGCCGCAAAATGTTTTTATATTGTCTTATAAAAACAGTAAATTAAATGTTAAAATCATTGTATGTTTGTAATGCTAGGGATTAAAAAATCCACTCTGATATTCTAAAATTTCTAGTAGTATGATTAGTAAAGGAAAATATTACATAGACATTGAATCTTGTTGTTTTTTCCTCACTTTTTTTCTTTACTCAGTATTCAAGTACTTTCTTGTTACATGTCATCCAATACATAAGATAAATAGGATACTTGAACCTTTTTTGTTGACTTCAGGAGCTAGACACAAAATCTTCATTTTACAAACGGAGCTGCTAGGTATACGTAACTGGATTGTTCAGAATCTGAGACGACTTTGAATTTTTTTATCCTCCTTATAACATTTTTTTTGAGTTTGAGTTGAAAGATTAATTGTGTGATTTTGTAATAAAAATGGTTTTATAAAATGTTTTAGGTTTAATTTAATTTTTTTTAAATTGTAAATTTGAGAATCTTCTAAGTTGAAAGTGTGAGAAAGAGGAGAGACAGAGAGAGACAGAGAGAGAGACAGAATGAGAGACAGAGAGAGACAGAGAGAGACAGAATGAGAGACAGAATGAGAGACAGAGAGAGACAGAGAGAGAGACAGAGTGAGAGACAGAATGAGAGACAGAGTGAGACAGAATGAGAGACAGAATGAGAGACAAAGAGAGACAGAATGAGAGACAGAGAGAGACAGTGTGAGAGACAGAATGAGAGACAGAATGAGAGACAGAATGAGAGACAGAATGAGAGACAGAGAGAAACAGTGTGAGAGACAGAAGGAGAGATAGAATGAGAGACAGGGAGAGACAGAGAGAGACAGAATGAGAGACAGAATGAGGGACAGTGTGAGAGACAGAGAGTTTGAGAAAGACAGAGAGAGATTGAGAAAGACAGAGAGAAATTGAGAAAGACAGAGAGATTGAGAAAGACAGAGAGAGACAGAGAGCGATTGAGAAAGTCAGAGAGAAATTGAGAAAGACAGAGAGAGAGTGAGAAAGGCAGAGAGCGATTGAGAAAGACATTGAGCGATTGAGAAAGACAGAGAGCGATTGAGAAAGACAGAGAGAGATTGGAAAGACAGAGAGAGACAGAGAGCGATTGAGAAAGACAGAGATTGAGAAAGACAGAGAGAGACAGATAGAGATTGAGAGAGACAGAGAGAGATTGAGAAAGAGAAATAGACTGAGAGAGGAATGCACTTAGAGAGAGAAAAAAATGAGAGAGAAATATTGAAAGAGAAAGATAGATGTTGAAAGAGATAGATAGATAGATAGATAGATAGATAGTAAGAGAGAGAGAGAGAGAGAGAGAGATTTAAAACGAAAGAGAGAGAGAGAGAGAGAGAGATAGAGATTTAAAACGAAAGAGAGAGAGAGAGAGAGAGAGATAATAAGAGAACTACTTAGTGAGGAGAAAGAATGATACACAAATACAAGAGATTTAGAGTTATGAAAGGGGGGGGGGAGTGGAATTTTTTCTATCCCGGAACTATTCTCAAGCCCACACAGTTGGTTGTAGAGACCATTATTTCTTTACTCCAGATGCTAGGACAAATTCTTCCCTAGTGCCATTAGAGCATGGATGGGGCTACCTGAATCACCAAGGAAAACCAATGAATTATCTTAGTTTAAGTCAAGGATTAACATGCACGACTAGATTGACAATACCATTATTCAAGCCACAACTTCATGGATGAACCTGGATCCTGGACACAGATTTTAAAAGCGGCCTAACGATTGTCCTAGAAATTTATAAGTTGATTTATACCGATGAAAAAAGAATTACTAGCCCGTTGGCCACATTGGAAAAATCTAGTTTGATAATTATAATTTTTCAATGTAAAAAATGAAATAAATTTGAATTTGGCTAAAGAACTAGGTCTAGATCTAGATCCACGTTGGTTTAGAAAGGACTATCGCGCTCTTGAATGGATTATCGCTTTCGGGAATATCCGAATGTAAGGCGTTATTAAGTCAAGAGTTTATTAAATTAATGTTCATGAAAATGCTGCGTATCGTCTTCTAAGTCTAGATTAACTCAATACCTAAAGGCATATTACTGGATTATTATAAAAATGTAGATGTATACATTCGCTAAACCAGGATTCTTTCTCGAGGGAAAGGGGTGGAGCGGGCGTACATATGTTCCACTGTTTTTCAATCTAATATTCATTAGTTATTATGAGAAAAACAATCGCTCTCTAAGTTATCGAAAGGAGGTATTGTCTTTTTATAGATTGGATTACTTATTCTTTGCTTACATTCTGTTCTGAATAAACATCTGTAGTTTATAAGATTATATAAGAAGTCATTTAAAGTAAGCTTCAGTCGATAGTACATGTTACAAAAGCAGAGTCACATAGTCAAACTAGTTTTTTTTTTTTTAATATTGTCTACACATGTAACATAAGGGAATAATACATCACAATGGACATTGTTATGGCACTAGATCTATTGGGGTATAATGGAGACATTGTTTATGGCACTAGATCTATTGGGGTATAATGGAGACATTGTTTATGGCACTAGATCTATTGGGGTATAATAGAGACATTGTTTATGGCACTAGATCTATTGGGGTATAATAGAGACATTGTTTATGGCACTAGATCTATTGGGGTATAATAGAGACATTGTTTATGGCACTAGATCTATTGGGGTATAATAGAGACATTGTTTATGGCACTAGATCTATTGGGGTATAATAGAGACATTGTTTATGGCACTAGATCTATTGGGGTATAATAGAGACATTGTTTATGGCACTAGATCTATTGGGGTATAATAGAGACATTGTTTATGGCACTAGATCTATTGGGGTATAATAGAGACATTGTTTATGGCACTAGATCTATTGGGGTATAATAGAGACATCGTTCATGGCACTAGATCTATTGGGGTATAATAGAGACATTGTTTATGGCACTAGATCTATTGGGGTATAATAGAGACATTGTTTAATCTTACAAGAGAAATAAAGGGAACGAAGTCAAAAATCTTGAATCAAATCTTTTTCTTTTCATTCCAAGTAACTTTCTCGCCTATGATACAGTATTTGGACTTTACTTTGAATGTAGATTTTTCTTTCACTAAGAAATATTAGAATTTTATTTGAAATTGTTTTAAAGTAGAATTTAAATAAGGAAGCCTAGCCAGATACATTGACACTGCAGTTTTCCGGAACAGACTACACCAAAATAAACTAGCGAAAGTCTCCTTGCATATTTTTACATCAGGAAGAAGTTACCTCACGTTACGTGTAAATCTGCGTTTCACGAAGAAAACGTACACTAGTTACATCTCGAGCTGTCACGTACTAATACGTGTCAAGGTTGTTTTACATTTCAAGACAAAACAGTAAGATTCTATTCGAACTAAAAATAGTTAAAGGAGTTAAAAGTAAGAATAGATCTTTTCAGTCGAAGATTCTGCGTCTTTCTGGTCTATTAGAGAAGTTTATGTTAGATAGGGTACACATACAAGGGAAGATAATAAACACGGGCAGTAAATAAGTTTCAAGTCTCAGGTTAAGTCTGCAATAGTGAATCTATAGTTTAAATTAGACTGAAGGCTAATAGTGTGTGTTCAATTATTTTATGATTTCTTCTTCTGGAATTCAAAATTTTCATTTCGTAAAGAGGAATTCTGTTAACTTTTCACCCAATCAAGTCTCTCAGGCCTACATTGGGACATTGGGCCATTCGACTTTTAACTGAAACGTATTATCTACCAAGATCCATCGTAACAGATCTTTAAAATTCATTGTATCACATCTTTAAAATCTCTTCAGTTTGACATTACCTTAACAAATGACAGGGTTACCCCTTTTCTGCCATATAATGAACAATTAATTAGATTAATAATTAATTTTCGGATTGTTTCGTGTATTTTTATCGAATATGAATAATTATGCAAAATTTCAATTTGACCCAAGAATGGGAAGTGTCAAAACTTAATAAGGGATTAAATCCATATATACATTCACATCTCCCCTTAAATAGCATTTAGTCCTCCTATTTCGATATCAAACAAAACAGCAATCATCAATATAATTAATTAACTATCTGGTTAACATTTTTGGTCGATTCATGTCTTTTCAGGTAAATGAATAATTGTTTAAAGTTTTAACTTCATTCGAGAATGGGAAATAGGAGAAAAAAAATGTTCAATCTTTTTACCAGACAGACAGACAGACAGAGTGATTTGATATAAGCTTTGTAAAAATGTCTATCAAATGCTTATAAGCGTCTTTAACTTCCTAACAACTCCAGACAATGTTTTATTTGTATTGAAAAAAAATTGTTAATCGAATGTGACATTTTAAAATTCATCATTTTGTTCTGTTATTCTGAAGTAGAAAGATCAACTCTGTTCTCGTCAGGTTTCTAATGATCATTTATAATGAATGAATTAATTAGGGGAATCAAATTGAATGCAGCAATCAAAGGCCAGGATCAATACGTCTTATTTCCTAGACGTAGGGAGTTGAAATCCGTGACATAGATTTTAAGCAGAGGAATAAAAGAGAGGCTTATCTCTCCTTGCTATGTGTGTCACTTCCGTTGCATTCTTATTTCAAACTAAAAATATCTCCACGTCTGAAAGAAAAACTCCGAAACAAATGTTGAGATTTAGGGTTCCGGGTATTGATTTGATCATTAATAGTAGACATTGACAAGAAAGCTGTGGGTTCACGAACTGTTCTAAAAAAAGCTCATGTTTTTCTCTCTTCATCTGGTTTCCTGTAATTAAAACAGTCTAAAGACAAAGTATTATTAGGAGTCAAGATCATTATGGAAATGTCTCGTTTTGTTATATAGTCATGTTAACTATAACTTGCGCAGAAGACATTAAATAAACTTAAAGGACTCCCCCACCCCACCCCCGGTGGGCTATTTCCTTGTCTACATCAGTTGTGAAAAAATATGCAGGTCGCAACTGGGTATCCGTAGTCATGTGAAACAACAGAAGCTGGGATATTGAGTCTGGTTAATAGATAAAATCCATGGCTTTTGTAAGATAGAGCTCTCCATTCTAGGTTCTGAGGCTTGAAGTTGTTTTAGAAAATAAACAGATGTGGTGTAAGAGGCGCAAGGAATCAAGAGATTTTATTTTCTTTCTGCATAAGAAAAGCTTTTCTATTGAAAACACACTCGCCTTGAATGTCCCTGAGTTTTTGTTTTTCATTCCCTGCATAATTGACACTTCTTAGTAGAGACAGGAAACATCTAGAGTCAATGTAAAAACAACAACAACAACAGTTTGTTTATATCCTGAAACCATTGACACAACCGATCACGTGACACTTACTATACGCTTGTCATCGAAATGACACGCGTTCAGTCTTCTAAAAGCTGCATGAACAAAACATTTGTTTATGGGCACTGAGATATTCAAGTGTGGAAGGGAATGCTATAATGCTAGATGCTATAATGCTAGATGCTATAATGCTAGATGCTATAATGCTAGATGCTATAATGCTAGATGCTATAATGCTAGATGCTATAATGCTAGATGCTATAATGCTAGATGCTATAATGCTAGATGCTATAATGCTAGATGCTATAATGCTAGATGCTATAATGCTAGATGCTATAATGCTAGATACTATAATGCTAGATGCTATAATGCTAGATGCTATAATGCTAGATGCTATAATGCTAAATGCTATAGTGCTAAATAAAGAATTGGGGAGCTAAAGATTAACAAGAAAAGGTGTCTAGTACTACTTTTATAATATTTTTGGCAGGAGGAAAAAGCGATAAAATGAATACTATTAAAAGTTTGTGTAGGTAAGTGTTAAAATGGTGGTTCATTGAAGGTAAAAACAAAAAAGGCTCCGACCAAAATAAACATTTACAAATCTAATCCACAACCTAACGAGAGTGTATCGGCTCTCATCAATACAGCAAACCTTGTTCTCAATTTGTCTCAATCACTACTTTGCCTATATATTCTTTATCTACGTAGAGTTCTTCCCCCTTTCAACCTATTGTACAGAAAGAAAACAAACACCTTTCCTCTCCCCTCATCTTGTGGTATTACCTTCACCTTTACAATCACAGACTTGCATTTCATTTCAACTCATGGAAACGAGCTGTCGAGACTAATGATTGTTTAATTGCTTCTTCTTAAACGTAATTACCTGATTATCAAAACTAGTGGTTGTTCATTGAGAATCGATCTAAGGTCGACTAGGGACAGTCCCAGTACTTCTATTCCACTGATTCATTGTCTTTTTTCCAACCTGCGTTCGTATACAAAAACAAATCATCAATAATTTGGTATATTTTTGCAGAATTGAATGTCTCACTTTAATTATGGCCCATTTTATTTTCTGTAATTTATAAACATTTCAAGTATTTTGTAGCACATGCTTGTCGTTCACTATTTCGCATTACAAATATAAGATATCATAAAATGAATGATTTTTGCTACGAGTTTCAAAATTTCCAAATGGCCAAAGTAATACATCTACATATTCAATATTACTCAATTATTTATAAAGTCTACTCAAGCTCGCTATTATTTGACCACCTATTGAAACCCAAATTTTCTTGCAAATTTCTTGTGTGCGATTCGTTATGGTAGGTCTCTAAACAGGTGTCGATGGTAGGTCTCTATACGAGGTGTCGATGGTAGGTCTCTATACGTGGTGTCGATTGTAGGTCTCTATACGAGGTGTCGATGGTAGGTCTCTATACGTGGTGTCGATGGTAGGTCTCTATACGAGGTGTCGATGGTAGGTCTCTAAACGAGGTGTCGATGGTAGGTCTCTATACTGGGTCTCAAAGCTCTAGGTAGATCTCTATAGTGGGTCTCTGTAGTTGGGCTCTACACTATGTCTCTATTGTAGGTCTCTTGGGAAGGTCTCTTCAGTAGGTCCCTGTGCTGAATCCCTACGCTAGATCTATATTGTAAGTCTGCTTCTGTCTACGTGCTTAATATATTGAAGTAATCACTACAAAACACTTATCAGTTAGAATAGTTCACACTAGAGTGGCGTCAACAAGACTTGAGGATTGAGCTGCTACCAGGAAAGAAGAAATCCGTGAAGCTTGACTGTATCTCCAGCTAAACATCTTCAAACCTTGACTAGACTAAACATCACGCAGAACGTGAGGCTACGCCCTAGATGTACACATTTTGCTGTGACCGTCTTCATAGATTAGTCTTTTTTTTTTCTAGTCTTGACAACCATGAAACCTAATAGTTTGTTTCAAAATCATTTTTAATTACTAAACAGTGAACAGACACGACACCCGCCCACCATAAACTTTTACACTTTTTTTTTGTGACTTTAAATTTCATCAGGTTGAACAACTATTTCCTGTGTGTATCATAAATGTTAAGATGATCGTCCCCTGCTCGAACTGTTTCATTATCAGCTTTGTAATATGTTGGTCATTACATTACACAGCTTCCAATAAAACGATATCCTGGAAACGTTTTAGAAGACTACTTTATTGCTTTAGTACGATAACTTATTAGCTAAGTGGTTCTAAACTTTCGGGGGCGACAATACATATCCTCCAATAGATTTTGTTATAAACTAATTTTTTTTTTGGTATCATTCACTATTGTTGGTAAATATCTGAATTTTAAAATTAACTTGCGTAATTTCATCTTTCCGTCACAGCACATACATAGTTACACTAACCTCTCCACCCCCCTCACCCCACCCCCCACTAAACTAATGTTCACCCCCCCCCCCTTCTCCCCCAAATGTTTCAAAATGAAGACTTTCTAGCTCGTAAAACTAGAAATACATTGGATGCACTATTGACCAGTTAATATGACCTACTAATGTAGGAGTCAATCACCAGCAAAATAAATAAACAATTGACCTAGTTCATAGTATGATTATAACTTTTGTTTTTAAATTAACCCTTTTTTAATCCATTTTCTAGTTTGTTTACCAACTTTAGTTTGTTTTCTCCATAAGGCTATTTTTAGCAGCCAACCAAATCGTATGATGAGCGCTATGAAAATAGTTTTATATAGGAAATAGTCAATGGCCTGAGACTAATGACAGACATCAAAGACTCCGAGGTCGTGTCCCAGGTGCTCTAGCTTGCTTCGAATAACTGGAGCATTCAATGTGCATACGGAAATGTGTGAAGATGTCGCAGCGGGTGAGGGCGGGGTATAATAGGATATTATTTGGAAAGAGGGAAAAGGGGGGGGGGGCGTATGGACAAATTGTAAATACTAGTATAGAAACTCGTTAGTCAAACGTGCATTCTTCTTGGATGTGTGTGTGAGAGATAACTAGAGAGAGGGAGGGGGTGGGAGGGAGGAGAACGTGAGCATGTGTGATTTGCATTGATTTTATGACGATGTGTTTGCGTGATTATGTATGTGTGTGTGTCAAAGTGAGTGTTGCTTATATGTTGTGATACAAACACACACACACATACACACACACACATATATATATATATATATATATATATATATATACATATATGTGTATGTGTGTGTGGTGCGCGTGTGTGCTACCCACTCAATTGAACAAATTCTCATTGTGCGGATCGCGTGATCACTAAGTGCAGGTGTTTAAGTCTATCGTTGAGTGATTCACAGAGAATCAATACATTTACTAAGTACATTGAGGCATTCTTTAAGATTCATTGAATCCTGTTAACATGATGATTGCTCAGAGACTAGTTTATACCTTCTCAAAAACTAGTTTATATCTTCTCAGAAACTAGTTTATACCTTCTAAGTTAGTTCTCAGAGACTACTTTATACCATCCCAGAAACTAGTTCATACTTTTTCAGAAACTAGTTCATACCTTCTCAGAAACTAGTTTATACCTTCCCAGAAACTAGTTCATACCTTCTCAGAAACTAGTTCATACCTTCTTAGAAACTAGTTTATACCTTCTCAGAAACTAGTTCATACCTTCTCAGAAACTAGTTCATACTTTCTCAGAAACTAGTTCATACCTTCTCAGAAAGTAGTTCATACCTTCTCTAAAACTAGTTCATACCTTCTCAGAAACTAGTTTATACCTTCCCAGAAACTAGTTCATACCTTCTCAGAAACTAGTCTATACCTTCTCAGAAACTAGTTCATACCTTCTCAGAAACTAGTTCATACCTTCTCAGAAACTAGTTCATACCTTCTCAGAAACTAGTCTATACCTTCTCAGAAACTAGTTCATACCTTCTCAGAAACTACTTCATACTTTCTCAAAAACTAGTTCACACCTTCTCAGAAACTAGTTCATACCTTCTCAGAAACTAGTTCATACTTTCTCAGAAACTAGTTCATACTTTCTCAGAAACTATTTCATACCTTCTCAGAAACTAGTTCATACCTTCTCAGAAACTAGTTCATACTTTCTCAGAAACTAGTTCATACCTTCTTAGAAACTAGTTCATACCTTCTTAGAAACTAGTTCATACCTTCTCAGAAACTAGTTCATACTTTCTCAGAAACTAGTTCATACCTTCTCAGAAACTAGTTCATACCTTCTCAGAAACTAGTTCATACCTTCTCAGAAACTAGTTCATACCTTCTTAGAAACTAGTTCATACCTTCTTAGAAACTAGTTCATACCTTCTTAGAAACTAGTTCATACCTTCTTAGAAACTAGTTCATACCTTCTCAGAAACTAGATCATACCTTCTTAGAAATCATGTTCTTGAACAAACGTTTTGTTCATTATTTATACTCTCTGTGTGTGTGTGTGTGTGTGTGTTTTCTCTTCAAATCACTTCAAGACGTTACTTCAAAACAAAAGAGAGTTGTGTGTGTTTCAGTGTAGGTCTATCTATATAATAAAGTAGAATGTGAGGTGTAGGTATGTATGCATCTATATAGAGTTGTTCATCGTGGTTGGATGATAACCACTTTTGTCATCCAGGGGGCTGAGGGCTTTGCACTGGGGTTTTGTGCCTCCTCATGTGGCTGTTGGAACCTAAGTGAGCCCGGAATGCTCGGCTGCACACTGGGCAGGTTATATTCCAGCTGGAGCTAGTCTCATCGGCCTTGGCTGCACACTGGGTAGGTTATATTCCAGCTGGAGCTAGTCGCATTGGCCTTGGCTGCACACTGGGCAGGTTATATTCCAGCTGGAGCTAGTCTCATTGGCCTTGGCTGCATACTGGGCAGGTTATATTCCAGCTGGAGCTAGTCTCATTGGCCTTTCTTTTCTTCTCTTACGCTTTTCTTCTGCCAGGCGCTGTCCTCTTTTCCTTTACAAGGTGTGCGCCAGTTTTCACAAATGGACGCCATGATGCTCTGTCATGTGCTTCCGTCTTCAGGTGGCTGGGTCAATGCTGAAGACTTTCTATTCTAGACTTACTTCATAATGTAGCCCATTTCTTTTAATATTCAATGTTCGCAAGAAATTAAAATCTATTTAAAAAGAAATGAGTTTTAAAATTCTGCAAAGCTCTACCTTGGGTCAAAATGTTTTATTCTCTAGCTCTTTTGCTCTCCATCATAGATACATTATTAAATAAACGGCGGACATTGGGTCAACGTAAGACGTTTGACGTCTGACAAAATAAACGTTAATTGATAGCTCAAAACTCAAACTAGAATCTGTCCAGGATAAATCCTCCAAGTATTCTTAATTGATCTAACTGTGACAAAATGATTCCTTGGAGAGGAGCGAGTAGAGACACTAGTGACAAGTAAGTGAATTCTCGGGATTGAGAAAGTGCTATTAGACATTTGACCTAATGACCTCAAGGACGCAAGTTGTCAAAATCATAAAGTATCTTCTGGAAAAATCATCACGATAAATAGTTTCCCTTAATCTTAAACCGGCCAGCAATCTAGAAAGCAATCATGCAACCATCCAGACAGATGAGAGGTGTTTTGAACGGAATTAAAAGAGCGGCCATGTTCTTCCGTTCCACGTCTATCTAGGTCAAGCAACCATCTTTGTTTTTCTTTCCCATAAACCTCTTGGGTATGCAGACAGGAGTTTCTATCTCTTTTTTTTTATTTTGTCAAAACTTATTATAGAGATTAGACCAAACTCCACGAGCAATCATCGCTTAAGTTACTGATTTTAACATCTTAGGTTGGGATATAAATAAACTTGACTGTGATGCGGCTTACAAATGTTTCAAAATAAATCTCTAGTTACACGATATATTGAAGGTATCAGTTACAGATCCACACTGGTTAAACTAATGTCATAGTGGATCACAAGTTATACAATTAGTTTGAATAAAAAAACGAACACTGAAAGAAAGAAAATTAATGACTACAAACAAAACTTACATCTAGTTGTATTGTTTTTGTGAGAATTGGGGACACTATATCCTGTGTGTATGGTCTCATATTTCTGATTATTATATTAAAGCCAATGTATAGTTATGTGAGGATAGAAGATAGAAGATAGAAGATAGCAGATAGAAGATAGAAGATAGAAGATAGCAGATAGAAGATAGCAGATAGAAGATAGAAGATAGAAGATAGAAGATAGAAGATGTATATTCTATAGATATAGTCATAATTCAAATGTATTAACCGAAGCTCATCTGAAATTATCTTATAGAAGCCAATCTGAAATTATCTTATAGAAGCCAATCTGAAATTATCTTATAGAAGCCAATCTGAAATTATCTTATAGAAGCCAATCTGAAATTATCTTATAGAAGCCAATCTGAAATTATCTTATAGAAGCCAATCTGAAATTATCTTATAGAAGCCAATCTGAAATTATCTTATAGAAGCCAATCTGAAATTATCTTATAGAAGCCAATCTGAAATTATCTTATAGAATCCAATCTGAAATTATCTTATAGAAGCCAATCTGAAATTATCTTATAGAAGCCAATCTGAAATTATCTTATAGAAGCCAATCTGAAATTATCTTATAGAAGCCAATCTGAAAGTATCTTATAGAAGCCAATCTGAAATTATCTTATAGAAGCCAATCTGAAATTATCTTATAGAAGCCAATCTGAAATTATCTTATAGAAGCCAATCTGAAATTATCTTATAGAAGCCAATCTGAAATTATCTTATAGAAGCCAATCTGAAATTATCTTATAGAAGCCAATCTGAAATTATCTTATAGAAGCCAATCTGAAATTATCTTATAGAAGCCAATCTGAAAGTATCTTATATAATAGTAAAAATAATAATAGTAAATAATAACAATTCTATTTATAATCTTTATCCACGAGTCAATTTGTCCTGCAACGTGTGCACCAATAATAACATTAAAACTATTTCAAACCAACGAACTAACGGAGACACTAGTTTCACTCAAAGCTTTCCATGTGAAATGTCTAGGTCAGATTGTGGCATTGTATTTAATGATATGTTTGCATGGAGAACAAAGGAGTTTTGGGTTTCTAGTTGTTTTTATGTATTCAGTATCTCGTACCTCCTCTGTGATGGGACATTCTCAAAATCCTGAATTTTTATTTCAAAAATTTGTTTAGCTTTTGAATGTTTCTCTCAAACAGTTGTCCATAAGGGGGTTTGTTTGTTACCAGTAACCAGCGGCACTTACACATCTTTGTTTGTTACCAGTAACCAGCGGCACTTACACATCTTTGTTTGTTACCAGTAACCAGCGACAGTTACACATCTTTGTTTGTTACCAATGACCTTACCAGCAGCATTTAGAAATCCTGTCTCAAACTATTTTATAGAGTAAAGGTAGTAAAGTAAAATTCTCCATTCAGACCTTGCGATGTATGAGACAGATGATGTCAAGATCATCTGTCTCTGTTGCCCACTGTTAACCAGGGTGTCATGTGGCCAGCACAACGACCAACCGCCTTTACTTTCCCCAACTAATGTCAAGTACCCATTAGAGCTGATTGGACTAAGAGGCGCTCCAAAGATCTCGAAATAAAAATTCGCAGTCTTCACCAGGACCACTCGGTTCGGAAGCCAAGCGCGTCACCCCTTCAGCCACCGCAGCGCCTCCTTCGTAAACACGATTTTCTAGTTCATATCAAATCATAGTATAGACTTGCACCTCCAATTACCTTATAGAAGTCCATTTCATATTTGATAAAGCTGCACTTTGTGATAGGTATTATAAAGAATTATAGTTCCTGTATAGAGCACCCTCTCTCCTGATACGTCCTAGACCTAGACCTAGACATATACATAGACCTAGACCAAGACCTAGACATAAACATAGACCTAGATCTAACCTGAAACCTTCTTATCAACAGCAGACGTGAGATTACAACTAATTCACTCTCTAGTGTCACCAAGGCCTGAGCCCTCCCCATGATCGTCAAACATGTCAACATAACCTCAAATGTATGCCCCCCCCCCCCCAATGACATGATAGTTACTCGTGCAACCCATCCTGATTGGAAACCATTCAACTCATTGTCCATTGACAACAACAACAACAACAACAACAACAACAACAACAACCAAATGGAACTCGGGCAGACAATGTCATCTTGTCATTATTTGTTTTAGTTTGTTGCTAGCAACATTTGGCATGCTTCATGTTCACCAACTCAAGAACAGAAAACAGAAGAAGAAAAAACTACAATTCCTAAGAAATGTGCTTACACTAAGAAGACTGCACACATCCAGAAGTCGGGAGGGGGGGGGGAAGTTTTCTATTCGCTTTGATAATCTCTGGAGGTTGTTTTTGTCTGGCCCATGTTTGTCATCAGATCCGAGTTTTGTGGCTAGGAAAGTGTTACACACAAAGAGAGAATGAGTTGGGTACTGGAGACGTTAGCAACAAGAGAAATAGGAAAACTACTTGTAAGAAAGCAATTCTTACATCAAGTGTGATTGTATCAATTAGTTTTGATTAGTCATGTAATTAAATCTAGACTAACAATAATATTTTTAGCGGCCCCAAAAAGGAGAAAAGACGCTATCATAATATTTTAGACCAGTGATGCCCAAACTACGGCCCGCGGGCCAGATCCGGCCCGCGACGTGGCTCTATCCGGCCCGCCTAAACATATGCACAAAATGAAGAAATGTTTTTTAAAAGGCTGAAAAATGTGTTTTAGATACGTTAGGACTCTCATTTTTTCTTGGATGGATTTCACTCAAATCCACGGTATTCTCATTTTCATAGTATTTTTTTTAAATGAACACGACGTTTATTTTTTCGGTGACAAGTGTTGTCAGTTGTCAGTTGTTTTAGGTTCTTGGATAATTCCGCTGCTGTCTTGAGCTAGTCGTGTTCTAAACATGTTTTGTGTAACACAGGGCATCAGTTTTGCACCATTTTCCGGTAATGTTCTTTTGATATCAATGAGAATGGTATGTCCCATTTAATATTTGTGCGTTCATGAAATGGGAGAGAATTAAAAACGAAAACTGCATGTAGAAAGTTTCGGTGAAAGTGGACACAACTCTGCTTTTGTGGAACATGATAATAAGCTAACATGATTTGTACAGAAATGTGGCTTTTTAAAAAAATAAAATATAACAAAAAGTCATTTGTAAAACAAAACATTTTAAAAAATATGGAGGCATTGATGGTTTGAGAGCAAAGACAAAAAAAAGCAAAGTTATGCCTGCTGCTGGAGTGAGTTGAGCGATATAAGAGAAAAAACGGAGACAAGCTCCAGAGTCCACGGTTAGGGCAAGCTCCAGAGTCCACGGTAAGGGCAAGCTCCAGAGTCCACGGTTAGGGCAAGCTACAGAGTCCACGGTTAGGGCAAGCTACAGAGTCCACGGTTAGGGCAAGCTACAGAGTCCACGGTTAGGGCAAGCTACAGAGTCCACGGTTAGGGCAAGCTACAGAGTCCACGGTTAGGGCAAGCTACAGAGTCCACGGTTAGGGCAAGCTACAGAGTCCACGGTTAGGGCAAGCTACAGAGTCCACGGTTAGGCAAGCTCCAGTGTCCACGGTTAGGGCAAGCTACAGAGTCCACGGTTAGGGCAAGCTCCAGAGTCCACGGTTAGGGCAAGCTACAGAGTCCACGGTTAGGGCAAGCTACAGAGTCCACGGTTAGGGCAAGCTCCAGAGTCCACGGTGAGGGCAAGCTCCAGAGTCCACGGTAAGGGCAAGCTCCAGAGTCCACGGTTAGGGCAAGCTACAGAGTCCACGGTTAGGGCAAGCTACAGAGTCCACGGTTAGGGCAAGCTACAGAGTCCACGGTTAGGGCAAGCTACAGAGTTGCTCAAATTATGAGGAATGAAGCGTAAAAAACTACATTGTAGCAGTTCTAAGAGACTTTGTCATGGGGAAAAACACAGTTGCAAAACGAGTGGAAGATATGGGTACACATTTCCATTCAAAACTAAATGACAGAGTAGCAGATTTTGAAATGTTTTCTATTGCCACTGAGCATTGCTCCGACAGTTCTGAAACTGGAACAAATTGACTTACAAAGCCAGACATTAGTGCTTGAGAAATTTAGAGTGATGCAGACAGTTCATTTCTTGGCCGAGTTGTATGAAGAAACTTTTCTAATGTCCGAAATGAAGTGTTAAGGACGATCATAATGTTTATAAAGCACTTCATTGAGTAGACAATCCAGGCCTAGTAGTGATACAGGTTTCTATTTCATTTTTTAAAATCTATTTGATGATGTGGCCCGCGACACGAGTGTCGGAAATTAAAATGGCCCGCCGGCTAAAAAAGGTTGGGCATCACTGTTTTAGACCATTCAAAGTTCTGATGCAACGACTACTTTATTTTTTTCTGAAAGCGAAAAATCTAATTTTTTAAATCACTTATGCAAGCAGTTTTTTCATAAAAGTACCCCACTTTTACAACTTTTCGCTATTAATAGTAACAAACACTTGAGGTTCTTTATTAGGGTAGGCAACCATTTACCATATTTTTAACACATTTATGCAAACGGTTGTAGATTTGTTTGTCTACTTATTTTGTTCTAATTGTATTGTTAATGTCTGTAAGTACTGTTCTTCTAAGTACTTATATTTACACAGAACAAAACATGTGTATCAATAACTACTACGTCTATAGAATTATCTATTTGGTTTTACTAGCACAGAGACAGGACGTTTTTTCATCTCAAGACACTTCTATTTAGATTTAGCTCCTCCCACTCTCCCAGCAGAAGTCCCACACGCCATTCACGTCACTATTTAACAGGAAGAAAAAAAGGAAACGCAGTAATCATTGAGCGCATTTCTAATAGCATAAGTACAAGATTGCATCACTCAAACAATAAATGTTTCAGTCATGACATCAAGTATGATCGATGTTTCTAACTATGTTCAAATTGATCCGGACAAAGACCCAAGTTTCAATTTTTGCTAAACTTATGAAACCATGGTATTTGTCTATATAAAGTCTTTTTGGTTTCCTTGACCAGCGGAAACATACAAATATAGATAATGTCTCTGACAAAGATGTTATCAACTTTTATTAGCTAAATTATCTCTCAATGTTATATGAATATTATCACTTATTTGTTAAAGTTAATCTATGTTACGAAGTGTGTGTTTCCTAGGTAACGCTGAGAAGAAGTTAGTGATTGGTTCGTGGCTACGCAAGAAGGATGATGAAATTACAATAGGGTCTAGCGTAATGCAAGTGTAAAGTAATCGAGACATGAAAGTGTAAAGACGTGTTATTCTTGTGTGTTAGATTTTGTTTTAATATCTGTTTATATCATTACTGTTAGAGCTATATTTCATCTCAAGTTAAATGTTTGAGTATTGTTATAACAGTTATATTGAGGTTTAGTTCACCAGAGAAGTTATTTATAGTCTATTAAATATACTACGCCTAGTTAGTTGCACTAGCTTTTGAAACTACAGACATGTAACCGGCCTTCAGCGATATAGACCTAGCCTCCATACTGTTACAATGTTGCACATTGCTACCTATTCACAGTGCATAATGATGACGCATAGACTCATATCGAACGGACTCGACTTGCCTAGTAATGCGTGTTTAGGACATGGATCGAGGCCGACAAAGATTCGGTAACCCTGACGAAGACTACCAAAGAAGAGTTAAGTTATTCAACTTGTTTTAGAGAGCTGCTTTTGGTAGATGACTGCCTGGTCGTGCCGTATGTACGCTGGATTGCCCGTTCTTTCCTCTCAATGGTCTCTGGTTCATATCCTGCTCGCCACCATCTTGCGGGATGGTTGGACTGTGAAGTAGATTATCTTCAACTCTGAAGAAACATCCAAAAACATGTAAAACATTTTACAAACATTCTTTTGACAAGGTGAATTACCTGGATGTAATGAAAACTATATTCAACTTCACTAGGATGTCTAGCGATCAGAGTAGCCTCACATTTGTTCAGTTTGACTAGGATGTCTAGCGATTTGGGGAGCCTCACATTTGTTCAGTTTGACTAGGATGTCTAGCGATTTGGGGAGCCTCACATTTGTTCAGTTTGACTAGGATGTCTAGCGATTTGGGGAGCCTATCATTTGTTCAGTTTGACTAGGATGTCTAGCGAACAGCTTAGCTTCAAGTTTGTTCAGTGTGGTCTTTAAGAACCAAAAACAAATTCAAAGAAAGCCATGAACAAATCTGTAACGGAACTGTTTTAATGGCTTTTTACTAAACTGTAAGCCGAGGGGGGAGACATTGACAAACGTCTCAAGATATTAACTAAGTTATTTTTCTTTTAGCCAGGGAGAGGTAAGATGATGTCTTCTTTCGTTTTAAGAACACTTACCATCGGATAAAATATAAATCTGCAGAGAGAGGCAACCATCTAAAAAAAATGTCTGTACTTTGCAGTTTAGAGCGATTGAATTTCTTGGTATTGGTGTGGTTATGTTTTAGGGTATTATTTTTGTAAGCTTAGAAACTATTCTCTCATAAATAAAGAATACAAAATGACAAGATTGGAAAGAAGAACAAGAGAACTAAGGAGACTAGATATACAGCCTCTAATAACTGGGTTACGATTTCTTTTCATTCTCTTTTTGATTCCCCCCACAACACGTTGATTTCTTTTTTTTTTCTTTTCGGACGTACGTAATTGTGAATTTCCTTTTCTAGAAATTCGAGTAGCATCTTGAAACTAAGGGAGGGGGGATATCTCAGAAGGAAATTCTCTCTATGTCGAGAAACTTAACTCTAGGTTGTAAACTCCAGCCTTTGAACCTGTTCATCACCTTTCATTTTGGCTTGTCAGTTTTGTTTTCTAGACAACTGCGTGCAATCCATTGACAAAGTTCTAGACATAACAGTGCATGTCATTGCTGGTCACGTGATCAGGGTATAGAATGTCTTGTCATGCAAAGTGTAATGCTGTCTGACAGATAGTTTGTAGTTACGTGAGAGGCTCAGAGAACAAACGTGGATGTCTCTTGATTGTTGGCCATCTTCACATTCTCTTATTGTTTACACTCTCTTTCACTTTCTCTCTGAATCTCTGCCCCCCCCCCTCCCTTTAACCTCTTTTACATTTTCACTCTTCAGTAAAGTATCTCTCCAAACCTTTCTGAGTTCCTCTGCAGCCTCCTCTTACTCTTTCTCTCGTTCCGGTGTCGCCGTATATATCTCCAGTAACACCTCTGGTGCCCTTTTCTTTTCCACCTTTCTTTTTGCTTCTCTTGTATACGTTTCCTGACTTCATCCACCATGACCAAGTTACATCAATTACCTAAAGTGCACAAGCTTCTGGGTTTTAAATAAAGCACCATAGCATATCTCCTTCGGGCTTAGACAGGGGTCGGCAACCTTTTGAGTCGGAATAGCCAAAATTTACAATTTACAAAATTTCTAAGTTTTTAAAGAGCCACATTTTTTTTTCTTCAAAACAATAAATAGTACTCGATGGCTTTGCGTAGATTTAGAAAGCTTGGATACATTGGGCTCATAACTAGTTTTTAGTTTCAAACACTACTTTAAATTTTAATTTGTTAGTTGGCTTCTTACTTTACTTTTAATTATATTAATAATGAAAGAGAACGCTTGCTCGCACGAATATGTCAATCTGATGATAGACAGCTTTCCAAATGCAAACGCTCTATTTTCCCCTCTAGTTTGTCACAAGAGCGGTAGCAGTCCTAGAAGTTCTTCTTTTAGACCTTGGGAAGACATATATTTGACCAAAAAAAAAGGGCAACTTGTGACTCATTAATAGCAAGTGATAAGACAGAAAAAAACTGAATATCTTTCACCTGCAAAATATGTTACATTTCAAGACATGGGGGAGTGCTGAGCTGAAAAGCGAGTACGATTGGCTGAGAGATAGAATCGGTGCCTAATCCTCATTAATCGATTCAGAACGATTTTATTATTTAAAGCATAAAATAAATTATATTTGTGTAAGGAACTAAAGAGCCGCCGCTTAACATCCAAAGAGCCGCATGTGGCTCGCGAGGCGCAGGTTGCCGACCCCTGGGCTACGATGTATGTCCCGCAAACTCTGTAAGAGTTTTCCAGGCTCCAACTTTCTCTTTCTGAAGCTTCCTAGTGCTAGGTCTTCTCCTTTATGCTAGTGTCGGCAAAGTGACGCCAAAGTTGATCTTTATAGGTGGATCTTTATAGGTGGATCTTTATAGGTGGATCTTTATAGGTGGATCTTTATAGGTGGATCTTTATAGGGACATCTTTATAGGTTGATCTTTATAGGTTGATATTTATAGGTTGATATTTATAGGTTGATATTTATAGGTGGATCTTTATAGGTGGATCTTTATAGGTGGATCTTTATAGGTGGATCTTTATAGGTACATCTTTATAGGTGGATCTTTATAGGTACATCTTTATAGGTGGATCTTTATAGGTACATCTTTATATGTGGATCTTTATAGGTGGATCTTTATAGGTGGATCTTTATAGGTGGATCTTTATAGGTACATCTTTATAGGTGGATCTTTATAGGTGGATCTTTATAGGTGGGTCTTTATAGGTGGGTCTTTATAGGTTGATCTTTATAGGTTGATCTTTATAGGTTGATCTTTATATGTGGATCTTTATATGTCTATCTTTATATGTACATCTTTATAGGTACATCTTTATAGGTACATCTTTATAGGTACATCTTTATAGGTGGATCTTTATAGGTACATCTTTATAGGTGGATCTTTATAGGTGGATCTTTCTAGGTACATCTTTATAGAGTTTAGTGGTTCTATAGGACAACGGGAGATAGGAGCGGGCAGGGTTTGAACACGGGACCATCGATATCCGAACGACAGTCAAGCGCGCAAACCGCACGACCAGTAATGCATTACAATCTACTCAAATGAAATGAAACAAACTGTAGTGTACTAGAATATATTGTTTTGTTCTTTAATGTATAGTAATGAGCCACAAGGTACTGTAGTGTACTATAATATATTGTTTTGTTCTTTAATGTATAGTAATGAGCCACAAGGTACTGTAGTGTACTATAATATATTGTTTTGTTCTTTAATGTATAGTAATGAGCCACAAGGTACTGTAGTGTACTATAATATATTGTATTGTTCTATAATGTATAGTAATGAGCCACAAGGTACGTTAGTGTACTATAATATATTGTTTTGTTCTTTAATGTATAGTAATGAGCCACAAGGTACTGTAGTGTACTATAATATATTGTATTGTTCTATAATGTATAGTAATGAGCCACAAGGTACTGTAGTGTGCTACAATGTGCTGCCAGTGTACTCTGTTTATAATCCGAGAAAAAACGTGACACCATATTGTACAGTTTTTCTAAAGTATGTTCTTAGCAGGCAAAACAACGGAAAGATTACTTCTATTCTAAGCCACACATTCCACACATATAAAAAAAGACACGCATGGGGTAGGCAGCTGATTAAACATTGTACGCGTTATAATGTAACTGTTCGCTGTAATCAATGAATCGTTGTAATTGCTACGTTTTTGTCTAGTGTAAACTCACTCACTTAATTCGAATTCACCAGGTTCTGTCTAACCTGAAGATAGAATGAAACATAAGTAATAAGTACATTAATTTGTTTCTCTATATCAATCTGATGACAATAACATCAGAAGTGTAGATTTGTAAAGGAAAAGTTAGACAAAGACATTCTGTAAAGATGAAACTGTCACACAAAGACAACTGGCAGGGCCGGACTTAGATACTTCGAGCCCCTAGGTAAAGAGACTTTGTTGACTATGAAGGAAATTTAAACACAAAATTAAAAGAAACAGCGAAAAAAAATGGGATAAAAAAAAATCTGCATGTATTTAGAACTAAATCCACCAATACATGAAATTCATATATGGCAATTTCCGAAATAGACCTAGACCAGGGGTCGGCAACCTTTTGAGCCAGAAGAGCCAAAAATTACAATTTACACAATTTCAAAGTTTTTAAAGAGCCACAAAGTTTTTTCTTGACAACTATAAATAGTTATCACACAATTATGTTGTTTTTAAATGAAAAAAAAAATTATATATAAGTTGTGATTTTCATTTATATATATATATATATATATATATATATATATATATATATATATATATTGGCATTATTAGATAATTATTTTTTAAATTTCGGTAACAACTAAAACAGTTAAACATTTACATACAACACTAGCTTGTACTTCAATAACAAACAATTGAGCAAATTCAACGGAAGGATGGCTTTGCATGGTTTTAGAAAGTTTGAATATACATGTATTTGGCTCATAACTTGTTTTTAGTTTCATACACAACTCTAAGTGTACCATTGTTAGTTGCCTTCTTACTTTACCATTGATTGTATTCAAGCAAGGGAACGCTTTATCGCACAAATAAGTCAATCTAAAGATAGTCAGCACTACAAATGCCAACCTCTTCACCTCATTGTAGCAATCAGGAAGATTATTCCATGCGCCGAATCAAATCGCGGCATTATTTTTAAAGCTGTCCACTTTTGTTGCGTTACGCACATACATTTCTAGACCTCCAACTCTTCCAACTTGAATTTCAGCTCTGTAAATGTTCCACCCCACAAAGCTTTACTTTTTAGATCGATTAATCTAGAGTTAATGCCTTTTTCTTTTACCAATGTATTTATTTCCTTCAAGCACAAAGCAAAATGTTTCAACACCTTACCTTTGGAAAGTCATAGCACTTTTTGGGGAAGAAACTTAAAACTTACAATGGTAAAGTGCTTTTGGCAAGATGCTGTTAATAATCTTGATTACCAAATTCATGACCTCATCTATTTCGGTGGGAATCGTTTAGGTACAAAGCGCTTCTTGGTGCATATTATTCAGTGAAACGTAAGAATTTCTTGGTTTTCTTTCGCTCCGACGAATCATTGTTGACCTTTTATTTTTTACTCATAGGTCTGGCTCTATCAGTTGCTATTGAAATGATTTTATTTAAATCTCTCTTTGTTCCCTCTACTTTGTCATGAGAGCAGTAGCAATCCTAGAAGTTCTTCTCTGTGACCTTGGGAGTACATATACCTGACAAAATGGGCAACTTGTGCCGTGTCTTTTATGTCGCAAGTCTAATCTATAGAAAGTATTAAGGCAGAAAAAAATTGAATATCTTACATTACATTTGAAGACATTTTAGCTAAACTGTCTTGTACTGTTTCAGTGGATAGTGGCAAATCTTTGATTTTTTTTTAAAGATTTCTTTTTTTTTTAAAGTCACGAAACAGTTCTTCAGATGCACGTATGAAGCAGTCTTTGACATACTCATCATCTGTAAATGGTTTAGCATTACTTGTAGATTGATTCTAACTTTGAAAAAGATAATTCTAACTCATTGACTTCAAACAACAAACATCACAGTTCAAGCAGGTTGGTTAAGATGCCAATTCGTCTTGCGTTTCAAAGCGAATTAAAACTTACATAGAAACATTTGATGACGACCGAGAGCTTCCGACGGACTGACAACAGTGACGACGCGAGTAATGGGGAAGGGGTGTGGTGAAAGTGTGAGTACAAGTGTCTGAGAGATAGAATCAGCACCTAATTTTCGTTAAACGATTCAGAACTATTTAAACAAATGTTTCGATAAAATAAATAATATTTCAGTATGGAATTAAAGAGCCGCAGCTTAACATCCAAAGAGCCACATGTGGCTCGCGAGCCGTAGGCTGCCGACCACGGGCCTAGACACAGAGCTAGACTTAGAGAGTGCTCTACTATATTAGAGATCTGAATCATATTTTGCAATTTTTTCTCTAATTTTTTTTTTAGTCCTGTGCGAGGCCCCCACCAATAAGCCCTACGCAGGTACCTAGTTTGCCTATGCTTAAGACCGGCCCTGCTACTGCCTAACTCTTGTCCTTAGGAGTTGATCTACCAGCGTTAGTTGGTATTCTTTGAATGTGAAACACGAGAAACGGAATTCGGCCAAAGATTACCATCACCAAAGAACTATCACCAAACTGAACTACGTGTAGACATGATTGTGTTCACGCTAGCGACTGAAAGTTCAATCTCACCAGTAAGACATGAAAGAAAATCTTCTCTTTAGATGGAAGTCAAGACTCGAACTCGATGTGGATTTTCAGCTGTCCAAATAAAAAAAAATTGAAGCTTAGATCAACAAATGTAACTCAGAGAAACCTAACTATACTAGATCTACGACTGCTGGTGAAACATCTACCCCAGTTCAAGATTTCTTTCACAAATACAATTTCCCACAAACTGTACGTCTGGTTCATTGAAGTTTCTCGCTTGATTAGGCTTTAGTTCAAAACTGTTATACGTCTGGTCATTGGTCGAACTTCAAGACAGGACAGAGAGATACGGGGAAAATGTACTGTGAGAGAGGGAGAGAGAGAGGAGAGAGAGAGGGAGAGAGAGAGAGAGGGAGAGAGAGAGGAGAGAGAGAGGGAGAGAGAGAGGGAGAGAGAGGAGAGAGAGAGAAGAGAGAGGAGAGAGAGAGAGAGAGAGAGAGAGAGAGAGGGAGAGAGAGAGGAGAGAGAGAGGAGAGACAGAGGAGAGAGAGAGGAGAGAGAGAGGGAGAGAGAGAGGGAGAGAGAGAGGAGAGAGAGAGGAGAGAGAGAGAGGGAGAGAGAGAGAGGAGAGAGAGAGGAGAGAGAGAGGGAGAGAGAGGAGAGAGAGAGAGAGGAGAGAGAGAGAGGGGGGGGGGAATAAGAAGAAAAATGAAAGGGCAATATGTCAAACTTAGACGGTATGTGTGTGTGTGTTTGTGTTTGTGAGAGTGTATGGGGGGGGGGGGTAAAAGTGAAAGGAGGGTTACTTTGACATCGCCACTGGACCAAAGTTTGATTAGAACTCAGACCATCCAGTAGGACGTGATTGGTTATAATACAATTGAATTTATTCCCACTGCGTTTGTCTCCAGGGTCTTGTCCAGTGTGACCCTGACATTCATGGAGCTATTTCATAACTGGTAAGGTACTCTCGGTCCAGCTGTGTGTGTGTGTGAGTGAATGTATGATAGAGAGAGAGAGAGAGAGAGAGAGTGTGTATGTGTGGCTGTATTTAACTTTCTGGTAAAGTCTTCGATCAAACTATTGAAATTGATTTGCTAGTTTATCGATGGGGTTACACAAATGCTTCACATCTTAACAAAATTCTAGTCATTTTTAGGTAGAGATTCTGGTGAAGGGCTGGATGTGGTTCGCTGTGCAATGCGGACAAATAGATGATTAAAAAAAAAGAGTAAAGAAGGAATAGGTTTGCGATAGAAAGATGAATAAGAGAGAGAGAAAGAGCTTGGGGAAGGTATATGGGATATGGAGAAGGAGGAACTGAAGAAAGAGTAAAAAAGAGAGAGAGAGAGAGAGAGAGCCAGGGAGAGAAAAAAGAGAGAGCCAGTAAGAGAAAGAAGAGAGGGAGAGCCAGGGAGAGAAAAACGAGAGGGAGAGCAAGGGAGTGAAAAACGAGAGAAGAGAACCAGGGAGAGAAAAACGAGAGGGAGAGCAAGGGAGTGAAAAACGAGAGAAGAGAACCAGGTAGAGAAAAAAGAGAGGGAGAGCAAGGGAGTGAAAAACGAGAGAAGAGAACCAGGGAGAGAAAAACGAGAGGGAGAGCAAGGGAGTGAAAAACGAGAGAAGAGAACCAGGGAGAGAAAAAAGAGAGGGAGAGCAAGGGAGTGAAAAACGAGAGAAGAGAACCAGGTAGAGAAAAAAGAGAGAGCCAGGGAGAGAAAAAAGAGAGAGCCAGGGAGAGAAAAAAGAGAGAGCCAGGGAGAGAAAAAAGAGAGAGCCAGGGAGAGAAAAAAGAGTGGGAGCGAAAAAAAAAGGGAAAGCCATTTTTAGGTAGAGATTCTGGTGAAGGGCTGGATGTGGTTCGCTGTGCAATGCGGACAAATAGATGATTAAAAAAAAAGAGTAAAGAAGGAATAGGTTTGCGATAGAAAGATGAATAAGAGAGAGAGAAAGAGCTTGGGGAAGGTATATGGGATATGGAGAAGGAGGAACTGAAGAAAGAGTAAAAAAGAGAGAGAGAGAGAGAGAGCCAGGGAGAGAAAAAAGAGAGAGCCAGTAAGAGAAAGAAGAGAGGGAGAGCCAGGGAGAGAAAAACGAGAGGGAGAGCAAGGGAGTGAAAAACGAGAGAAGAAAACCAGGGAGAGAAAAACGAGAGGGAGAGCAAGGGAGTGAAAAACGAGAGAAGAGAACCAGGGAGAGAAAAACGAGAGGGAGAGCAAGGGAGTGAAAAACGAGAGAAGAGAACCAGGGAGAGAAAAACGAGAGGGAGAGCAAGGGAGTGAAAAACGAGAGAAGAGAACCAGGGAGAGAAAAAAGAGAGGGAGAGCAAGGAGTGAAAAACGAGAGAAGAGAACCAGGGAGAGAAAAAAGAGAGGGAGATCAAGGGAGTGAAAAACGAGAGAAGAGAACCAGGGAGAGAAAAACGAGAGGGAGAGCAAGGGAGTGAAAAACGAGAGAAGAGAACCAGGGAGAGAAAAACGAGAGGGAGAGCAAGGGAGTGAAAAAAGAGAGGGAGCGAAAAAAAAGAGGGAAAGCCAGGGAGAGAAAAAAGAGAGAGCCAGGGAGAGAAAAAAGAGAGAGCCAGGGAGAGAAAAAAGAGAGAGCCAGGGAGAGAAAAAAGAGAGAGCCAGGGAGAGAAAAAAGAGAGAGCCAGGGAGAGAAAAAAGAGAGAGCCAGGGAGAGAAAAAAGAGAGGGAGCGAAAAAAAAAGGGAAAGCCAGGGAGAGAAAAAAGAGAGAGCCAGGGAGAGAAAAAAGAGAGAGCCAGGGAGAGAAAAAAGAGAGGGAGAGCCAGGGAGAGAAAAAAGAGAGGGAGAGCCAGGGAGAGAAAAAAGAGAGATAGAGCCAGGGAGCGGAAAAAAAAGGGAAAGCCAGGGAGAGAAAAAAGAGAGAGCCAGGGAGAGAAAAAAGAGAGAGCCAGGGAGAGAAAAAAGAGAGAGCCAGGGAGAGAAAAAAGAGAGGGAGAGCCAGGGAGAGAAAAAAGAGAGGGAGAGCCAGGGAGAGAAAAAAGAGAGGGATAGCCAGGGAGAGAAAAAAAAGAGGGAAAGCCAGGGAGAGAAAAAAGAGAGAGCCAGGGAGAGAAAAAAGAGAGAGCCAGGGAGAGAAAAAAGAGAGAGCCAGGGAGAGAAAAAAGAGAGAGCCAGGGAGAGAAAAAAGAGAGGGAGAGCCAGGGAGAGAAAAAAGAGAGGGAGAGCCAGGGAGAGAAAAAAGAGAGGGAGAGCCAGGGAGAGAAAAAAGAGAGGGAGAGCCAGAGAGAGAAAAAAGGGAGAGCCAGGGAGAGAAAAAAGAGAGGGAGAGCCAGGGATAAAAAAAAAGGGGGAGAGCCAGGGAGAGAAAAAAGAGAGAGCCAGGGAGAGAAAAAAGAGAGGGAGAGCCAGGGATAAAAAAAAGGGGGAGAGCCAGGGAGAGACTGCTTTATGAAGTTCCGTTGACAACATGTGTGGTTGCTTAGCTACCTAGCAAGGAGTTCGAATCCCGACTCATGCTGAGTTGTGTTTGCTGAGCGCCTAAAAGCAGCACAAATGTCTCTCCGCTAATAGGTCCACCAAAGAGATTGGACCAGAGTGCACTAAGTGGGCTATAATATCATGAAAGTTGTGCTATTAAAAGATTCGCCTACATGTGTGCAATAAATATGTGATGTTAATGTGAACAAGTTTAAGCAATGTAGCAGATAGTGAGATTAAAAATATCTTCAAAACTGGGTCTAACTACTTTAATACAAGTTTGAACATAGAATGTTACTAAACTACAATTTCGCATACACTAGCAGTAAGATGAAGAAATATGAAAAACTGGGAACAAATGTTGAACTGAAACAACTAGACAAAAAAATCTGGGGCCAAGCTACAGACAAGACAGGAATGGCCATCAAAAAATGCCAATATTAAGATTAAATCAAATTTCAAACAAATGACAAAATATCGTAATTCAGACGCCATTTGTTTATTTCTGTCCACCAATCCCACCAGTGTTAAGTTCAACTAACCAATCAGATCTCACCGACTTTCATTTTGTCTTTCAGTTTTCTCTTTCCCTAAACCGTGTCATTAGATGGACATAATACAAGATTTACCGTTTTGTTTTCTAGGTGAGTCCACTGACCACGAGAAACAGATATTTCAAACATTTGGAGTGAAGATTTATGAGTTTTCTCTTTATAAAACGATCGATTCAGAATCATAAAATATGTTTAAAAATTATAAGTTAGTTCTTTGATCCCTGTTTTCAGATCACGGATATTTATATTCATTCATTGCCCAATTTATATTTTAACTATAGAATTTTATGAATCTCACCAACGCCGTAGAAGTAAATTTATAATATGGTGTGGATTCCTCATAGTGGGGATATCTTTTATAATATGGTGTGGATTCCTTCATAGTGGGGACATCTTTTATAATATGGTGTGGATTCCTTCATAGTGGGGACATCTTTTATAATATGGTGCGGATTCCTTCATAGTGGGGACATCTTTTAAGTCATCACAGTAGAACGAACAGATAAAGAGACCAGTTTTTAAAAAGGATTTCACATCTTAGATAGATAGATAGATAGATAGATAGATAGATAGATAGATAGATAGACAGATAGATAGATAGATAGATTTTTGTGTTATAATTTTAAAAAGAGCATATCAAATTACACCAACATTTCTTCATTGCCTTTAAGGACCACCTGTAATGTATTCCTCTTAAAATTTCAATATTTTGTACATGGTAATGGCATGTGTGTAGTTCTAATTAGGTCCTTAAGTTTTTGACGTAGTAATTTCATTTCCTAACCATGCTCACTTTACGAGCACGTCACGACACCTGTGATACCGACTATTCATGTATAGTAAAGTAAACCTCCCTCATCCCTACCCAGAACAGTTTTTTTTAAAGCGACACGTGCTTGTGCTGGCTTGATAAAGGCAGAGTGAAGTACTTTCGCTTTGTGTCAATCACGTTCTAGTAAAACCGATATTCAAACATTTAGCGTAATGAGCATACAGCAACCGAAATGTTCAGTTCATCAAATTGTTCAAAGACCTATCTGGTCTGCGTCATGGCAACATTTCTTGTTCCCCCCCCCCCCACCGCCTCTTCTTTTTTTCGCCTCAAAAATTACGTGGGGTAACTCTAGTCCGTCCGACTGGCAGAAATAAATAAGTGATCTTTCCATTACTTGTTGTCCAAACTCTTGAGCAATGAAGAGAATTATATATAGAGAGAGAGAGATTAAATAGCCATTTACAAAGCTTATATCAACTGTATGAATGGTAAAAAGTTTCAACTCGTTATTTCTCCCACACCCATTCTCGGATGAAGTTGAAACTTCGCACAATTGTTTATTGGCGTATGCAATTCACGAATAAAAATAATTAACCAATTAGTTGGTTAATTTCTGGTTATTAATTATTTTGTTAGATATCAACAAGGGAAATTAATCCTCCAGTATTCATTCTATGGTTAAATATTTAAGGTTTTTCCCCTTAAATAATTGTACACAGTATTTCTCCCGCACCCCATATTTATCAAATCCAATGGAAATTGAAGCGATTTTGTACCTAACAAACATGAATCAATCATACAAATATGAACAAAATTGAATTATAAGTAATTAATTATTTTTTACTATCGAAAAAATGAAATAACTTCTACATTATTAACATACACACACATATCTCTCTCTCTCTCTCTCTCTCTTTCTCTCTCTCTCTCTCTCTCTCTCTCTCCTCTATATATATATATATATATATATATATATATATATATATATAGTTGTAAGTGTGGAGTTCTTCCCCTAAGATAAGCTTACTTTTATTATAAAAAGGATTTATTTTATTATTTTGCTTGTTTCTGAAATGTGACTGAAATGAAAAGTTTCAAGCTAGAGCCATATCAATGACTCATTAAAACTCAAGAGTTTAGCTATTGAAGAGAATTCTTCGAAATTGTCAGATATAAAGCTGTTTCCTGGTCTCCAATTCTGTCTAAGGGTTTTTCAATCGTCAGAACCATTTCGTTTTTAGTATTATTCTATCACAATGCTGTCCGTCAAAGTCCGACCAAGTTGCATTGGTATAATTACCGTCCCCTATCGATTAACTTATTGTAAAAACGGTTACTGGGTCAAAGGTTGTTTGAGTCAAAGGTTATCCGAGTCAAAGGTTATCCGAGTCAACGGTTATCTGGGTCAAAGGTTATCTGACGTAAAAGTTAACTGGGTCAAAGGTTGTCTGAGCCTAAGGTTGTCTGGGTCAAAGGTCATCTGAGTTGCTTCTTCTTTTAAGAAACAATTTAGCCGATGACCTTAATCTTTGAAAACTTTATGAAGACATGTTTGAAGCGGCCAAACTAGAAAGCTGGTAAATAAATACCTTGGTAATTTTTTTCTTCATAAAATCTGTCAACCCAAAACAACAAGAATACCCCCCCCCCTTTCCTACATCCTAATCTTCCTTTTCTCCACACTCTCTGACGTTTTCAATCCCAGAAAGCTAAGTGAAAACTTCCGCAATATCTAGGTCTACGTGCCGGAACAACAAGGGAGAGAAATCTAGTTTTGGCGGAGATGGATGTAGCCAATTAGCCCAGAGCGATAAATCGCTTGTGAAAGTCAGTGTCTCGTTTGATAGAAAAAGAAAACAGCACATGCAGAGACGTATAAACCAACAAGTCTATCTCTCTCGGGATGGCGCAGCGCGAGGAATTAACTTCTGGCTTTATAGAGAGTGTGATAATTAACAATTAAGAACAACTGCATGGACTAAGCCCAAGCCGAAATGCCAGGATCATGAGAACGGCCTATTAGTTTCACTAGTCTCCCGAGTGTTTCGGATTATCGGGACAACACCGGGAACTTGAAAGACGTTCAAGGTGTCTGAAAAACAACCGAAATTTTCATGGACCCGACAACACGATTTTGTTTTTGTTTTAACCAGGGTGAAGGCCACGTACATATTGTTATTGATCAACTAGAAGACATTAGTTCAGTGCATTACAAGGAAAAACAAACAGTTTGATTTACTCTCTTACTCCATGTAATCAACATGACTAACAATAGAACAGATTTATAGACGCAGATTTAGGAGCGAAACAAAATACACTTTATAACGTTTTTTTTTGTGTTCCTCCGAACAGCTAGCCAAAGCCATAGCCATAACCATAGCTCCATAGGCTCAGCAATACAAAAAGGTGGAAACTGAAAAATGGATGAAAGGGTATCTCGAAATTGGCTCTAGAAATTTTCATAGAAATTTGAAACGTTTTTGTATATCTTTTGGAAACAAATAACTACCTAATTAGCCACACGCGAAAAACTCTGGTTTGACCGATATAAGTTGTAAAAATTAAATTAAATACGGATTTTTTTGTTTTGTTTGTTTGTTTCGCGCACAGCTTTAGAGGGGATTACTGCACTCAACTCAAATGTGTTTTTTTTTACTATTTCTCTTCAAAACTTGCAAATTCTTCATAGGGTCATAAGAAAGCCCTGGGTGGATGGACATGGATCTCGAAAATGGCTCTAACAATTTTCCTAGACATTTGACATTTTATGTATATCTTTGAAGAAAAAAAAACAGCTATTTGGCCACAAAGAGAACAGTAATAAAAAACAAAGATGCAAATGCAAACAACATGCACAAACAGCGCTTGATGACTTGGATTTATTTGTACTTCTCGAGGACGACCAGTGTTCTTGAAACATCCTGACCTTGGTAGAAAGGAGTTTTAAAATCTTTCTGTTCTGGTTTTAATGCAGAGAAATCGATCACTTCGTCCAGACCTGATGTAACTGTGGGTGCAAATTGTCTTTAAGTATTCTATAAGTTTTGGAAAGACATCTTTCATAAAACAGTTCTTCAAGAGATTGGTAGCTGTGTTTTTAATACCTTTTACCATTGCAGTATTATTCTATTTAAAAATGTCTTTTTGTGTAAATTAAGGTCTTTATATCACCAAAAACAACCTCTATGTAGTAATTAAAGTCGCAAAGTCTAACAAGGGTTATACAATACTTCTAGGGGACGCAAGAACATCTCACATCTTACCGACATCATGTCACAGAGGAATGTAGTGCTATATTTGATGGGAAACTAAGAAATCAGATTTTATATCTGTAAAAGTTCCCCTCTCAGACCTTGCGATCTATAGGACAGATGATGTAAAGGTCATCTGTTTTTGTTGACCACGGTTAGCCATTAGAGCTGGATGGACTTGGAGGCGCCTGAAGATACCAAAATTAAAAGTCCCAGTCGTCACAAGGATTCAAACCCGGGACCTCGGTTCGGAACATATGCACTTTGCAGGTCTGCCACCGTGCCTCTGTACTACTAGTTAAAATAAAACATCAACTAATGTTGGGCTCATTCAGTAAGCATAAAACTGTTTGTCATCCATATTATTAGATTAAAAACAAGTTTTTCACGTCTCTCTATAGCACAAGAGAGGGATAATGTAATGATGGTTACTATATTTTAAGCTGTAGTTGTTTTTTTGTTTTTTTTAGTTGAATGCGGCAAATGCGCCGCACGGCGCGGGAGGGTCTAAGTCTGTAAGAATAGCACATTAGGTTTTTGAAAATAAAACTTTCAATAGCAGGATAATGCACTGCAGATACCTCAGAATATGCATTTTGTTGTCTTTCAATACCAGAAATAGTGTTGGCGGCGGGGCTCCGCCCCGCGCTGTAGGAGCTCCTAGCGCTCCCCCAGACCCTCTTGCTGGCGATGGCGGGGAGTCATCAATTTTTCCACTAACTCCAGGAAGAAATTCTAGGACACAATAAACGTCTTCCAAAAGAATGAAGGGTCAGAATGTAATAAATATTATGTACACACACACACACATACATATAAATATATTTTTGCGAGGGGGGGCGGGGGGGAGGGGAGAAGAAAAAAATCCCCCCCAAACCCCCCCCCGAAAAAAAGTCCTGGCTACGCCCATGTATATATGGCATTATTAGATCATTATTTTTTATTTTCGTAACAATTAAAATTAAACATTTACTTACAACACTAACTTGTACTAACTAACTGACTTCAATAACCAACACTTAGAGAAACAAATTCAATGGGAGCATTGGCTTTGCATGGTTTTAGAAAGTTTTGAAAAATTTGGCTCTTAACTTATTGTTTTTAGTTTCAAATAAGAATCTAAATTATCATTTGTTACTAGGCTATTTACTTTACTTTTAATTCTATTCCTGCAAGAGAACGCTTGCTCGCACGAATATGTCAATTCAAAGAGACTCAGCACTGCAAAGGCCAACCTTCGTCACCTTACTTTAGCAACCTCGCGGCATTTGTTTTAAAAGCTGTTCACTTTTGTTGTGTTACACACATTTCTGGACCTCCAACACTTCCAACTTGATTTTCAACTTAGTAAATTTTCCACCTCATAAAAATTTACTTTTTAAATCAATCAATGGCATTTCTAGAGATCCAGTATCAATTCCAAATGGATCAATGTGGATTTCGTGACTATTTGTGTTGAGAGGATTTACTAGGAATGCTAGAAGGTTTGTTGGTTTTGAACTGCTCAAATCTATTCAGAAATTCATCTTTGATTTTACTTTTTATAACTGTTGAAGTATTCGTTTCAAAAGTTAAACTGATTTTATCGCGATATCTCACTTTATTAGGTAGAAGGAGCTCGGAATACTGAGTCTCCATTTCGTTTAAAGTTTAAACTGACGATGGTAGATGCTGTTAACAATCTTGATTACCAAATTTATGACCTCAAATATTTCGGTAGGAAACGTTTTGGGCACAAAGTGCTTCTTGTGGTATCATTCAATGAGACCTAAGAATGTCGTGGTTTGTTTTGCTCCGAACCATCGTAGTTGCCCTCCCCCCTTATTTTTCTTGACATATTTCTAGCTCCGAACGATTTTATTTCAATCGATCTAATTGTCCTCAAGGCGTTTTTTTGCAGGTTCTTCTCTATCTTCACCTCTAGTTTGTCATGAGAGTGGTAGCAGCTCTAGAAGTTCTTCTTTTAAACCTTAGGAAGACATATACATAACATGATAACAACCTGTGCCGTGCCTTTATGTCACAAGACTCATCTGTAGTTAATCCACTAAATCCGGCAAGACCAATAAACATCCTCTGATCAAATGAAGGGTCAAGAGTCATAATGTAATGAGACAGAAGAAAGTTCAATATCTTCCACCTTCAAATATATTACATTTGAAGACATTTTGGCTATTCTTATCGTGTATTGTTTTAGGGGTTAGTTTTGTTATGTTTTTTCCAAGATTTCTGGTTTGTTTTTTAAAAGAAGAAAAAGTTCTTCAGATGCATGTAGGAAGCAGTCTTTGACATGTAAATGATTTGCCTTATATATTCTGTGCAATTTCTAGTAGTACCGCAGCAAAGCTTGCCAGATTAACATTACTTGTAGTTTGAGTAGATAATCGCTTCTAAGTCATTGACTTGAAACAACAAACTATACATCACTGCCAAAGCTCTGTGGTGAAGATGCCAATTTGTCTTGCGTCAAGAAAGCGAATTAAAACCTACATAGAAACATTCGACGACGGCCGAGAGCTTCTAACGGCCTGACAACAGTGACGACGCTGTAATGGGGGAGGGGTTAGGTGAAAAGCGAGTACAAGTGTCTCATAGATAGACTCGGTGCCTAATCATCGTCAAACGATTCATAACTATTTTTAAAAATGTTTCAAGAAAATAAATAATATTTGCTTATGGAACTAAAGAGCCGCATTTCACATCCAAAGTGCCGGATGTGGCACGCGAGTCGCAGGTTGCCGACCCCGGGCCTAGCCAGCACACACATTCCCAAAACATTATGATCCAATCAATTTAAATTCACGTCTTAGCAGCTCCGTGCTTCTGACATGCACATGAACTTGAACAACTGGAGTTCATTCTGACCGATGTTCACTTTCCGATGCCATATTTCAACCGACAGTTATCAAGTGCTAGTTCAGCTTCAACTCGGACCGATGGCTGACGTTGAGCAAGGGTCAAATAGTGAACTCATAATAAACACTAACATACGTTATAAACCAAAAGTTTGCCTAACTACTTACTTCAGACTATCTTTATTGTTGCCTGTTAACTACATGTTCTCATTATGATTTACCATAGACCAGGTGATTACATCGATATTTACCATAGACAATATGATTACATATCCACTTACCACAGACTACGTGATTACAAAGCTACCTACCACATACTACGTGATTACATAGCTACTTACCACAGACTACGTGATTACATAGCTACCAACCACAGACTACGTGATTACATAGCTACCAACCACAGACTACGTGATTACATAGCTACCAACAACAGACTACGTGATTACATAGCTACCAACCACAGACTACGTGATTACATAGCTACATAACACAGACTACGTGATTACATAGCTACTTACCACAGACTACGTGATTACATAGCTACCTACCACAGACTACGTGATTACATATCCACTTACCACAGACTACGTGATTACATAGCTACTTACCACAGACTACGTGATTACATAGCTACTTACCACAGACTACGTGATTACATATCCACTTACCACAGACTACGTGATTACATAGCTACTTACCACAGACTACGTGATTACATAGCTACCTACCACAGACTACGTGATTACATAGCTACTTACCACAGACTACGTGATTACATATCCACTTACCACAGACTACGTGATTACATAGCTACTTACCACAGACTACGTGATTACATAGCTACCTACCACAGACTACGTGATTACATAGCTACTTACCACAGACTACGTGATTACATAGCTACTTACCACAGACTACGTGATTACATAGCTACCTACCACAGACTACGTGATTACATAGCTACTTACCACAGACTACGTGATTACATATTTACTTACCACAGACTACGTGATTACATAGATACCTACCACAGACTACGTGATTACATATCCACTTACCACAAACTACGTTATTATTATAACCGCTTTGTTTTTACCATATATCACTTGATAGGATCGCCTCGTTCTATAGATCACATGATTACATCGACACGAACAACATGGTAAGACCTACGTTAACACTTACCACGGACAGGGCCGGCCCTAGTAATTGCGGGGCACTATGCGACGAAACGGATTGCGCGGGGCCCAGTCTAGGTAGGGATAAGCATAATGTCAAAATTAAGATTTTGTATTAGAAAATACCTTCATTCTAGTGGTACATTTTTATTAACAGAAAGTTGACAATGCCGGTTTTTTTAAATCGCACGTAGGATTGGTATCCTGAAATTAGGTATAGGATGCAATTACAAGGGATTTCAAGGTGATTCTGAAAATCAGGAAGCCGCGTAAACCTGCTATTATTAATAAGTCATGATGTTTCCATTTAATAGTCTAAACCTAGAATTAGCGCGGGGCCTATGAAAATGCGGGACCCACAACGATGGCATAGGTTGCAGAACCGTTAGTCCGGCCCTGCCACAGACAAGATGACTACGTCCACATTGACCACAAACCTTGCTGTACATCACCACTTTCCAGAGACCACATGATTACTTCACCCCTTACCATAGACCACATGATTACATCACAACTACCATGGACCAGATGATTAAATCACAATTAACATAGACCGAATGATTACATCACGATTACCATAGACCACATGATTACATAACAATTGCCATAGACCACATGATTACATCGCACTTACCATAGACCACATGATTACATCACGATTACCATAGGCGACGTGATTACATCACAATTATTAGAGCACAAGTTTACTTCAAGGCCAACCAGAGATAAATGTAAGCACACTTACCATTGATAAAATATTACATCACCACTTACCTACTCTTTACATACTGTGGTGAAGCTTTGTTTCCTTACCACATTCGAAATGCTTACTTCTTCAGCCACATGTGGTCACATGGTTTATACCAAAGTCTCACTACCGGAGGTACTGGGTTTACAAAACAACTTACCTACTGCACCTGAACTGCTGCCCAGACATTTGGGCCATCTTCAAGTGCCACCTCAGCAGCACCCCTTTCTTCTCTCCTCTTGCTGAATGCGGCCACGTTAAGTCACGTGACTGATGCACGACTCCTCAGTAGAATGCAGACTATCTCCTCGTGTTGGCCATCTGTTTGATCCGCGTGTCCTGTTCTTTATTACATGAGTAGAAACACACACACACGTGCGTCTTGGCGGTACCTACTTAGTGTTTATTATTTCAGTGGAGGGCTATAAGCTTATAGATAAGCATTGACACACACATACACACACATTTGTGATAAACACTAGAAGTACATAACCTTAGAAACTATTCATCTATTTCATGCACACAATTTACGATTAATTCTCGGTATATGAATATAATATCCTTCTATGTTTGGCTTACCTTGAACACATGTTTTGTTTACTTATAAGGTTAGCTATTTTAAAAATGAAGAATGATTAAATTTTTAATTAAATTTAAAATTAATATGTTTCGGGTTATTCATGAGTAATTTTTTTTTAAATGTTATAGCCGCAAGATTTGAGAATTCAAAACAAGGAGTAATAAAAAAATATTTATGTATTAATAGATTATATTTACATATTTGTTTTTTTTTTTTGGTCCCTAATAGTGTGACTCTTATTGGGCTGGAGCGTCGTAGCTATGACTAGGACTTTTTGTGTTAACTCCATACTGTACAGTTTAACATTTTAAAAAGAAGCAGACGCGAATATGTCTGCTAGTGTCCAGGTTTCTTCTAATCTGATTTCAATAATAATTTTTTTCGTATTATTATTATTTTTTTCTTTTTGGTTGATTTTAGTTTCGTATCTAAGTGTTGTAATTGTCTTTGTACAATACGTTTCCAATCCATCCAACCAAATGAAATGTCACGAGCCTTTGTTCTCTACAAATGTTGTCAGCTGTTCAATGTTGATTTTAGCCGTCTGTGGCGATAACAAAGAAGTTCAAGACTTTGTTCAGATCTTGGCTAATCTTTTACAAGGTTAATAAATGTGTTTCAGTTGTTTGTCTGTACAGTTGCGCTGATAACCTTCCAAAATGTTCTTACTTATCGTTATTGTATGAGGTAATATAATATCATTTAGTTTACAATAAGTAATAGTCTTAAAGGACGTAGCTTTAGAGCAACCAACACAGCCCCGCACCACCAAGACATTTACATTCTACAGTCTTGAGACAAGGAACCTCAAGATTCTGACTCAATTATCACCTTTACCCTACCATCATCAACCCTTTAGTCTGTTGGGTCGTTGTGGCACCACACAAGATCGCTTGACCTTCACCCTACCATCATCAACCCTTTAGTCTGTTGGGTCGTTGTGGCACCACACAAGATCGCTTGACCTTCACCCTACCATCATCAACCCTTTAGTCTGTTGGGTCGTTGTGGCACCACACAAGATCGCTTGACCTTCACACTACCAACATCAACCCTTTAGTCTGTTGGGTCGTTGTGGCACCACACAAGATCGCTTGACCTTCACCCTACCATCATCAACCCTTTAGTCTGTTGGGTCGTTGTGGCACCACACAAGATCGCTTGACCTTCACCCTACCATCATCAACCCTTCAGTCTGTTGGGTCGTTGTGGCACCACACAAGATCGCTTGACCTTCACACTACCATCATCAACCCTTTAGTCTGTTGGGTCGTTGTGGCACCACACAAGATCGCTTGACCTTCACCCTACCATCATCAACCCTTTAGTCTGTTGGGTCGTTGTGGCACCACACAAGATCGCTTGACCTTCACCCTACCATCATCAACCCTTTAGTCTGTTGGGTCGTTGTGGCACCACACAAGATCGCTTGACCTTCACCTACCATCATCAACCCTTTAGTCTGTTGGGTCGTTGTGGCACCACACAAGATCGCTTGACCTTCACCCTACCATCATCAACCCTTTAGTCTGTTGGGTCGTTGTGGCACCACACAAGATCGCTTGACCTTCACCCTACCATCATCAACCCTTTAGTCTGTTGGGTCGTTGTGGCACCACACAAGATCGCTTGACCTTCACCCTACCATCATCAACCCTTTAGTCTGTTGGGTCGTTGTGGCACCACACAAGATCGCTTGACCTTCACCCTACCATCATCAACCCTTTAGTCTGTTGGGTCGTTGTGGCACCACACAAGATCGCTTGACCTTCACCCTACCACCCTACCATCATCAACCTTTAGTCTGTTCATCAACCCTTTAGTCTGTTGGGTCGTTGTGGCACCACACAAGATCGCTTGACCTTCACCCTACCATCATCAACCCTTTAGTCTGTTGGGTCGTTGTGGCACCACACAAGATCGCTTGACCTTCACCCTACCATCATCAACCCTTTAGTCTGTTGGGTCGTTGTGGCACCACACAAGATCGCTTGACCTTCTCTCTCCATTCCTCTCTTTCTTTTGGATATAATTCTTTCATTGACGTGCCCGTACATTGTTTTAGGTTGTCTCCCATCGCTTTTTCGGACTGCCTATTCTTCTTTTCCTGGCACTTTTCCCTGAAGGAAGGTTCCCTGCGAGCCCCGAGGACCTTGCGACATGAATTTAGAGTTTTTGTTTGTGTTTTTTGACAGTAGTTATCAGATCATCGTGGGGTCCTATCGCTGAACTAATACTGTCTCTTATCTTTGCGTTTGTGATGCGATCTTTGTATATTCTTACATAATGCATTTCTGTAATTCCAACTGCAGGAAATGGGATGGCGGTGGCCTATAGACTCAGGATCTTGTCTCACAACTTTCTTCACACTTACGAAGACGGGAAAGCAACACAAGGGCCTGGACCTCCGATTCCAATTTGCCCATGCCATCACAATTCAAGTCCACGCCGAAACATGGTATACATGTAGACAACACACACACACAGAGTCAGTGGATATATTTAAGTGAATTAGATTGTCAGTAAATGCATTCACCTACATTGTAGAATATCCACATATTAAAAAAAAGTTGTCTACGAACATTTGAATATATACCAAAAGAAGCAGTACTTACTTTTTGTAAGACTAAGAATAACCTTGAATTTAAAATATGTCCCCTTCATTTCTCAACTGTCCCAGATCTGCAAAAGGTTGGTTCACTCGTCCAGGTCCTTTTCATTCATTCTTTTTTTTTTTCTTTCATGACACTATCAGGTCTTACTTTCATAAACCATTAAAAATCATTTTTAATGCTTGCTTTACAATGTATTCATATGGGGTGAATAGTGAACTTGTGACATCCACAAACACGACAAGTTTCAAGGCTGTAAGTTATCCACACAACATTCATACTAACACACACTCCTACTGGAGTGCACTGGCGCGTGCACGTCAATAAGAGACCAATCGTCATTGACTGCAGAACGTTAATTAACTGTGTTTGTCCAGTAACTGGAGTCTAAGCCGACAGAGTTAGCTGATCGAACAACTAGGGCCCCAGACTCTACTAGCTCATGATATCTCGCTGAAATCAAGAGCGTTGATTGGAGCCTTAATGGAATGGAACGCACAGTGCAGTAGACAAGAGGGAAAAAATTGAGAGCTTGAGGGAAAATTTTCTTAGTATTTTTGTGCAGGTCAGTGCTCCTGGGCACAGGTTTACGATGTCTTTAATCGTGTCAGCACTTTAGTGAGAACCCTAATCTTTCGGTCACTAAGCCGAGTGTCGCCAGGTGTTCACTTTAAGATCACGAGAGAAGTCTCGGGAAGTTTATTTGTACATACGGTTCTCGAAGCTTCGGGTTTCTACACAATAGAGTAACTTAGTGCGAGGGAAATAATTCATTTCCGGCGGGATTACAATCTCGAACATTCAGTTTTACAACGTATTTATATAGAGGAGCTTATGTCAGGGTCCAATAATCAGCCTGTTCAGTTAATAAGTTTCAGGCTTCATGTTTAATTTACTATTTCATATTTGTAAATTGAACATTAAAATTTGCTATTTCTTCATCCAATCAAGAACGTACACAACCCAGTGGACATTGGGTCATCCTAGAGATCTTCTGAAACAAGAAATAACAAAACATAATCACATGGTGCATTACGAACGAACAATACTTCACAGTGAAAAGTGAGGAAGTCTAAAAAATCTAGTACTCTGCGTAACATAATGTAACCCTTTGCCTGTGCCGAGGTCTTGATGCTCAAACTCAGGTACTTGTGGACATACATGGGTAACTACATGTTTACTGTATGCACAGTTGCTTTGTATTTACTTTTTGATCCAAACAAAGAACATCACGCACACGTTTTTATTGGTTTAAAGCTTTGGAGACAATTCTAAGGTGAGTAAATGATTGATCAAAGTCTCCATCACAGTTCAGAGTACACAGACAATTTGTTTACACTCTGTAAAACTATGTCGCTAAGATAGAAACAACTATTTGTCAATTCTAGTTGCGATAGCTTAACTATTTTTTTCTTTCACAAAAATTAGTTGGTGTATAAAGTGGCGTAGCAAAGTAGCGTGGGGGCGGATTTACGAATGTTATGATAGAGCCCTCTCCTCTATGAAGGTTGGGTATGACAAAACAAAGCGAGTCTTCCTGGATATGTCATTTATATTTACAAAGAGATATTTCAATGTTACATGCGTGTAACACCTTTTACTAGTAACAATATCATAACACTTCAATGCATGTACATATACTTAATAGTAGATCACTAGCAAACCATCTCTATATAGCCTCTATGAACTCCTAGTCGTCAGGGCCTGGGCTCTATGAACTCCTAGTCGTCAGGGCCTGGGCTCTATGAACTCCTAGTCGTCAGGGCCTGGGATCTATGAACTCCTAGTAGTCAGGGCCTGGGCTCTATGAATTCTAGTCGCCAGGGCCTGGTATCTATGAACTCCTAGTCGTCAGGGCCTGGTATCTATGAACTCCTAGTCGTCAGGGCCTGGTATCTATGAACTCCTAGTCGTCAGGGCCTGGGCTCTATGAACTCCTAGTCGTCAGGGCCTGGGCTCTATGAACTCCTAGTCGTCAGGGCCTGGGCTCTATGAACTCCTAGTCGTCAGGGCCTGGGCTCTATGAACTCCTAGTCGTCAGGGCCTGGGCTCTATGAACTCCTAGTCGTCAGGGCCTGGGCTCTATGAACTCCTAGTCGTCAGGGCCTATGATCTATGAACTCCTAGTCGTCAGGGCCTGGGCTCTATGAACTCCTAGTCGTCAGGGCCTGGGCTCTATGAACTCCTAGTCGTCAGGGCCTGGGATCTATGAACTCCTAGTCGTCAGGGCCTGGGATCTATGAACTCCTAGTCGTCAGGGCCTGGGATCTATGAACTCCTAGTCGTCAGGGCCTGGGATCTATGAACTCCTAGTCGTCAGGGCCTAAGATCTATGAACTCCTAGTCGTCAGGGCCTGGGATCTATGAACTCCTAGTCGTCAGGGCCTGGGATCTATGAACTCCTAGTCGTCAGGGCCTGGGATCTATGAACTCCTAGTCGTCAGGGCCTGGGATCTATGAACTCCTAGTCGTCAGGGCCTGGGATCTATGAACTCCTAGTCGTCAGGGCCTGGGATCTATGAACTCCTAGTCGTCAGGGCCTGGGATCTATGAACTCCTAGTCGTCAGGGCCTGGGATCTATGAACTCCTAGTCGTCAGGGCCTGGGATCTATGAACTCCTAGTCGTCAGGGCCTGGGATCTATGAACTCCTAGTCGTCAGGGCCTGGGCTCTATGAACTCCTAGTCGTCAGGGCCTGGGCTCTATGAACTCCTAGTCGTCAGGGCCTGGGATCTATGAACTCCTAGTCGTCAGGGCCTGGGATCTATGAACTCCTAGTAGTCAGGGCCTGGGATCTATGAACTCCTAGTCGTCAGGGCCTGGGCTCTATGAACTCCTAGTCGTCAGGGCCTGGGCTCTATGAACTCCTAGTCGTCAGGGCCTGGGCTCTATGAACTCCTAGTCGTCAGGGCCTATGATCTATGAACTCCTAGTCGTCAGGGCCTGGGATATATGAACTCCTAGTCGTCAGGGCCTGGGCTCTATGAACTCCTAGTCGTCAGGGCCTGGGCTCTATGAACTCCTAGTCGTCAGGGCCTGGGCTCTATGAGCTCCTAGTCGTCAGGGCCTGGGCTCTATGAACTCCTAGTCGTCAGGGCCTGGGCTCTATGAGCTCCTAGTCGTCAGGGCCTGGGATCTATGAACTCCTAGTCGTCAGGGCCTGGGCTCTATGAGCTCCTAGTCGTCATAGCCTGGGATCTATGAACTCGTTCGCATCATGGTTGCCACGCCACTGTGTTTGTGTGTGTGTGTGTGAGAGAGAGAGATAGAAAGAGAGAGAGAATAGTGTGCATTTGTGTGATAATGTAAATACCGATAAATATTGCTACGTGAATCAAGCCTGTATTTTAGTTTACATTTACAACAGGCAACATCATAATGCAATATTGCTCTAATATGAATAGGGCGGAGAAGAATCAAATCAATATTTGTTGATGCTCACACACACACAAAAGCCAGCAGAAGAGATGCTACAGATTGCTGCAAATCTTCCAGTGGCGAGAAATTTAATCCCTTTTGTTGGGCCTTTTCTTGACCAGATAGTCAGGCTAAATTGGGCTAATGATGTGTAATGATGTCTGTTAGTGGGTGAAGCTGCTGTTAGTTTTGTCATTTGGTGTCCAGATTTTACCGTAGACACAGTATTTCAAAGCACCTCGCTCACTTCATAATGAAATCATTTTGTAGCTATTTAGGAAAAAATCATTTGTTGTCATTTTACAAACAAAAAAAAGTGTTTGTAAATCATTTTCTACAGTTCCTCTACTCAGCTTGCAAATTTATTGGCACTTGGTGGGTCGGTTTATGGATGAACTTAGATTTTCTTAGATATTTGATAGTTGATGGTAATAGAATTACTAGGTATTTGGCCACACTGGGAAAACTCTGATTTATAATTCCTCCATGTATAAAAATAATTTAAATTTAGCTAGAAGACTAGGAAATCATTATCTTAATCAGTCTATGTCTTCAGGTATTTCCACATGTAGGCCCCGAATTCATTAAAGAATTAAATTAGTAGACGTTCAGGAACATTAGCGCACCGTCTTCTAAGTCTAAATCTATTGACCTACCATTAGAATTGTACATACTCTGACTGAGTAGATTTATACACACACACACTTAACCAGGACCTTTTGTTTCGTCCGAAGGGAAATCGAGGCGGTTAGAAAATGTTCCTTTTTTTTAAAAAATTATTATTCATTAGTTTTTAGGAGCAAAATATTCGCTCTTACAAAAGAGTTATCTGCTTCATAAAGATGATTTTTTTTTATTTTTTTTTGTAAAGTATTTATTTTATTACACTTGTTAAATGGAAAAGCTTACACTGTTGAGACAAACATTCTCACTGGAAGAGCTCAAAACAAATGTATGCACTTTGTGTGTTATTACAAGCTTTTGAACGGACTTTTTGTGGATTAGCTTATTAGCTTCGTTCACAGATAACACCAAATGTTCAAACTGCAGATACATCTTATAAGTTAGCTGCAATGTCTTTAATATCATCCAGCACACACACACACACACACACACACACACACACACACACACACACACACACACACACACACACACACACACACACACACACACACACACCATTCAATGGAATGCCAAAATTGCATTTCTCTAAAATCAACTTTCAGGGCTTATGGGGATTGATCCAATAACTTGGCAAACCAATTTGTCAATACATACCGGAAGTAATAAACGTGTGGGTGTGGCAGACAATGGCCCCTCCTCCTGAAGTTAAATATCTTAAAACTATTACTCTACGTGGATTATGCATGTGTTTATTTATCGTCTGTCGATCCTTCATTCTGTGTGACTCTTTGATTCCCATCACAGGGGGGGGGGGGGGGGGCTGCGAATGTTTTGGCTCTCTGCCCGCTTCTTTATCTTCATTTATTGATCTAAGACAATTATTTACATTTTCCTTATCGCTTATAGAATCATCGATATATGCATAAAAGCATGTCCACAGGGGTACACCCAAACACGATTAGGTTTTAATTGAAATCCATTTACATAAATGATGGATGCTCTGTCTGTCATCGCCAATGTTTAAGACGACGATAGTGTAGAGGCCAAAACCAACTTTGTCTAAATGTCTGTCAGTCTGGTCAGATTGAGATCATATCTTTTTTTTTAAATTGTATTTTAAGTGGTCAGTCAAGCAGAACAACTAATCACTCATTAATTTGTTTGACCGAGTTTCCTATGAGATCTTGATAATTATAAGAACGTTTTACTAGTTATGTCGTGAAAGTTTAACTGGGGCTAATTTATTCATCTCTTGGTATCAAATCCTTGAACAAGTATGTTATTTTCATTTGATATATTACAACCACCCATAGAAATGGCGCCAATTTAAATTGATTTTTACTTATTCACTGAAATAATACTGTTCTTTAGTATTTAATATGTCAATTAAAACAAAAATTAGATGCTTTATGTTTAAGTAATGTAGTAATTATACATTCATATTTTATTCGTCATAACTTAGTAACAACTCTGCCATTGCATGACAAAGGGGTACTATTAATACTCTGTAATAATATAAATATGAAATATAATTGTTAGTTCCCTTGAATCCTACAAGTGGTTGGAACATACTTCTTTTGGTTAAAAAAATGTTTTTTAAACAAATTTATAAATAAATTTTCTGTCATACTTGCTTTTTACATTTTAGACAAAATATTTACTTTTGTTCTAAAAGAGAAAAAAATTATATTTAAAATGCATAGAAGTAGAATAAAATTTAAAACAACAATTCAAAAGCAGTGTTCTATATCATACATGTGAAGTGCACTGCGCAACATCGGCACATACACACTTGACTTAAGGGAAAAATTTCTTTGTTTATGCTTTGAATAAAAAAAAATCGATTAGATAATCATTCAATCTTCACAAGTATTAGCTCATTGAATACATCTGAATATTGACAATGTGATAGAAATAACATAACTAAATGTCCGTATCCTTGTATTATCAAGGTGTCAGTCGAGTAACGGAGAGACATCACAAAGTAGAAGCAAGACAAGCGTACATCTCTTCATTAGTATCGATGGAGGTGGAGATAGGGTTATAGTTGTTGATAGTTTGTTAGAGATAGGGTTAGGGTTGTTGATAGTTTGTCTGGAGATAGGGTTAGGACTGTTAATAGTTTGTCTGGAGATAGGGTTAGGGTTGTTGATAGTTTGTCTGGAGATAGGGTTAGGACTGTTAATAGTTTGTCTGGAGATAGGGTTAGGGTTGTTGATAGTTTGTTAGAGATAGGGTTAGGGTTGTTGATAGTTTGTCTGGAGATAGGGTTAGGGTTGCTGATAGTTTGTATTTAATAGTTTCTGACATTCTTTCTGGAAATATTGAAACCTGCCTTTTTAACTGTCTGGGCGAACCACTTCGGGGGCCGATTTTGAGTTTGTGTTTTCACACAAACTTCTTTGTAACTTTGTTTTTATTGATACATAAACAACAAATAAGTGTGTAAAGTTTCAACTTCATCCGAGCATGGGTGTGGAAGAACTAGCATGTACAAAAGTTTTACTAGACAGAGAGACAGACAGAATGAGTTGATAAAATCTTTGTAAAAATCAATTGAAAATTCATTACTTTTGAAAAACTAGAAAAACCTAGACTAAGGGAAGTCATCTTTGTCTCCTGTCAGGCAGAAAGTCGAAGACAGATAGACCACAAAAAACGTAGTGGTTTTGTGTAATGGATTAACACACACTCTTGGACGCACTGAGTTATTTGGCTTTTTGATCCTACTGGTCATATGCTAGGACATGCGCGTGCAAACTGACCATTATCTTAGCCAGCTCAGAATGCACGTTCAGTAGTGGGGATGGGGTGAGGGGGGAATATGGGGCTCTCGCCTTGAAGACGTTGTTTTTAACTTGCTGAGAGAGTTGGGCTCATTTAGAAAAGTCTTTATTAGATCCGAGGCTTGGATTGCTGGCTTGGTTTTGTGACTCTTTTTTTAATTGATCTATCTATCTATCTATCTATCTATCTATCTATCTATCTATCTATCTATCTATCTATCTATCTATCTATCTATCTATCTATATATATATATATATATATCTCTATATATATATATATATATATATATATATATATATATATGCCTGTCATTCTGTCTGTCTGTTTGTCAGTGTGCCTACATGTCCGTCTTTTTATCCATCTATGTTTATATTTATCTGTCTGTCTATCAATCTATCTAACATCACTCAAATTCATTAAAGCAACAAGAAAATAAAACAACAAATTACGATCAATGCAGTCAATATACAAAACATACACATAGGCAGAACTGGAATTACGATTGGTTGGATTGGCAGAGGACATGATCACGTGATAATTACTTGCGTCCAAACATTTTTCTGCTGACACGTGACCAGAATGTTTTGGCCCAACAGAAGATGATGTCTTGAGAAAAGCTGGAAATCTTTCATTTGTATGCAGACTAGGGTTGAATCATTAATTTTTATGGTACCATTTCTGTCGTCTGCTAATGTTTTATTTGGTAAGATAGTGTGTGTTTAGTGCAATGATTAGTTGTTTTTTTTTTTTTGTCATCTACCAAAGACTATAGTATAAAATAAAGTTTATTAAGAATACAAAAAGGATACAAAGAAAGGATTGGAATGGGAGATAAATATCAATCACAATCATAGGGGGATGTCACGAGTATTAGATGTCAGGACGTCATGAGTATTAGATGTCAGGATGTCACGAGTATTAGATGTCAGGATGTCACGAGTATTAGATGTCAGGTTAGCTTACTTAAAAAATGAGAGAAACACGCGTCCTATGATTATAATAATAAGCCACAATGTCGAGATGATTCGTGGACTATCAACATTATGCCTGGGTTTTCGTATATTTAAACGGTGCATGGCTATATTTCATTAACTTGAAACTATGTTTTTATGAAGAAAAAGTATGTTATGAAAAAGGTATATCTTGGCCTGAAAAAAAATGTTGGCGCTTATCGTTATTAGTTTGAAACATAAATATTTCGGTTATTATTTGCTAAAACAAACACTCCTAGTGGTTAGCATATAATAGCGTAAGGTTTTCACAAAAATATCTCAAAAGAAGTTGTTTTGATTGCCAAACATAGAGAAGAGTTCATATCACTAAAAATTGTTATTTCTGTTTGTGTATGTGTGTTTGTGTTTGTACTATTGTTCCTTTGTTTCAATGTTATTAGATGAAGACTTAAAAGAACAGATTGCAAATAAAATGTCACAACGCAAGACGACGTTCAGTCTGTATGCCTCCTAATTTTCTCACTGGCTTCTTAAAAAAATTAGGATCGGGTTTTCGTTTGGTTTCGTTTCAGATGTAATTAACCATTTAAAAAGTCCACACAGAAAATCATTTATGCAAACATTTTTTTAAATGTTGATCTAGATACACATCATTGAGAGCTCAATAAACTAAAATAGTGGAAACAATGTAATTTGGGTTTTCAGAAAGTGGAAAACTAAAACTTTTAAAGAAAGAACTTAAAAGTTCAGCATCAACATTTTGAACATTAAAAGAATAGGTTTTAAAAATTCATATCAGAACTATGATGATTATATATATGATTTAAGAAATAGTGTTGTTGTTTTTTTATTTGTGTGTTAATAGAATGTCACACTCAAAGACATGTTGTGGATTTTGTTTAAAGAAGGACTTAAAGATGAGAAATGTGAAAGAAAACTGGTTGCCCAACTTTTATTCAAATCGTGGTCAATCAAACAACAGTTTGAATTACACATGACAGTCAAACATAAGAAACCATCAGATCTTTTCGATATTAAAATTAAACATTTCTAAATCTGCATCTCTAAACAGCACATAGTTGTCAACGGTCTAAGTACCGACCAGATACGTTAAGATCAACACAACTCAAACATAAACTTGAATTTACGTGGCATCTTTTCAATATTACATTTACAGGAACTATAAACGAACACATTACCATAACCTGGGAGTCGGACGTATGGCGTAGTGTACATGACTTAGGACGTAGAGTGTATGACTTATGACTTAAGCGTAGAGTGCAACTCTTAGTGTGTGGAGTGCAGGACGATCGGCGTAGTGCTGTATGGCTTAGGACATAGTGTGAAGAGTGTATGACTTAGGACATAGAGTGAAAAGTGTATGAGGACATAGAGTGAAAAGTGTATGATTTAGAACAAAGAGTGTGGAGTGTATGACTTTGTGTAGAGTGCAGGACTTAGGACATAAGTGTGTGTGTGTGTGTGGGGGGGGGGGCTGCTTGTATGAATGAAATGTGCTCTAGCCTAACTTTATTACATAAGGTTTAGATCTAATCTTTCCAACAATTTTGTCTGGTCTACAAGTTGACCTGAAAGCTATAACCTTCTCTTAATAACAAGACGGATAGTGCCGTGAGCTTGCTCTGACAGACTTGACTTGTTTGTTTCATAGGACAGGGGGGATTATACGGACACTCGGTTATCTTCTCTTGGGGAAAAAAAAACATTTTTCTCGTTTCGTTTCAATTTCTCAACTAAGAAAATTAATGGCCGGCCACAGGAAAACAATGTCAACAATTAGCTTCGACAATTTTTTTGTTTAACTTTTTGTAGCAAGTTGAATGAGTGAAACTGTTCGGCGTTTAAACAAAATCTTTTCACAACATTGTTTACAAATATGTTTTTCTCATATACTAAACACCGGCTACAAGGAAGTAATCGTAAAACAAGTTTGGACAAAATTTGTCAAAGAAAACAAAATTAAGCATGAAAATGGAGCGGAAGTGGAGAGACTTTAATTGAAAACAATAGTTCACGTCATTGATTCATCATTTGACTTCAAGTGTCAATATTCCAACCTTCTAAGCACTAAGTCTTAAAACCTAGACATTGTTTTATATTCAATTCATGATCATTTACCTTATTAATCAACAAGACAGAATTTCAGGAGACGTCATTGACCTCGCTTACTTTCTGTTAGATTCTCTGACACTATAATGGAAGATTTTTCTTTGATTGTTGTGGGTAGAAAGATGTATTATATCTTATATAATACAGACGTTACTTCAAAAAAGAAGATGATTACGTCCTACGCATTATGCATTTAGTCATGCATATTAACCAATGACTTAAATTCTGCCAAGTCACTAGTTTTCCTGGCTAGCTCAGGCAACCCATTCCATGCTCTAATAGCACTAGGGAAGAAGGAGTATTTCTACAAATTTGTCCTAGCATATGGGATGAGGAGTGTGCCTTTATCTTTGTGTCTTTCAGAGTATTTTATTAAATTTTGTTTTTGTATTTGAAGATTATGGTTCAGTGTTTTATGTATAATTGCTACTTTACTTTTGAGTCTTCTGTCCTGAAGGCTTTCTAAATTTAGAGATTTTTCTAAAGATGTTACTCTAGTTAAGTGTGAATATTTGTTTGTTATGAATCTCACTGCTCTATTTTGTGTCTGTTCCAGTTTCTTAATGTTATCTTGAGTTAAGGGGTCCCAAACGGAGGATGCATATTCTATTATTGGCCTAAGCAAGGTTAAATAACATTTTAGTTTTATGTTCTTATTTGATTTATAGAAATTTCTTTTAATAAACCCTAATGCTTTGTTGGATTTTTTAATAGTTTCATCAATATGTGGATTCAATGACAGTTTTTCATTTATTATAACACCTAGGTATTTTGCGTTTTTAGTCTGTGTTACATGTGATGTCCTGGGTGTGGGTGGCCTCCCTCTTCTGTAGTTTAAGTGTAACCAAAATCTAATCAATTTTGGTATAATAAATTATTATATTATATTATATTATATTATTTTGTTTTATTTTATTTTATTTTATTTTATTGTATCCTTGTTAAGCCAATACTTACATTAGTTGGCTAACAAACTCTATGTACCTCCTTACATCAGAACTGTACAACAATTGACGTGGAACTTTTTCCAAAGCAATAAGCATCTAAATTTTGATTATGTATTAGTCCTTGGATAAAATAAATTGTACAATATCTCCATAGATCTAGTTCATGTTTATGGAACATTCAAATTCAGAGTGATGGGTGTGACTCTTTATAAAACGTTATCAATTAGACAGGGACAAGACAAATGGTGTATGTACCAGCATTCAAAGTATTAACTCTTGCTACATAAATATGTCTCTATATAGACCGAAGGCTTAAGCGAGCATGAGGGTTTCAAAGGGGAGAAGGGGTTAAGATGGAGGCTACACATTAAGGGATGAAGTTTTGGAAGGAACAGAAAATTCCCCAAACAGCTGATGGCCATTGAACTCCAGTAGCTGCTGCAAAAGACGTCTGGACATCATCTGGACATTTTTTTTTACTTGATGCTATTGATTTTTTTTTAGCTTCTTATGACCATAAATTGGCCTCATTTCTAATCTCCCCTCCCCCTCGACATACAGTGTAACGTACAGTCTGTGCAGACATGAAGCCTTGCATTTATAGTAAAAATTTACACTCTTGCACATAATTACACACAAACACACACCTATAGAAAACTACACACATACACAGTAAGAATGACACCTAATAATATCTGCAAGGTCACCAAATATGTCAACCCTTTCAAATCTTTATGTACATTTTGTTGTCTCCTAAAGATGATGTAAACATAAAGAACACAAAAGTCTCTTAGTTCGTCGCTGAGTCCTTGAGGGCAAACTGTAATTTAGAACTTCTGGTGGAAGTGAAGGGACGATGACTTGTATTCTTTTCAACTAATGACACAAAATGTGGCCAATACGAGGCTAATAGAATAGATATTTCAACGATCTATAGGTCTAGTCTGACTAAGAGATTCTGGAAAGAATTGCATTAGCGAATACCACCAATAGTGAAAACCTGACAAAAAGATGCGCTCTCTCAATAGAAGATTCTTTATTGTATTATGTATCTTATTGAAATTCGTCTATTTCTACTTTAGCTAACATATTGCTGGCTATAACATAACAATTTTAGCTCAATTGTTATTTTGAACTGCAGTTAATATAATAGATCTAGTTGTCTTCTGTGATGTGTAGTGTTGATATCTTCTGAGGTGTAGTGTTGGTATCTTCTATGAGGTGTATGTCAGGGTTCTACTTCTTGCTTAAATACCATTCATTAATACTTGCTTGTTCTTGCTTTGGCTTGGCTCGTTAGGGGGGTAATTGCAATTATTACCGTTAAGAACAATTACTATTAAGAACAATTACTACTAAACACACTTCAATTCCAATGGAAATATAGAAATTCTTTAATGTCCGATAGGGCACAAAAATGACAGCCACTCTCAAGAAATAAATGTACATAACATCAGTCCAAAAAACAACAACAACAACTGGCTACCAATTTCACTCTCTCATACAAGAAAACACTCACATTGAAAGCCTTCACGTGTATACTGTTCACATTCATGTCTGGGGAAAATAAACAAAGGGATATAACTCTTTTATACTAAAATAGTAACAAAGAAATAACACATTCTTTCTTACCATATCTGCCCCTGACAGTGTAGTATTGATATCTTCTGTGATATGTAGTGTTTGTATCTTCTGTGAGGTGTAGTGTTGGTAACTTCTGTGAGGTGTAGTGTTGGTAACTTCTGTGATGTGTAGTGTTGGTAACTTCTGCAGGTCGGATAAGGCTGAGAAGAGAACCAAAATCTTCATGACAAGGATAATATATGTAGGGGCATGTCCGAATGCTATTGATCAAAACCCCACAATCAACTCTCATCAGCGACGATTCTAAGATTGGTGTTACCTGTGTGGTCAGCTAAAGTGTCCCTCCATCTCCTAGTCACGCTCTACCAAAATACATTTTTCAATAAAAGCTGTCTTTAGTTGTTGATCAAAAATATTTCCCCTTCCACTTCTGTGTTGAGGTCCGCACCCCTGGTACCCCTAAAAATGTCACTGCCGCTCATTCCCTTTATTGACCGATGTACAAGACACACTGTCAATGCCGCTCATTCACTGTATTGACCGATGTACAAGACACACTGTCACTGCCGCTTATTCCCTTTATTGACCGATGTACAAGACACACTGTCACTGCCGCTCATTCACTGTATTGACCGATGTACAAGACACACTGTCACTGCCGCTTATTCCCTTTATTGACCGATGTACAAGACACACTGTCACTGCCGCTCATTCCCTGTATTGACCGATGTACAAGACACACTGTTACTGTGTTAGGTGCAAACAAAGTATCCAGATTTTGAGCTTCTAGAATTTAATCGAACGAAGTAAATTGCGAGCATTTAGATTTTTTTTTTTGCCTGGCAATGCATGTCTATCACTGACAGCACAAGATTGCCTACATGATCTAGCACTTGAGCGCTGGTTACACACACAATTGGAGATCTGTCGAAACAAAAACATTCAACTTAGATTCACGAGTATTTCTTAGCCTGAGCTAAATTTTTTTTTTATTGTATTTCCGAAAAAACTAGCATGCTGATAAAAAATAATCAATTTATGTACGTAAAAATGTACTTATATATACACTGATTACCAGATTTTTTTGACTTTTTAAGTGTACCTAAATTTAGATGCATGTATGCATACATACATGAATGGTTTATTTCGAATACACTTAGTATCTTTAACTCATAAAGAAACTGAGTATAAAGATTTAAAAATTATTTGCCAGATCCAAAAGCAAAGATTATGGTTTTATATACATCTCTTTATCTTTCTATCAATATAATTTTGTATGTTTGTATGTAGGTATGTGTGTATGCATGTATGTATGTAGGTATGTGTGTATGCATGTATGCATGTATGCATGTATGTATGTATATGTATACTTCAATACGCTTTGTTTATCTCATAAACTCTTATGCTTCCTCACAATAAATATATGTATATTCAAAAGTTAATTACCAAATTAAAAGCATATTATCGTCAACATCTTCAGAGGCTACTCCATCAGAAAAATTTTGGCATGAAGCAAAAACTGAACCAATGGGACACTAGCCCGGGATGCACCTTGCTTTATAGCCGCTTTCAAGTCTGTGTAGCCTTCACCACTCTGAGGGGGCTTTGTTTTTTACTTGTCCTATCTCTCGAATCATGTTTATTTTCAACACATTGTTTTTTCATCTTTTCATTCAGAAAAGAACAACATAGGTTTGGTTTTTTATTCATAATGAACCAATTAAGTTTTATTTTTAGAACTATGGCATTTGTCAGTTTAATTCTAACTGTACACGATTTTGAACATAACTATATTTAGAAATACCATCTTGCTTTGACAGTACATGACTTAAGAGGATTTTTTCTTGAAGGGGGGGGGGGCACTACAATTCACAAAAGGGGGGGGGGAAGTTGTACAGGAATTTTCGGCCCACTGGTCGTCTGACTCTCCAGTATGCCGCAGACGTGAGTGATATTTTAATTGACATCTGACATTTAGAAGGAATCAGATATTCGATCCATTATTCAAAGAGTGGAAGTTGCAAAAGTCTGTTTTCATTTTGAAACCTTATTTCCTTTCATAAACAGAATGCTGCTCCATTTTGTGACCTCCCTTCTGGATCACTCCTCATCACTTATTCAAGAGTGGAAATCAAGTGAAGACAGGACGTAGCGGACACCCTTGTCTCGATTGTCTACATTGTGGGCTCTTATCATCGGCGATAGAAACAATAGAACTGTTATTTTCCTTTAAACATCGGGGACAAACTAACTTATAAAGACAAATGCTTCAGAGAGGCGAGATCGAGGAAATTTAGGCGGTAATATATTATAAGGTAATGTCTGAGTCCCCTTTAAGGTTTGATTGATCTCCTTTGGAAAGTGAGATACATTACAGAATTCATTACTTGACACTGAATCTTCTGCGCAAGGAGTTAGACAGTAATATCTACGACCGGAAACGCCAGATGTCGGAGCTAAATGGTCATCTGCAGAATGTGCAGCACTCTGTACGGAGCAAATGTAGATATTTATCACTAGCGAGGGACCTGGGTGATCGATTGTTTTCGATAGCAGTTATCTCCGGGATGAGTTGCCTTATTTGAAAAGACCGGATCCTGAAAAACACCGAAAGTCGTTAGTTCAGTGTCATTATGAAGTTAATTCAAAAATGAAAAAAAAAAAAGGGTTTTTAGATTTTGGTTTTCAAATTTCAGTTTTGTATAAGTTCATGAAGTTGAATTGATTTCCACGTTTATTTGAATCATGACGAAAAAGATAAATATAAAGATAGATTTGTTCAAACTGTATATGCCTTTGGGCTGTACAAGGCTAGATATGTTCAAACTGTATATGCCTTTGGGCTGTACAAGGCTAGATATGTTCAAACTGTATATGCCTTTGGGCTGTACAAGGCTAGATATGTTCAAACTGTATATGCCTTTGGGCTGTACACTCTAGTCCCTTGTGATCGAAAGTCAAAACCAAAATAGACCAGGATAATAATAAAAAAATTTCCACCCAAACTCATAGTTGGCTCATGTAAGTCCGCTGTTTGGTAAGCAATGTAGCTCGACAAATATGGTGTGGAATCGCTTTTTGATTTTGTTTCGTATAAGAATCTACCCATTACAGTAATTGATGCTAATATGAAGGCCCAATGAAACCTTTGCTTGGTGTATGTATCAATGTTTGCCCTCAGTCAACACTCCTAGTACATACTACATACACATTGGAAGTATTGTCTTAACATTAAAGTTATAATGTTTTTTGTTTGGTGTAATGCACAAATTGTAAGTTAAATTTCCATACGAACAATAAAGATTATTATTATTATTATTATTATTTAAAAATTATTTTTTTAAAGACAATTCCTCCATTATGAAAATGATGGCTTTACTTTGCTCTTAAAAACTTATAAATGATAGATGAAAAAAGGAACATTCAATAACCAGTCCCTATTCCCCCGCCACCCCACTTCCTTCCGAAAGTCTCCTGGTTACACCCATGTATGAATCGACTCAGAGTATATAAATTCTAGTTTAGCGATATAGATCCAGACTTGAAAACATTAAAAGACAGTATTCTAGACTAGAATACTGAAACAAGTAGTAGATATGGTTTAGAATATTCTGGTTTGGTGAGTTCTACATCAGACGTTGCGCATAATGTCCCTGAATGTCTATTTGTTTATTTAACGCATTAGTCAATATAAATGGGAATTTCCAAAGCTTGTATTTAAGATCTAGATCTCCAGACCAGATTTAATTGTGTTGCCAATTAGCTAGTATTTTTTTCCCAAAGATAAACATAAATTGTAAAATTTCTAGGAAAATCGTTATTCAAAAGCCCACCCACCTGCCCACCTTTAGCGCATGAAGAGTTTACAAGCGAATATTTTGAATAGTAAAATGTAGTGTCCACTTATTACAATTAAATGATTTGCATATTGATTTATAAAACTAAAAACTTTTTCACTTTTATAAATCTAAAAGGTCGCACTTCTCTTTCGAGAGTAGCTTCTAGCTTGTTTTTGTTTTTTTAGATTTCAACGTGAACTACGGACATACGGACAGACTGACAGCATAAAGCTAAGAACTACTTCCTTTTTTTTTTTTTTTTTTGAGAGAAGTTGATCAAACCTTCAGAAGAGCATCTGTTTTAAGAACAGTGATTACAAACTCGTTTATTTTCATAGTTGACATAAAGGCTTGAAAGTGTCTCATTTAGTTCCCTAGTTGTTCCCCGTCCGGTAGTCACTCTAAAGTAAAAAGTACATTGTTCTAGAGGAATTGTATAGCACACATTTCTCTCATACTCTTCTGCTTGGACACACTTATTTGTTTTTTTTTAAAAGCTTATATCAACTCACTCTGTCTGTCTGTCTGTCTGTCTGTCTGGTACAAAGCTTATATCAACTCACTTTGTCTGTCTGTCTGGTACAAAGCTAATATCAACTCACTTTGTCTGTCTGTCTGGTACAAAGCTTATATCAACTCACTCTGGCTGTCTGTCTGGTACAAAGCTTAAATCACCTCACTCTGTCTGTCTGTCTGGTACAAAGCTTATATCAACTCACTCTGTCTGTCTGGTAAAAAGCTTATATCAACTCACTCTGGCTGTCTGTCTGGTACAAAGCTTATATCAACTCACTCTGTCTGTCTGTCTGGTACAAAGCTTATATCAACTCACTCTGGCAGTCTGTCTGGTACAAAGCTTATATCAACTCACTCTGTCTGTCTGTCTGGTACAAAGCTTATATCAACTACCTCTGGCTGTCTGTCTGGTACAAAGCTTATATCAACTCACTCTGTCTGTTTGTCTGTCTGTCTGGTACAAAGCTTATGTAAACTCACTCTGTCTGTTTGTCTGGTACAAAGCTTATATCAACTCACTCGGTCTGTCTGTCTGGTACAAAGCTTATATCAACTCATTCTGTCTGTGTGGTACAAAGCTTATATCAACTCACTCTGGCTGTCTGTCTGGTACAAAGCTTAAATCACCTAACTCAGTCTGTCTGTCTGGTACAAAGCTTATATCAACTCACTCTGTCTGTCTGGTACAAAGCTTATATCAACTCACTCTGGCTGTCTGTCTGGCACAAAGCTTATATCAACTCACTCTGGCTGTCTGTCTGGTACAAAGCTTAAATCACCTAACTCAGTCTGTCTGTCTGGTACAAAGCTTATATCAACTCACTCTGTCTGTCTGGTACAAAGCTTATATCAACTCACTCTGGCTGTCTGTCTGGTACAAAGCTTATATCAACTCATTCTGTCTGTCTGGTACAAAGCTTATATCAACTCACTCTGTCTGTCTGTGTGGTACAAAGCTTATATCAACTCACTCTGGCTGTCTGTCTGGTACAAAGCTTATATCAACTCATTCTGTCTGTCTGGTACAAAGCTTATATCAACTCACTCTGTCTGTCTGTGTGGTACAAAGCTTATATCAACTCACTCTGGCTGTCTGGCTGTCTGGTACACATTTTATACTCGTTATTTCTCCCATACACAATCTCGAATCAAATTGAAACTTTACGCAATTATTTAATTTACCTAAAAAAATGAATCAATAAAAGAAATGACCAGGTAGTCAATTAATTATTGGTAATAATTTTTTTTGATACCAAAAAGGGAAATTAATCCTTTAGTTTTAATATATATGGCTTAATATGTGGAGTTTTGTCCACAAAGAAAATTGTACACATTGTTTCTGCCACAGCCCCACCAACCATGAACGTATCAAGTTAAAACCTTGTACAGTTATTTCTTTAACCTAGAAAAATTTTCTAAATTAAAAAATCATTTTGTCAACCAATTATGGTAATTAACTGTTTTGTTTGATATTGAAAACAAGGAAGTATATTACACACTGTTAAGATATAAAGTTGTAAATGTGGAGTTCTACCATCTAGATAAGATTTGTTTTTAGTGAACAGATCTGACCTAAAACAAAAATTTCAGTTCATAGTCTATATAAGACGAAACAATGAATTGATATGTCACGTGATGAAAGTATGTAGATCTAGAACATCTAGTGAGAGTCACCTCTAGGGAGAGTCATTGACAGCGAAATCTCATTGATAGGAAAAAGCCTAAAAGGAAAGATGAGGCTCCAAAGCACGAGTACAGTTCAAACTACAGAACAACTTAGGAAGATACTATTTACTTATCGAAAACACTTATGACGACTGGACGGACAACTGGACATTTTGAAGTTGATTGGTGTGGTTAACAAAGTATTCAGTTATAGATAATGACCTATAAGACAGTTGAAGTAATGTGCATCTTTAAAACTAATGAAAACTATTTGTCCAACAATTAAAAATGAAAATAATTTATCGCTCATCTGACCTTGAAATGAGATATCTTATTTTACTTTTTGAGCACAATGACAAAAAGGGAAAATAAAATCTGAATAATAATTTATTTTAAAACCTACAATAATACAAATTAAAAAAAAATGAATAGAAAAATGAATATGGGGTCAATAGAATCAACCAAGTTGTTTTCTTCTTGACCATTAAGCTTCCCATTTATTCCACAAATGTTGTGGGCCATTGTCGCAGTTGTCTTTTCTTTTGTTGGCCGTCCTCTTGGCCATTTGGCCATCATGATTATTTAATGTCTCACATTTTGATTTTTTTTTCACAATTTCAAACTGCTAATGGATCAAGACAGAACTAAATTAAGAATAAGTTCAACTGAAATGAAACATCTCAGACCCTTCACGCCCTACTCCTAACACACACAAATCTATCCTCAGACCCTTCACGCCCTACTCCTAACACACACAAATCTATCCTCAGACCCTTCACGCCCTACTCCTAACACACACAAATCTATCTTTAGACCATGGGAATATTTTCGTTCATCACTTCACGTCACCAGAGAACTTACAAGAGAAATATATTTCTGTTTAAATCTGCCTCAGATGCAATGTGGACTAGGCTCGATCTTTTAACAAATCTTAGAAACAATTTGTTGTCAACATTCAATCATAAGACTTTCAGATACGTCTATCAAGTGGCTCCTTAAAAATATTAATCACTCAAGTTATTACTACAAATTAATATTTATGCAGAAATATCTCACGTATATGTTCTGTATCTGAGAAACACTTGGGAGTTCGTTGGGAAATCCATGGAGGATTATTTCATAACTGTATTCCCTCTGTCGTAGTCGTCTGTTATACAAGGTCAATTGGCAATAAATGACTTTGACGTCATTTCGTATTCCAGTTTCTCAGCCTGATACTGGACCTTTAGGAGTTTTTTTTTAATTATTAAATTATTTTAAGTGATTTTATGACCTAGGATTTCTGTCTTTGTTAGCCTAGTCTAAAATACCATACATTTTGTGTACAATTTATGTGTAAATAATTTGTGTACGTAATAGAATATGTTTGTAAATTCTTACTAAAACTTTTCTATTTCTCTCTTTTTCTTTCTTTTCTTTCTCTATTGGTCATGTCAGGAAGGTTGATTACAAATCGACTAGGATTCATGTCATGATTTCACCTCTTGGGGTTCATGTCTTGGGGATCATATCTTGGGAGTACAACTATTTGGGTTCATGTGTTGGGGTTCATGTCATGGGGTTCATGTGTTGGGGTTCATGTCCTATGGTTTATGTCTTGCGTTTCACATCCAAAGTAACATTCGCAACGATATAATGTCTTATTCGTGTACATGTTTCTCTGTCCATTGTCCTTAGAGATCTCGTGTACATTTGTCTCTGAACCATTGTCCTTAGAGATCTCGTGTACATTTGTCTCTGAACCATTGTCCTTAGAGATCTCGTGTACATTTGTCTCTGTCCATTGTCTTTAGAGATCTCGTGTACATTTGTCACTGTCCATTGTCATTAGAGATCTCGTGTACAATGTCTCTGTCCATTGTCCTTAGAGATCTCGTGTACATTTGTCTCTGTCCATTGTCCTTACAGATCTCGTGTACATTTGTCTCTGTCCATTGTCATTAGAGATCTCGTGTACAATGTCTCTGTCCATTGTCCTTACAGATCTCGTGTACATTTGTCTCTGTCCATTGTCCCTAGAGATCTCGTGTACATTTGTCTCTGTCCATTGTCCTTAGAGATCTCGTGTACATTTGTCTCTGTCTATTGTCCTTAGAGATCTCAGCTTCAAAAAAAAAAAAAAGAATAAAAATATTCTAAATCACGATCAAATATTTCTTTTGCTAATGTCTCTGTGAAAAATTTAATGCAATTTAATTTCTATTCACATTTTAAAAAGTTTTCCTAAAATAATATTTTTAGGTTCCAGTCCCAGTGTAAAGGTGTTCAATAACTTTCACTCTAAATGCCTTTCTTTTTCTTGTTGTTCAAAGTGCATGAATGGTCCATTTGATGGAGTCATCAAACATTTAGACGAGATTTAATGACGGAAATTTTCAAGGCATTTTTTTTTTTAATTTCCTCCTTTCACCTCGTCCCTCCTCCCAATGAGAATTTTTTAAAATAGTTTCTTAAAATGTCGCAATGAGAATTTTGTTTTTGTCAATATTATTATTAGTCGTGATGTAAAAAAAACATCTATTTTATTTTTATTGACGATTGCATGTTGATTTTAATGCATGTTTCTCCAATGTTTCTTTAGCATGTTTGTAAGCCGAGCCTTCCTTGATGTACACGCGTTCATTTAGTGTTAATTCATGCACGGAATTCCATTAACAGACAATGTAGACGTTTTGTTTCGTTTGTATATTACATCTCCAATATTAGAAAATATAATGTTGATATTATTTAAAGGATGCATTTTAGAGGAATGTATATTGTTCATTTTTTGTTTATAATTGATTTAAAAAACAACAACTGTTTAATGGATGAAAAATTGTTTAAAAGTTCCAGAAAGTTTTTTGTTGTTTTTGTGTATGTGGGAGGAGATCAACTGGAATGGAGTGCTGACTTACTTTTACACAAAACATGCAAATCCAGTGTGTGTGTGTGGCGATGTGGATGTGTGGAGAGGGAAACTATGTTCAGATTGAAGTCATTTTAACTGCTTCTCTTGCGAGAGATGAAGATCTAGATAGAATCAAAAGTATTTTTTTTTTAAGAAAAGAAAACCAAATATGACGAAAGAGAGAGAGGGGGGACGGAAAGAGGGAGAGAGGGGGGAGAGAGGAGGTAGAGAGAGTGCATTGGGAGAAAGAGAGTTCTTAGAGAGATTGCTATGAGAGAGAACATATATTGTTAGAGAGAGAGAGAGAGAGAGAGAGAGGGAGAATGTAAGAAAAGTGCAAGTGAAAATGTGATGGTTGTAAGAAATAGCAGAAAAAAATAAAGTGAGAAGTTGAGAATTGTTGACTACAACTTTTTACAGTGAAGACTATTTTTCAAAAGGATGTTCTGGAGCTTTAAATGATAAGACTGATGACTTATACATATAATATCAGGAGATTTCCTATTGCTGGTCTCAAATCTTGAAAGTCAACCAAAAACTCTTATAAGCGTATGTTCCTTGGAATCAAACATGTTCCTGTCTTTGTTTTCAATATTAGTTTGTTTCTTCTTTGTATGTACACGTTATTTGAATTATTTACAAATATATGAGTTTTGTCAGAAGATAGGAACTATTGGCAAGGAATTTCCATGAGTCCTGGAACTACGCAGTACGGAATTTTTCTCTATTAAGCATATATTACTAGGACTAAGACTAAGACTGCTTTATTGATCCTTACCGAAATTTGTTGTGATTACAAGGACTCTTTTCTCATATAAAGACAACACAACAGAAAAATAAACATAAAAACAACAGACAACATAAAGAGTTCATTCAGCGACTACACAACTTTGAAAGAAAGTATTGCAATATTTTCATCTAATACTAAAGTTTGTAACCTGCTTGTTTTGAGCTTTTTTTCTGTTCAGCTTTTTCTATTACATTTCTCTTTCCATTACCGTTTCTCTCTCCATCACTTTCTAGTACAAGTTCTCTTTCCTTTTCCTTTTCCATGTCTCTTTCCAACTTGCTGTAATTGAACTTTCTGATGTCCTTGACCTTGACACCGTCTATTGATCTACCGTGCTTCTAGTTTCTGATGTCCTTGACCTTGACACCGTCAAGTTAGTTACCGTGCTTCTAGTTTCTGATTTCCTTGACCTTGACAACGTCCAGTTAACTACCGTGCTTCTAGTTTCTGATTTCATTGTCCTTGACTCCGTCCAGTTAACCACCGTGCTTCTAGTTTCTGATGTCCTTGACCTTGACACCGTCCAGTTAACTACCGTGCTTCTAGTTTCTGATTTCATTGTCCTTGACACCGTCCATTGATCTACCGTGCTTCTAGTTTCTGATGTCCTTGACCTTGATACCGTGAAGTTAGCTACCGTGCTTCTTCTTTTTAATTTCCTTGACCTTGCAGCGGCAATTTAGCTACCTTGCTTCTAGTTTCTGATGGCCTTGACCTTGACACCGTCCAGTTAACTACCTTGCTTCTAGTTTCTGATTTCATTGTCCTTGACACTGTCCAGTTAACTTCCGTGCTTCTAGTTTCTGATTTCATTGTCCTTGACACCGTCCATTGATCTACCGTGCTTCTAGTTTCTGATTTCATTGTCCTTAACACCGTCCATTGATCTACCGTGCTTCTAGTTTCTGATTTCATTGTCCTTGACACCGTCCATTGATCTACCGTGCTTCTAGTTTCTGATTTCATTGTCCTTGACACCGTCCATAGATCTACCGTGCTTCTAGTTTCTGATTTCCTTGACCTTGACACCGTCCGTGGATCTACCGTGCTTCTATTTTCTGATTTCATTGTCCTTGACACCGTCCATAGATCTACCGTGCTTCTAGTTTCTGATTTTCTTGACCTTGACACCGTCCGTGGATCTACCGTGCTTCTAGTTTCTGATTTCTTTGACCTTGACACCGTCCATAGATCTACCGTGCTTCTAGTTTCTGATTTCATTGTCCATGACACCGTCCATAGATCTACCGTGCTTCTAGTTTCTGATTTCTTTGACCTTGACACCGTCCGTGGATCTACCGTGCTTCTAGTTTCTGATTTCATTGTCCTTGACACCGTCCATAGATCTAACATGCTTCTAGTTTCTAATTTCCTTGACCTTGACACTGTCCGTGGATCTACCGTGCTTCTAGTTTCTGATTTCCTTGACTTTGACACCGTCCAGTTAACTACCGTGCTTCTAGTTTCTGATGTCCTTGATCTTCACACCGTCCAGTTAACTACCGTGCTTCTAGTTTCTGATTTCATTGTCCTTGACACCGTCCATAGATCTACCGTGCTTCTAGTTTCTGATTTCATTGTCCTTGACACCGTCCATAGATCTACCGTGCTTCTAGTTTCTGATTTCTTTGACCTTGACACCGTCCGTGGATCTACCGTGCTTCTAGTTTCTGATTTCATTGTCCTTGACACCGTCCATAGATCTAACGTGCTTCTAGTTTCTAATTTCCTTGACCTTGACACTGTCCGTGGATCTACCGTGCTTCTAGTTTCTGATTTCCTTGACCTTGACACCGTCCGTGGATCTACCGTGCTTCTAGTTTCTGATTCCTTGACCTTGACACCGTCCGTTGATCTACCGTGCTTCTAGTTTCTGATTTCCTTGACCTTGACTTCGTCCGTGGATATACCGTGCTTCTAGTTTCTGATTTAATTAACCTTGACACCGTCCATAGATCTACCGTGCTTCTAGTTTCTGATTTCCTTGACCTTGACACCGTCCATAGATCTACCGTGCTTCTTGTTTATGATTTCCTTGACCTTGATACCGTCCATAGATCTACCGTGCTTCTAGTTTCTGATTTCCTTGACCTTGACACCGTCCGTGGATCTACCGTGCTTCTAGTTTCTGATTTCCTTGACCTTGACACCGTCCGTGAATCTACCGTGCTTCTAGTTTCTGATTTCATTGTCCTTGACACCGTCCATAGATTTACCGTGCTTCTAGTTTCTGATTTCCTTAACCTTGACAACGTCCGTGGATCTACCGTGCTTCTAGTTTCTGATTTCCCTGACCTTGACACCGTCCGTGGATCTACCGTGCTTCTAGTTTCTGATTTCATTGTCATTGACACCGTCCATAGATCTACCGTGCTTCTAGTTTCTGATTTCCTTGACCTTGACACCGTCTGTGGATCTACCGTGCTTCTAGTTTCTGATTTCATTTACCTTGACACTGTCCGTGGATCTACCGTGCTTCTATTTTCTGATTTCATTGTCCTTGACACCGTCCATAGATCTACCGTGCTTCTAGTTTCTGATTTCATTGTCATTGACACCGTCCATAGATCTACCGTGCTTCTAGTTTCTGATTTCCTTAACCTTGACACCGTCTGTGGATCTACCGTGCTTCTAGTTTCTGATTTCCTTGACCTTGACACTGTCCGTGGATCTACCGTGCTTCTAGTTTCTGATTTCCTTGACTTTGACACCGTCCAGTTAACTACCGTGCTTCTAGTTTCTGATGTCCTTGATCTTCACACCGTCCAGTTAACTACCGTGCTTCTAGTTTCTGATTTCATTGTCCTTTACACCGTCCATAGATCTACCGTGCTTCTAGTTTCTGATTTCATTGTCCTTGACACCGTCCATAGATCTACCGTGCTTCTAGTTTCTGATTTCTTTGACCTTGACACCGTCCGTGGATCTACCGTGCTTCTAGTTTCTGATTTCATTGTCCTTGACACCGTCCATAGATCTAACGTGCTTCTAGTTTCTAATTTCCTTGACCTTGACACTGTCCGTGGATCTACCGTGCTTCTAGTTTCTGATTTCCTTGATCTTGACACCGTCCGTGGATCTACCGTGCTTCTAGTTTCTGATTCCTTGACCTTGACACCGTCCATAGATCTACAATGCTTCTAGTTTCTGATTTCCTTGACCTTGACACCGTCCATAGATCTACCGTGATTCTAGTTTCTGATTTCCTTGACCTTGACACTGTACGTGAATCTACCGTGGTTCTAGTTTCTGATTTCCTTGACCTTGACAGCGTCCGTTGATCTACCGTGCTTCTAGTTTCTGATTTCCTTGACCTTGACACCGTCCGTGGATATACCGTGCTTCTAGTTTCTGATTTAATTAACCTTGACACCGTCCATAGATCTACCGTGCTTCTAGTTTCTGATTTCCTTGACCTTGACACCGTCCATAGATCTACCGTGCTTCTAGTTTCTGATTTCCTTGACCTTGACACCGTCCATAGATCTACCGTGCTTCTAGTTTCTGATTTCCTTGACCTTGACACCGTCCGTGGATCTACCGTGCTTCTAGTTTCTGATTTCCTTGACCTTGACACCGTCCGTGAATCTACCGTGCTTCTAGTTTCTGATTTCATTGTCCTTGACACCGTCCATAGATTTACCGTGCTTCTAGTTTCTGATTTCCTTAACCTTGACAACGTCCGTGGATCTACCGTGCTTCTAGTTTCTGATTTCCTTGACCTTGACACCGTCCGTGGATCTACCGTGCTTCTAGTTTCTGATTTCCTTGACCTTGACACCGTCCATAGATCTACCGTGCTTCTAGTTTCTTATTTCCTTGACCTTGACACCGTCCGTGGATCTACCGTGCTTCTAGTTTCTGATTTCATTTACCTTGACACCGTCCGTGGATCTACCGTGCTTCTAGTTTCTGATTTCATTGTCATTGACACCGTCCATAGATCTACCGTGCTTCTAGTTTCTGATTTCCTTGACCTTGACACCGTCTGTGGATCTACCGTGCTTCTAGTTTCTGATTTCCTTGACCTTGACACCGTCCGTGGATCTACCGTGCTTCTATTTTCTGATTTCATTGTCCTTGACACCGTCCATAGATCTACCGTGCTTCTAGTTTCTGATTTCATAGTCATTGACACCGTCCATAGATCTACCGTGCTTCTAGTTTCTGATTTCCTTGACCTTGACACCGTCTGTGGATCTACCGTGCTTCTAGTTTCTGATTTCCTTGACCTTGACACTGTCCGTGGATCTACCCTGCTTCTAGTTTCTGATTTCCTTGACTTTGACACCGTCCAGTTAACTACCGTGCTTCTAGTTTCTGATGTCCTTGATCTTCACACCGTCCAGTTAACTACCGTGCTTCTAGTTTCTGATTTCATTGTCCTTGACACCGTCCATAGATCTACCGTGCTTCTAGTTTCTGATTTCATTGTCCTTGACACCGTCCATAGATCTACCGTGCTTCTAGTTTCTGATTTCTTTGACCTTGACACCGTCCGTGGATCTACCGTGCTTCTAGTTTCTGATTTCATTGTCCTTGACACCGTCCATAGATCTAACGTGTTTCTAGTTTCTAATTTCCTTGACCTTGACACTGTCCGTGGATCTACCGTGCTTCTAGTTTCTGATTTCCTTGACCTTGACACCGTCCGTGGATCTACCGTGCTTCTAGTTTCTGATTCCTTGACCTTGACACCGTCCATAGATCTACAATGCTTCTAGTTTCTGATTTCCTTGACCTTGACACCGTCCATAGATCTACCGTGATTCTAGTTTCTGATTTTCTTGACCTTGACACCGTCCGTGGATCTACCGTGCTTCTAGTTTCTGATTTTCTTGACCTTGACACTGTACGTGGATCTACCGTGGTTCTAGTTTCTGATTTCCTTGACCTTGACAGCGTCCGTTGATCTACCGTGCTTCTAGTTTCTGATTTCCTTGACCTTGACACCGTCCGTGGATATACCGTGCTTCTAGTTTCTGATTTAATTAACCTTGACTCCGTCCATAGATCTACCGTGCTTCTAGTTTCTGATTTCCTTGACCTTGACACCGTCCATAGATCTACCGTGCTTCTAGTTTCTGATTTCCTTGACCTTGACACCGTCCATAGATCTACCGTGCTTCTAGTTTCTGATTTCCTTGACCTTGACACCGTCCGTGGATCTACCGTGCTTCTAGTTTCTGATTTCCTTGACCTTGACACCGTCCGTGAATCTACCGTGCTTCTAGTTTCTGATTTCATTGTCCTTGACACCGTCCATAGATTTACCGTGCTTCTAGTTTCTGATTTCCTTAACCTTGACAACGTCCGTGGATCTACCGTGCTTCTAGTTTCTGATTTCCTTGACCTTGACACCGTCCGTGGATCTACCGTGCTTCTAGTTTCTGATTTCCTTGACCTTGACACCGTCCATAGATCTACCGTGCTTCTAGTTTCTGATTTCCTTGACCTTGACACCGTCCGTGGATCTACCGTGCTTCTAGTTTCTGATTTCATTTACCTTGACACCGTCCGTGGATCTACCGTGCTTCTAGTTTCTGATTTCATTGTCATTGACACCGTCCATAGATCTACCGTGCTTCTAGTTTCTGATTTCCTTGACCTTGACACCGTCTGTGGATCTACCGTGCTTCTAGTTTCTGATTTCCTTGACCTTGACACCGTCCGTGGATCTACCGTGCTTCTATTTTCTGATTTCATTGTCCTTGACACCGTCCATAGATCTACCGTGCTTCTAGTTTCTGATTTTTTTGACCTTGACACCGTCCGTGGATCTACCGTGCTTCTAGTTTCTGATTTCTTTGACCTTGACACCGTCCATAGATCTACCGTGCTTCTAGTTTCTGATTTCCTTGACCTTGACATTGTCCATAGATCTACCTTGCTTCTAGTTTCTTATTTTCTTTGACCTTGACACCGTCCGTGGATCTACCGTGCTTCTAGTTTCTGGTTTACTTGACCTTGGCACTGTCCATAGATCTACCGTGCTTCTAGTTTCTGATTTCCTTGACCTTGACACCGTCCATAGATCTACCATGCTTTTTTTCTGATTTCCTTGACCTTGACACCGTCCGTGGATCTACCCTGCTTCTAGTTTCTGATTTCCTTGACCTTGACACCGTCCATAGATCTACCGTGCTTCTAGTTTCTGATTTCCTTGACCTTGACACCGTCCGTGGATCTACCGTGCTTCTAGTTTCTGATTTCCTTGACCTTGACACCGTCCGTGAATCTACCGTGCTTCTAGTTTCTGATTTCATTGTCCTTGACACCGTCCATAGATTTACCGTGCTTCTAGTTTCTGATTTCCTTAACCTTGACAACGTCCGTGGATCTACCGTGCTTCTAGTTTCTGATTTCCTTGACCTTGACACCGTCCGTGGATCTACCGTGCTTCTAGTTTCTGATTTCCTTGACCTTGACACCGTCCGTGGATCTACCGTGCTTCTAGTTTCCGTTACATCTTTTCTATTTTCAGTTTTCCGCCTCTTTTCATTTCTTTCTGTTCAGTTCTTTTTCTCCGTCTCTTTGTCTTAGCAGACTCTCTTCCTCCTTCTCTTTGTCTTAGCAGACTCTCTTCCTCCTTCTCTTTGTCTTAGCAGACTCTCTTCCTCCTTCTCTTTGTTTTAGCATACACTCTTCCTCCTTCTCTTTGTCTTAGCAGACTTTCTTTCTCCTTCTTTTTCTCATCTGTCAGTTTTCTCTCTTTTTTTCCTTTCTCTTTACAGTAAAAAATGTTTTTCTCAAAATCAACAAATACGAATCCTTACGCCCCGAATCTAATTTCATTAAAATACGGCTTCAAGCCTAACTGACCTAATTATTTTTGTTAATACCATTAGTATTTGTTTGTTTGTATTGATCGGCTCGTATTTAGTCGTTTTGAACAATACCAACTGGAAATATTGACACCTGCTAATACCAAACTAATCGCCTTTCTGGACTGGACATTTCACGGACGCTGGACTAGTTTAGTTTTAAACATTGAAATGACGTCATGCTTTCTCTTTCTTTCATTACTTTGTACAAGATTTTTTTAATGAAAGGCGAAAGTTAAGCGACTATACATAATAAGAAACTTGGAGGACACAAAAAACAACATAAAAGAAGATAACAATATGTAAGAAACAACTAAACATACATAGAAATCTAGCTAAGTATTAAAGACAATGTGTAATAAGTATTTCTTTGGAAATCCGAGGGTAAGATGAGGGCTGAAGCTCGAAAAATCTGATCGTGTAACTTCATAGCTACTATTCGTTGGTGTCGATAATGAAGTGCGCAGTGGTTACTTTTTCTATGTAGTCTTTTCATAATCCTAGAATGAATTTGTAAAATACGATTTCCATTAACTTTATAGAATTTACTTTTAACGATTGTATACCAAACTGTCTTTGTAAAATTGTATGCATACTAACTTAAATAAGACTCAAGAGTTTAGTATTTTAGGCAATCCCGTTTTAACCAAGATCCACATATTCACTTTATTTTAAACATGAATTCTTTTGTTTTCCAGATTCGACCTGTCCTCGTTTCATTGTTGTTTGTTTTTAACTGTCGGTTGAGTCTCAATAGTTCTAGTTATAGTGCCTGGTAGAAAGAAAGTCACCAAATAAAATACTTTCTGGTGAATGGACCAAATCGCTTACATCGTCAGTCACAGGTGTCACGAAAAAAAAAGACTGCTGATACTAAAAGGTTCTAAAGGTTTACTTTAACATTGATTTGGATAAAGTAAAGACTGCTGATACTAAAAGGTTCTAAAGGTTTACTTTAACATTGATTTGGATAAAGTAAAGACTGCTGATACTAAAAGGTTCTAAAGGTTTACTTTAACATTGATTTGGATAAAGTAAAGAAATGGAACGTTCCCCCTTTACAGACCTTTCGATGCATAGACCTTAATGTTAAATAAAACTCAATGTTTCTCAGCTGTTACCAATGGCATTATGTGACCAGCACAACGACCGTTCACCTTTTCTTACCACAAATACTGCAACAACTTCGCCATTAAAGTGATTTATTCACATTTTAGTTACAACGAGGGCGTGGTGCCTGAGTCGTGCATCAACTATTACAAATTCTGTTAGGTAACCAATAAAGGTGGCAGTCATTAAAATCCCAAAGTTTAAAATCCCTGTCCTCTGGGACTGGAACTCAAGACCCGTCAGTTTGTAAGTTAATAAGCGCTTTACCACACGGCCAGCACAGTCTATGAAGACATTAGAATACATGAAGAAAGAAAAATAAATACAAAACTTGATCCAATTCTAGAACAATCTTATGGCCAGAAGACATTTGTGACAGACATTTGTGACAGACATTTGTGACAGACATTTGTGACAGACATTTGAATACATTTTAAAAGACATTTACATAACATGATGGTGTCAGTAAGTGGGCCATCTTAGGATGTTGTCTAAATGTATTTTACTTGTATCGTTCAGTGAGCTTTGTGTCTAATGACATCGGTAACTGATTTCGAAAACTGGTGAAGTAATTAATTGACTGGAACACAGGTGGTCAATAAGATTGATTATTCGTTCTTGGTGCAAGGGTTTTCCTACAATATGAACGCGAGGCAATAATATGCTTAAAAAAAGTTTGTCTGGACAAATAGGATTTTCGTGAATTTCTGTCAAACTTTACTGGAATTTTAGACAAAAGAACAATACCTAGTTCGTTTGACTGCAGATCATGGACGATTCAGATGACTTTAATGTTGGTTGAGTATTTGCTAATGCTCTGTTAAAATCTATCGCAAGATTGCTTCAGATCAGATGAACAGTCTGCCTGGTCACCTTAAATAAAAGTCTTATGGGATGCGTTGGTCAGAATAAAAAACGTTACAGTGTTTATGTTGTGTGTCTTCATGTTTAGGGTCATTGTGGTCAAGTGTTTATCTTTTTGTATTACCATAACTGACTCTAGCGTAAATTATCTTGGTCTTGCTACAAGTAACTTTAGCATGAACTATTTTTTTGTCTTGTCACATTTCCGTTTATCTTCCATTTGTGTTTGGGTACACAATTGTTTTTTTCATAATAAAATCGATAATTCGATAATCGATAATTATTATTTATGAAAATTTATATCTAAAAAGAACTATAATTTTTTTATTAGTCTTAATTCCTATTTTAAAAGCATTGGTGGGTAAACATTTAACCGCAAAAAAAAAAAAAAAAACACTTGACACCCGCTGCGGCTCGCAATTGCCCAATATGCGATATCAAGAAGATACTATTTTATTGATTAGAATTCTCATGATTAGGAATGTCCACATTGAAATGTAATCTCAGTAATCTCCTCTTTGTTTACACTATGAGTTTGACGATTTCTTTTGTTTTGTTCTTTAAGCACTACAATAGAGGGAAAGAGAAAATATATATAGAGAGAGAATAGCAGCGATCAAGTGGAGCCTAAAGTAAGAAAAGAGTAAGAAAAAAGAAAAACGGAATAACGGGATTGAGTTTAAAGATGTGGGGACACACACACACACACACAGACACACAAACACACACACAAACACACACAAAAAAGGGATAGCCAGCAGAAGGAGCACTGTTGCAAAACTAATTTCAAACAAGCAAAATATTTGTAAAAAAAATACTTTTAAAAATGTTTCTATCATGGGAATAACGCCACTTTTAAAGACTTTATCAATGAATACTGTAGTTCTTTTTTTAAATTATCATATTAAATAATAAATTACTTCTAATTAATTGGCTAAGTGATTATTTTTTTCTTATTTATTTCTTTCTTTAGGCTTCGTCCTAAAGAACTTGAAATTAAAAATATCAGTAATTTCCAGGATTCTAACTCGGGACCCCTTGGTTTAGAAGCCATGCACTTTACCGCTGAGCCTCGGAAATATAATACCATTATATCTCTTCTTTTGTTTTATCTTTTACTAGGCACAATTAATATTTGTGTTTAGTTTAATCTTAATCCCTGAATGGTTGTGCCTGAAATAACGGATACAGAAATTAGACCAGACAGAGTGAGGGATAGAGAGAGTGACAGAGTGAGAGACAGAGTACGTGATAGAGTAGCTGATAGAGTCAGTGATAAAGTAAGTGATAGAGTAAGTCAATGATTCCCAAACTACGGTCCGCGGGCCAGATCGGCCCGCGACGTGTTTTGATCCGGCCGTAGAAACTTCGGGACAAAGTCTACAAAATAAAAAAAAGTCGCTTATTTTGTTCCTTACTTTAAAATTGGAAACTTTGATGGATTTCATTCAAATCTAGTGTCTTCTAATATTCATTTTTGTTTTTCTTTCTAAAGAGCACAAAAGTTGACAGTTATTTTTGGTTCTTAGACAATGTCGCTGCTGTCTTGAGCTGGCCGTGTCTTTGACTCCTTGTGAGTGCAACACAGGGCATCGTTACAGCAACCTATTGGTGCCAATATCAGTGCTACCATATCATTTAATAGTTGTGCGTTCATGACGTCAACGAAACGAAATGTTGACTTTGAATGTCTCACAAAAACTCGATATATCTTTGCATCTGTTCTCAGCAGGATATTAAGCCTATTTGTTTGATGTGTACCGAATACGAGTCTGCTTTTAAATAACATAACATAAAAAAGCATTGTAAAACAAAACATAAAAAAATATGGCGGCATAAATTGGTTTGAGCCTCAAAGAAAAAGATTTACCAATTTACGCCGAGTTGAGTGATTTGAACGATTGACGAGATTATTGACCAAAAAGAGACAAGAAAATGAGTTTGCGGTAAGAGCAGAACTACAGAGTTGCTCACAATAAAAGTCAAGTATAGAAGCGTACAAAGGTACTTGCTAGCAGTGATGAAATAAATCTGTCCTAAATAGAAGCGTACAAAGGTACTTGATAGCAGTGATGAAATAAATCTGTCCTAAAAAGAAGAATGCAGTTGAAGCTGTCAATCTTTCTCGCATGACAATTGCAAGGCAAGTGGATGATACGGTACACATCTCCATTCAAAACCAAATGACAGAAAAACAGAGTTTGAAATGTTTTCAATTGCCACCGAGGAGTGCCCAGAAGTGAAGTTGTCTGTTTTGTCAAACCTATCTAACATATAATACATATAATCCATATAATGTTTAGCCCGAGTAATTGAACATCGTAAATAAAAATACACTCGTCTCAAAATTAATATTTATTTCAATTTTAAGATCCAGAATCTGGATCTATAAAGATCTATGTAATTAATGTATTTAAATGTAAATTCTAAAATCTAAAGACAGGCTTGAATTATTTAGATCTAGGATTCTCGAAATATTATTTCAATGTAAACGAACGGGGAATGGCTTTACATCATAAAATTGAGGGAATATAGAGTTCAGTGATTAATAGACCATTCTTTTTAAAATCATCAAAATGGGATTGCATTATTTCTAAACTTTAAAAACTAAAGATCATTACTTTTCTAAGAAAGAAAAGAGATTTTCCAAGGTTCAGAGTGAATTCCCTTACACAGTTACGTACATAACGCTCGGATACGAATCTGTCCTAGTTATGTCTGTGATATAGATCTGTTTTTGAGGGGAAAACAAGTATGAATACAGATCTAGGCTTGAGATTTTAAAAAGTCCATATAAATCTAACTTTGATATAATTAAAAAAAGGAGTGTATATAGATCTAGCTTTTAAAGCAAAGGGGGCCTATAGATTTCGCTTTGAAAGACAACATTAATTATATAGCTTTAGCTCTGAAAGAAAAAAAAAGAAACTTAAAATATTGAGAATGAATGAAATGAGAGACACGCGTGAAACAACACTTCAGCAGATGGCTTCTATCAAGGAACCTTCCAGAATAGTGGTGACACATTCCACACTTGTCAAGCTCCCAGAAAACAAATGATTGAATGATATATAAACTTTCATCAATCAGACATCCCCCCCACCCTCTTTCCTTACTCTGTTTCATTATGAACACAGAAAGCGATCAACTAATCAGTTCCCCCATTTTGAAAAGCATTTAGCCCACCTACCTCTTCCCATGTCCATCTAGCTTTCACGCATATGTTTTGTAAATATACATATTAAAGTCCAAGCAGAGATCTGGCAGCCCAAGATTGTCATCTAATCTTTGGGGAGAAACAAGGGATTCCCACCAAATATCATCCATCACATCGGATCTGGGTCTCCTCTTGAACTGTACTGAGGATAGGGCGTCACGTTTGATTGGGTCACTTCCATCCATTCAAACTGTCCATGTTCTATGGAACACACGTCAGACACACACAGACACGAGGGAAAAGAAAAGAAGTCTGGAGTAGACATTTTAATTTAATCTATTTCATTTTCATTCACACACACATTTCTAGTCGTTTCGAAATATTTCCATTGGACATTTGTAACTAGTCTCCTTCCACAGCCCCTACCCGGCTTGTAATTTAATTTAAGATTGGAACAAAAATGAGCTCAAATACAATTGTTAACTAGGTTAGAAAGACATTTTGTGTGAAAACACAAACTCAAAATCGGCCCCCGAAGTGGTCCACCTATAGTCTTCACCAGGATTCGAACACGGGACTTTCGGTTCCAAGTGCTTTACCCCTCGCCACATCATCTCCATATATTCATTTAGCGTACACTTATATTTTTTAAAATAATAATTATTAACCTATCCATACAAAACATTTTAATTTTTAACTTCTGAAATTAAGCCTTAACTTTTGAATTGTTTACGGTAAATAGATTTACCCTTAACGTGGAGACGGGCTGTGAGTCTATAACCAACCATAGGGTGGGTGGTCAATGCAGGGCAAATTTCTATTCCCATTCGGAAAGATATTTTTTGAAACCCAATCATGTCATGTCGCCGAGTCAGAGGTCTGTGGTTGAGAGCTTGATTGTATTTGGTTGTACCTTGGTTGTATCTCAGTTCTACCTTGGTTGTATCTCGGTTGTACCTTGGTTGTATCTCGGTTGTACCTTGGTTGTATTTCGGTTGTACCTTGGTTGTATCTGACTTTGATTTCATTCCATTCTCTTGTCCTTATGAAACACTGTGTGCTGATAACTTTTCTAGTCAATGATTTCAAACACTCAGATGGCATAACTTTATTGTTCAATTTTACCTGTCAATATCGACTATATATTTTTTTTATTAGTTTTAAAGTATCATCTCAATACTATTTTAGTACTATAGACCATGCCTGAAAGTTAGTATTTGTTCACATTTTAGTTACAAGGGAGCTTGGTGACTGAGAGGTAAAGCGCTTGGCTTTCGAACTGAGTGGTCTAAGGTTTGAATCTCAGTGAAGGCTTAAATTTTTAACTTCGGGATTTTTAGGACGTTCCTGCGTCTACACCAACTCTAATGGCTACTTCACATTAGCTGGGGAAAATAAGCGCGGGTGCTCGTTGATTGGTCCACATGACACTCGATAGCGGTCAGCCAAAGAAACAGATGACCAATACATCGTTTGCCTTAGAGATCGCAAAGTCTTAAGGGGATGCTTCAAGTTTTTTTCATTTTAGTTCCAAACTTTCAACTATTTAAAACACTGATAGGTGTACAATGACGTATAGTGATAACACAGGTAAGTACAACCAGAGATAATAGATACCAGAGTTAATTGAAAACAGATGCAGCAATACCATGAATTCTACCCCAGGCTCAAAATTACAGGTCTGTAAAGAATGCATCCGTTCAGAGTATTAAGCCCTAGTATGGATTGATGGGATTGATTTAGATTCTCTTAAGTAATGCACTTTTTACTTTAACTAAGAGTAACAACAATTCTTTAGGTCAAGGACTCGGAGAAACTTTGATTAAAGGTTAGGATGATAAATTGAACAAATTTCTCCCTTTGATATATCGATTTTCTGATTTTATTTCTCTTCAAAGTGTGTGGACACTTTGACCTCAGGTTTTCTCAGAACACTAGGAAACTGTTTAATTCAACAAATGACCTAAACAGGTCAGTTTATAGAATTGATGACCTAATAACGTGACGCGGCTAAGATTAGTGGGTCTATTGTGTTGACTAGCGACCAGACCAATCACTTGTTATTGCTTGGTATTAATGCCTTTGTTTTGTTTCGGTTAGTTTTGCCCATTGCTCTTGTCCAGTCTTGTGCTTTTTCATTTTCATTTGAACTTTATGCTTTGAAACACACTTGAAAGAGATAACATTGAGACACAATGATAAGACATAACATTGAGACACATTAACATGGAATGACATTGATACAGATGAACAAGACATAACATTGACTCACATTCATAAGACAAAATATTGAGACACATTAATATGGCATAACATTGAGACACATTAATATGACATCACATTGAGTCACATTTATATGGCATCACATTGAGACATATTGCTATGGAATAACATCGATACAGATAAACAATACAAAACATTAAGAAACATTAATATGAAATAATATTGAGACACATTAATATGACATAACATTAAGACACATTAATATGACATATGACATAACATTTTGACATATTAACATGACATCACATTAAGACAAATTAATATGACATAACATTGAGACACATTAATATGGCATAACATTGAGACACATTGATTTGACATAATATTGAGACACATTGATATGACATAACATTAAGACACATTAATATGACTTAACATTGAGATACATTAATATGACGTAATTTTGAGACACATTAATATGACTTAACTTTGAGACACATTCATATTACTTAACATTGAGACACATTAATATGACTTAACATTAAGACACATTAATATGACTTAACATTGAGATACATTAATATGACGTAATTTTGAGACACATTAATATGACTTAACTCTGAGACACATTCATATTACTTAACATTGAGACACATTAATATGACTTAACATTGAGACACATTAATATGACTTAACTTTGAGACACATTGATATGACATCACATTGAGACACATTGATATGACATACTATTGAGACACATTGATATGACATCACATTGAGAAACATTGATATGACATTACATTGAGACACATTGATATGACATTACATTAAGACACGTTGATATGACATTACATTAAGACACATTGATATGACATCACATTGATACACATTGATATGACATCACATTAAGACACATTAATATGACATAACATTGAGACACATTGATATGACATCACATTGAGACACATTGATACGACATCACATGAGAAACATTGATATGACATTACATTGAGACACATTGATATGACATCACATTGAGACACATTGATATGACATAACATTGAGACACATTGATATGACCTCACATTGAGACACATTGATATGACATAACATTAAGACACATTGATATGACATAACATTGCGACACATTACTATGGCACCACTTTCACACAATTTAAACAAACATAATAGTCATGCACATTACAAGAAACAGAATTGAGACACATTTACAAAGCATATTATTAAAACTCATTACCAAGACATATTTTTGAGACGCATTTAACGAGACATAACATTGAGACACATTATTGAGACAACACCGAGGCTTTTCACAGACACCCCCCAAAAAAAACAACAAACCATTCCCTGCTACCATCTATTTTTAGATCTACCTCTTTAATAATTAAACAGCTGTCATAATTATTTTGTCTTTATTGTTCGTCTGTCTATCGTTTTAGAAAAGATTTCGTGTGCGTGCTTGCGTGCGTGCGTGTTTTTTTTATTTAATTTCTTCCTCTATTCTTTTTTTCCTTTCTTTTCAATTTCCCGCCATGACAGAAAGTGAAATAAAAAAAAAAACATTTCGTTTTGGAACGAAACAATCTATTTTAGAATCGATTTCGGGAGGAATAGATTACCAAAATGGGAAACAAATTCTGTCAGTAAAAAAAACAAACCCTGTAGAGATCTATAGTTGCTCAATGTGACGTTGTAGTCTATAGAGTCATGAGATCTATAGTTGCTCAATGTGACGTTGTAGTCTATAGAGTCATGAGATCTATAGTTGCTCAATGTGACGTTGTAGTCTATAGAGTCATGAGATCTAAAGTTGCTCAATGTGACGTTGTAGTCTATGGAGTCATAAGATCTATAGTTGCTCAATGTGACGTTGTAGTCTATAGATCATGAGATCTATAGTTGCTCAATGTTACGTTGTAGTATATATAGGTCATGAGATCTATAGTTGCTCAATGTTACGTTATAGTCTATAGAGTCATGAGATCTAAAGTTGCTCAATGTTACGTTGTAGTCTATAGAGTAGAGATCTATAGTTGCTCAATGTTACGTTGTAGTATATATAGGTCATGAGATCTATAGTTGCTCAATGTGACGTTGTAGTCTATAGAGTCATGAGATCTATAGTTGCTCAATGTGACGTTGTAGTCTATAGAGTCATGAGATCTATAGTTGCTCAATGTTACGTTGTAGTCTATATAGGTCATGAGATCTATAGTTGCTCAATGTGACTTTCTAGTCTATATAGGTCATGAGATCTATATTTGCTCAATGTGACGTTGTAGTCTATAGAGTCATGAGATCAATAGTTGCTCAATGTTACGTTGTAGTCTATATAGGTCATGAGATCTATAGTTATCTTATCTTATATAATACAGACGTTACTTCAAAAAAGAAGATGATTACGTCCTACGCGTCATGCATTTAGTCATGCATATTAACCAATGACTTAAATTCTGCCAAGTCACTGGTTTTTCTGGCTAGCTCAGGCAACCCATTCCATGCTCTAATAGCACTAGGGAAGAAGGAGTATTTGTACAAATTTGTCCTAGCATATGGGACGAGGAATGTGCCTTTATTTTTGTGTCTTTCAGAGTATTTTATTAAATTTTGTTTTTGTATTTGAAGATTATGGTTCAGCGTTTTATGTATAATTGCTACTTTACTTTTGAGTCTTCTGTCCTGAAGGCTTTCTAAATTTAGTGATTTTACTAATGGTGTTACCCTAGTCAAATGTGAATATTCGTTTGTTATGAATCTCACTGCTCTATTTTGTGTTTGTTCCAGTTTCTTAATGTTTTCTTGAGTTGAGGGGTCCCACACGGTGGATGCATATTCTATTATTGGCCTAACCAAGGTTAAATAACATTTTAGTTTTATGTTCTTATTTGATTTATAAAAATTTCTTTTAATAAACCCTAATGCTTTGTTGGATTTTTTTATAGTTTCATCAATATGTGGATTCCATGACAGTTTTTCATTTATTATAACACCTAGGAATTTTGAGTTTTTAGTCTGTGTTACTGGTTTGCCATGAATAAGATAAGTGGAATTAATTTGTTTTAGTTTTTTTGTTACTCTTAACAACTGACATTTTTCTGGGTGGAAAGACATGCTCCAATTTGATTCCCATTTCTGTAATTCATCTAATTCTCTTTGTAAAATATCTGTGTCTTGTTTTGTTTTTATTGTTCTATATATTATGCAATCGTCTGCAAATAATCTGACTTTTGTTCCTGAACTAATGCGATTTGGTAAATCATTTATGTAAATTAAAAATAGTAGTGGACCCAAGACTGTTCCTTGAGGTACACCTGAGTTTACTGTTATTGGTGTTGATTTAGAGCCATTTATTATTACAGTTTGTTCTCTCCCTATCAGAAAATCTTAGTTGCTCAATGTGACGTTGTAGTCTATATAGGTCATGAGATCTATAGTTGCTCAATGTTACGTTGTAGTCTATAGAGTCATGAGATCTATAATTTATAATTGCTCAATGTAACATTGTAGTCTATAGAGTCATGAGATCTAAAGTTGCTCAATGTGACGTTAGAGTCTATAGAGTCATGAGATCTATAGTTGCTCAATGTGACGTTGTAGTCTATAGAGTCATGAGATCTATAGTTGTTCAATGTGACGTTGTAGTCTATAGAGTCATGAGATCTATAGTTGCTCAATGTGACGTTGTAGTCTATAGAGTCATGAGATCTATAGTTGCTCAATGTGACGTTGTAGTCTATATAGGTCATAAGATCTATAGTTGCTCAATGTTACGTTGTAGTCTATATAGGTCATGAGATCTATAGATGCTCAATGTTACGTTGTAGTCTATATAGGTCATGAGATCTATAGTTGCTCAATGTGACCTTCTAGTCTATATAGGTCATGAGATCTATAGTTGCTCAATGTGACGTTGTAGTCTATAGAGTCATGATATCTATAGTTGCTCAATGTTACGTTGTAGTCTATAGAGTCATGAGATCTATAGTTGCTCAATGTGACGTTGTAGTCTATATAGGTCATAAGATCTATAGTTGCTCAATGTTACGTTGTAGTCTATAGAGGTCATGAGATCTATAGATGCTCAATGTTACGTTGTAGTCTATATAGGTCATGAGATCTATAGTTGCTCAATGTGACCTTCTAGTCTATATAGGTCATGAGATCTATAGTTGCTCAATGTGACGTTGTAGTCTATAGAGTCATGAGATCTATAGTTGCTCAATGTTACGTTGTAGTCTATAGAGTCATGAGATCTATAGTTGCTCAATGTGACGTTGTAGTCTATAGAGTAGAGATCTATAGTTGCTAAATGTTACGTTGTAGTCTTTATAGGTCATGAGATCTATAGTTGCTTAATGTTACGTTGTAGTCTATATAGGTCATAAGATCTATAGTTGCTCAATGTTACGTTGTAGTCTATATAGGTCATGAGATCTATAGTTGCTCAATGTTACGTTCTAGTCTATAGAGTCATGAGATCTATAGTTGCTCAATGTTACGTTGTAGTCTATAGAGTAGAGATCTAGAGTTGCTCAATGTTACGTTGTAGTCTATAGAGTCATGAGATCTATAGTTGCTCAATTTTATGTTCTAGTCTATAGAGTCATGAGATCTATAGTTGCTCAATGTGACCTTCTAGTCTATATAGGTCATGAGATCTATAGTTGCTCAATGTGACGTTGTAGTCTATAGAGTCATGAGATCAATAGTTGCTCAATTTTATGTTCTAGTCTATAGAGTCATGAGATTTATAGTTGCTCAATGTGACGTTGTAGTCTATATAGGTCATGAGATCTATAGTTGCTCAATGTGACCTTGTAGTCTATATAGGTCATGAGATCTATAGTTGCTCAATGTGACCTTGTAGTCTATATAGGTCATGGTCATTGATTGTTTTCAGAACTTTTTTTTACTTCTTTTTTTCTTTCGAACGAGAAAGGGAAGGAATTCAAATATTTTCAAACTAATAAGACAAATATATTTTAGAAGAGTGCAGTATTTTTGCATGGCTTTGAAGATGAATGTAAGATTTCTCAATCTCTCTCTCTCTCTCTATCTTTCTCTCTCTCTCTCTCTGTGAAACAAGTTGCAGCCATGTGTTTCCTCTAGGCTATCGTGTTAGCTTACAAAAGAGTTGGTCTAGTCCTTTAGTACAAATAGTTTGATCCTCCGTCTTAGATATTAACCGATCATTTGAAACAGTCTTCTCTCAAACGTAGTAGACACAGTGCTCAGACTACGTCTTTTCTAACACCTTCAAAGACAATAAACTCTTGTCTCTCTAGATACATAAACTCTTGTCTCTCTAGATAAATAAACTCTTGTCTCTCTAGATACATAAACTCTTGTCTCTCTAAATACATAAACTCTTGTCTCTCTAGATACATAAGCTCCTGCACCTCTAGATACATAAACTCTTGTCTCTCTAGATACATAAACTCTTGTCTCTCTAGATACATAAACTCTTGTCTCTCTAGATACATAAGCTCCTGCACTCTCTAGATACATAAGCTCCTGCACCTCTAGATACATAAACTCTTGTCTCTCTAGATACATAAACTCTTGTCTCTCTAGATACATAAGCTCCTTCACCTCTAAATACATAAACTCTTGTCTAGGTACATAAACTCATGTCGTGTAAAGTGCGCGACATGTTGTGTTGAGGTGAACTTCTGATTCCTCCCTGTGGTGAGTGCATTGTGAAAGGAAGTTCTCTCTCTACAGCTCTACCTGCACTACAGAAAGTAATGCCACGGATTAATGTAAAATTTGAAATGAATTTATTGGCCGCCATCTGAGCTGAAACGTAAATGTTTCAAGTTGCACTTCTTTTTGAGGCCTGTTGAGTCTTAAACTGGAGAATCGTTACCCCACCCTCCCTACATAATCACAGGTAAAAGTGGCGCCTTCTTGGGTGTTAGAGGAGCGACCAGTTGCCCATGTCAGGCGCCATACTCCTGTTGAAACGTTCCAGAGCAAGCTTTAGTACATGCAATTTGTTCTGCTCAATTCTTATGACAGAGTCTGCTAAAGACTTTAGGAAGAATCAACCAGACAACAACGTCATTCTCTGAGAATAAATAGTTTCTAGCGTTGAGAAATAAGTCCCATGGTCTATTCCGTTCATGTATTCATTCATTTAGTGGAAGCTAAACTTTTGTATCACCGTGTACTGGAGATTTTCACGATAAACTTGACAATGTCAAGGACGTTAAAAATAAACTTCAAAATTGCCAACTAAATAAAATTACAAAAAGAGGGTAAAAAAAACTTTGATTCCGCAGCGCTAAAGTGAGCATTCCAATTAAATTAGAACATTTTCAAAACTTATCAACAATTCATGTTTTATTTCAACACTGGATACACCAAAGAGCTTACTATTTATAGATTTTCTGCAATGCATGAACATTTCGGATTATTGAAATATAAGGTACTAGTCGACCCACGGCTTAGCATGCGCCGTTATTTTGCAGGGCCGGCCTTAGGCCAATTCAACCTTTGCGACCACAGTGGGCCCCCCACTTTCAGAGGAAACGCGCTAATTCTAGTTAAACCATTTTATAACTTATAACAGAATTCCAACAGCCTCCTGATTTACCAGGAGCTCCTGGAAATCTCCTGAAATTGCAAAAAATACGAAAAAGGCATGGAAATCTCCGGAAATTATTAATAATCTTTTGAAAGCTCATACAAATGTCATTAAATATTATATATAGACAAAAATTGTCATTTTGGGGTGTCATTCAATATGGAAAACTCCAATTCTACGCGCGATAAATAAAAACGGCTTTATGCAATACCCGTAATTGTGTAGTCTGGTGAAAGAAGCTTCTCGCGCCTCAAACTAATGAAGAATTACTTGAGGTCAACAATTCTCACAGATAGATTTAAACATTTTTTAAATTCTTGATATTGAGCGGGATCTATGTAAGAAACAGAATTATTATGATATACTGTATGACTTTGCTACAGGCAAGGCTCTTTAAGTAATTATGTAGGTAGTAAAGAATGAATCAAATGCAAAGAAGAATGTATTTTGTAATACAAACTCTTAAATTTCATTTATTAACCGTATCCCTACCCAAACTTAGCCCCGCGAAATCCGTTTCGCATAGGGCCCTACAACGGTTGAGTCCGGCCCTGCTATTTGGTGACGGGTGAATACAGAGTAGATTACTTGTTCTCCTCCCTTTTCCTCTTTTTTTTGGCCGCTAAAATTACGTGGGGTGGAAATAAAAAAAAGAGTGATCTTTCCATGACTTCTTGATCACAACGGTTAAATCCGGCCCTGCTATTTAGTGACGGGTGAATACTACTTGTTCTCCCCCCTCTCTGTTTTTTTTTTCTTAGGGTAGTCCGACCGACTTCAAGAAAAAAAGTGATCTTTCCTTTACTTCTTGTCTAAACTCTTGAGCCATGAAAAGAATTTAATATATAGATTGAGCATTCATATAAAAAGAAGCTTCTGATGGCTGACTTCTTTGTGCATAGAAAAAATCGAAAGATTCTATAGTCTACCATCCAACAAACAGTTTCACGCCCCCATGAAGAACAAATAATGTTATCCAATCTCCAGCTAATCAACAAGCAAATGCTAAAGATTGCTTCACACCAAGAGAAGGTTCTCATCGCTTTGAGATCATATTGTAGGGGACGCAACTTGCATGTCACGGCAATGTCAATCTACTGCGAGTTGCCTTTCCTTGGAGAAGTGGCGGGTAAGCGCCACTATTTTCTTTATCGCTATCCAACATCTTCCCGCCCCAATCTATTCTTCAAACTCTTTCCTTCTAAACTCTTTACATTTCGACAGTGAAGTTATTGAATCTAAACAAAATCAATAGGGTTTCAAGAACTCGATATACGTGTATTTGTAGTTATGTTTTAACACTGGCTAGTACATATGAATTAGTTATAATTTAAAACATAGCTTTGTCTTTGTATCAGTCGATCTCTCTCTCTCTCTCTTTCACTCTCTCTCTCCTTATATATACAAATATGTCCTTATTTCTTCTAAATAGTGACCTCTTTGTAAAGAATTATGTGGGCTTGGCTTGGTGATTGAGTAGTAAACCGTTTGGCTTCGTAACCGAGGGACACCGAGCTTGAATCCCGAACATCTAGACCTTTAGGTCATTGTCCAGCCTATCTAGCTGACCTATGTTGATCTATGTTCGTTAAGAAACTGAAGGAGGCCATAGATATGTTTAGAAAGGGAGCGAGGAAGGCCTTTGTGCTGGCCACATGACAACCTATTCAGCCGTCGGCCTTGATGGACTTTACATCAATTGCCCCCAGAGATCGCAATGCTATAAGTTGTACCTTTTTCTTTTACAAAGCTTACATCAACTCACACTCTGTTTTGTGTAGTAAAAAGTTTGTACACGTTATTACTCTGACACCCAATCTCGGATCAAGATCAAATTTCGCACAATTATTTCTTTGACCTGCCAACACAAGAATCAACACAAAGAAATGAGCCAATTAGTTGTTTAATTATTGTTAATTAATTATTTTGTTTGTAATTGAGAACAAGGGAACGAAATAGTACTTACATAAAATGATAATATAAGCTGAATTAGTCTTGTTGTGCTATTGTTGCTTTAATGTAAGTTTTAAACAAGCAATAGAGAACTATACTGTAACTATTCTGTAGTCATATAGGCAACTCCCTAGCAGAGTGGTTAGAGTGTCGGCTTGAGGAGACGTAAGCCATTACTCAAGGTCGCTCCTTTCGTTCTTTTTTGTTTTTTTAAATGCTTTTAAAAACTTATAGAAACCTTGTTCAAGCACTTAAAAAAAAAGCTTGAACAAAGTATTTTTAATGTTTTTCTTGTTTTTAATATATGGATTGTTTTTGTTCACGAACTGGAAAATGTTTTCTCAGCAAACAAAAAGAAATGAGTATGATATTACAGATTGAGCTCAGATCATCGGCAAGACTACTGTGCGCTCTACCCCTTATCCCCGACCCCCACATTAGCCACCCCCACCACAAAATCATAACAGATTATCGTGAAATGTGTCTCACGTATGTAGTGTCTGCACATGCGCAGGCGGGCGTGACGTGCCAACTGCCAATCGGTTGTAGGGCCCAGCGATGCATCCCTGGACAGCTACAAGGTTCTCGCATTTATTGAGGACACTTCACACCTGGAACATCCTTTAGGTCGACAGCAGACGTGACCCGATTTGCACCAGAGCAGAGACACGCCGCGAGCTTCTGCTCCATGAAGTGTTTTGTTTTTGCACCCAAGAATGGTTAAAAATACTTTTTATATGTATATATACAAGAGCGCTTTTGTTACACAATTTATTTTGGGGGCTCAAACCAAGAAATGGAATAACACTATTGATTGATTAGTAATACAAAAGTCAAATGTAAGGTCCAATGTTGCCAGTTAAAAAAAAACAAATTGGGTACAAAAAGAAGCGCTTCAAGAATTGGATTCCTCGGTGCTAAAAACTGCTGACAAATTATTATACACCGGATACACCAAAAGGCTACCAGTTTATAGTTTCGTTTTTTTTTTCGTAAAAAAGAAAATCTCTAATAAAAAAAAACGAAATGCCATACAATACATTAATTTCAGCTCTTCTGGTAATGTCAGGGGGCTATTTTTTAAAGTCACATAGTGATAATAGTAATTAAGTATATGAAGGTCATGTATTCATTTAACATTACGTATTTGGAGGTCATTTAGTTATCTAGCTGTAAGTATTTGAAGGTCATGTATTTGTCTGGCTGTAAGCATTTGAATGTCATGTATTTATCTGGCTGTAGGTAGATCTATATGGAAGACCTAAATTTGGATGCAACTATTGTTAGGACTGATAGGATAGTTTCCATTGGTTCTTTCTTTTAGCCAAGGTCCATAAATCTGTTAGCGATGCCTAATGTGGAGTTACGCCTATAAAATGTCAAGAAAAAAAGGTTTGGGCAGATACAAGAATGGAGCCTTCATTTAGATTTACGAGCTATCAACGCCAGAACTAATTCAATACATCTCTCTTCTAAATCTCCCAGTTTTACCTTCGTCTAGTATGGGTCATTCGGAGAATGCTGTCTGTAGCCGTGAATTGATTAGTGAAAGCGAGGTACTCGTGTGAGCTGATGTGTGCTTGTCTGTTGGCGCGCACGTGTGTGTGCGTGTGTGTTTCCAAGTTTCACTTTTGGTGTTGTTGAAGAGAAAGACAAAAAAATAAAAGGAGCGCGGAGAATGCTTCACCCCGAATAGATTATTTTACAATTAGTTCCGGAGAACTTAATTGGCATCAGTCGCTAGTGATTTACTTCTAATGTGAAAAGGGGTTCCACTCCCCCCACACTCCAATTACCATTAGGTAAATACAAAAAAACGCAGGCATGTTGAAACACCGTCCCACCTGTCCCCCCCCCTGCACACATTAGCCTGTGACATGCACACGTTCATAGTTCGCAGGAGTGAAAACAGTGACGTCACTCTCCAGGGCAGGGGACAAGAACGACAAACGAGTTTTTTGGGTTTTTAAATGTGGGAGGATAAAAACACAGGAAAATTGTAAATTTGTTCTCCTTCTTCATTCTTTTATTTTCATTTACCCCTAGACATCGGGATTAAAACCTAAACGATTCAAGACTTCACACAGCACAAGTCAAGTTCAAGGTAAGTGACAAATGTAAGAATAATGGAATAAATAGTATTTTTTTTTTTTACTATATTATAAACTTAAATATACCGAGACTTTCTTTGATGCTAATGATAAAATTCGATTGTACTAAACATTTCAAGATAATTGTGTTACAGAGCTGAGGGATGCACGAAGGATTCTTGATACTTAAATCTGTAATAATAGAGAGTCTAAATGTTTGGGAGCCATTGATCTATTTGAGTTGATATTATTACGTATTTCTGAATCTTCTGGCTAAATGTACTAGTAGGCACACAAATAAAAACTCTGCAAAGAACTTGACGACTAAACTTTCAGTTTCATATAACTTTAATGACTATTAACTCTAACAATTCGTTACTGTAACATGTAGCGTAGAAGACTGTACAATATCTGTCAGTTTACAGTTAGCTATACTTCGTTGCAATTCATCTCTTCACTTCGTTGCAATTCATCTCTTCTCAACTTGCATCGAGTCGTATTCCACAGAACAGACCAACGACACACTTTCCAGTGTCGCTCCAGGTCTCCCAAAGCTGAACCAAGTCGTACTCAAGTCTACCAAATCAGAGCCGCACACGTCTTACATCGACTGTACCGGCTCAAGTCCACTGTAGTTCGCTATATAGACTTTAACGACAGTAGTCCACTTCAGTTAACTCTACCCTAGTTAACTTGCATCGAGTCGTACACATTTCTCTTCCACTAGGGCCTCACACGTCTTACATCGTCTGTATCGACCGTAACGGCTCACTCACGACTTTCACATTAACTCTCTGGCTTATATAGAGTCCCTAATCGCTCCTCCAAAGTTGCACAAACACTGCTAGTATCCTCTGGAACAACACTGGAGGAAACGTCACATCCTGTCGTTGTTTATACATGTCGATTCCAGAGAACACCTGCTGCAGTGTCATCTCGCTGGGGTCACACGTTGACCTCTACTTGTCACTGTTCATTTGTAACACTATATTTAAACAAAGGGAATTCCTTTGACAAGCGCCTCTAAACAATGAGCATTATGGGAGATAAATAGTGCAGCCAGATTTCACATGTTCTTACACGACAAAAATTAGGGACTACACCAGGGACATTATCTGGACATTATCTGGATATTTTTTGGACATTATCTGGACCTTCTTCGGACCTCATCTGGTCTACTTTTGCTTTTTTTTCTTTCCATTTATTAGTGTGATATTCGAAAGCCACCTTAAAATATTGATTCCATTCCCTCCTCTGTTTCTTTTTTTCTCTCTCTCTCTCTTTCTTTTTTGTTGTCTCTTTTTTAAAAAAACATATTTCTCTATCTCTCTATCTCTCTCTACACTTTGTTTTTTTAAACAGTAGATCATAATGATACATAAATAGTATAATAACTGTACATAATAGTCTCTCTTAAACCTTCATACTGAATAGTTCATTTTTTATAAAAAAAGAAAGTATCCTTAAATAATAAGCAAGCAAAAGAAACATCATAGGTCTCGTGCTTGTGCTATTACAATGAATGGTAGAACCGTATTGCAGAGCGGGTTTATAACAAAGATCTAGAAGATACAGAGATTTCTAAATTGATCGTGGAATAGTGTCACTATTAGAACTATGCTTAGCATTTATTTGGTTCATAGTTCTTAAAGAACGTTAATACCATTATATTTAAACAAAAAACCTCAAATTAGGCCTTTTTAAAAAAAATTGCTATGAATATTGAATTCTAACAGGAAAAAATATTGAAGAATTTCTAAAACACAGAGCAGGGCCAGCTGGGTGGCTTCTCTTTATGTTATTTCCATTGACCGAGAAGCAGACAAAAGTTTAGAACTAGATGCTCTGGTTGCTGACTTTGCTACTTAGAAGGCCAGAAAATGGTCCGATCTATTTACAATTAAATGATGGAAGTATAATTACATTATAGTTTGTATCAATATTTCAAAGTTTTACTCCTGGAAGTGCTTTAGGAATGTAAATGGGTCAAATGTAGAACTCTTAAAAAAAAACCATCTTTAAGTCGTTTTATTCTGTTCAGAAAGTGTACACACATTGACTTGTACACACATTGACTTGTAAGACATTATTACTTGTCTGAATCCTAACTGTATCAAAAGTATTGACATTATATTATTACTTATAAAAAAAGGCTACTCTATTTACATTAGAATGTCTTTTGGTCAATGTACCAATACATTCAAATAACTCAATTGTTTTGTTTCGCTTTACATTCATCTTATTGGGAAAAGGGGCCCACCAACATATTCTTGCACCCAGGCCCACGGGTACCCTGCTACGCCACTGTCTTGCTGGTGTGATCCAAAGGAACGCTTGGCACAAACTCCTTAGCAAAAGTTGACAGAAAGAAACTCGCATCTCATAGAGCCAACGATTGAGGGTGGCCAGTGTCCACGACCAATTTTTCCGAAGGATTTACTCGTACAGCCTTAGCACTCCAAGGCAGGTTTTGAGATCAGAGTACACTTTCCTAGATGCCGCTTACTGACCTTCACCTCTTAACTGTTTTACCGTGTATAGAGGAAACAAATTTTTGACAAATTTTGTTGACAAAGTCTGTCAGAGTCGAATGGTTTTGAGAATGATTTTATACACTATCCTCGTAGACTACCCTGCATTAAACAACCTGAAGATCATGTCATGATTGGAACTCTTCACATTATATTCAAGTTTTCAATAGGATACATTGAAGGAACTAATGAGTGCTACAAAAGGAACCTTTATATAGATACCCATACCATTAAGCTTTGTATCGTTTGAGAGCCTATGGCTAAAAGTAACTTAATATTTATGCTTCGCTCATCAGATCTGATGACATAGAAACACTTCTAGCCAGGTAATACGACGCCAGAGAGGCAGACGCTGGCCATGAATAAGTATTATCTACCACAGGAGTGCATAGAATTATTCCCCGCCTTCCCTTGCATCAATTCATAAAAATATACAATTTTTTCTCAATCCCCGTTGCATGCATACACCGCTACCTCTGCATACACTATTTGAATATAAATACGACACCCCCTTTTGCTGCAGCGCCCTCCACACCGGCTGCACTTGTGCGACCACCCCCACTACGGTTTAAATCAGAAATCTGTGCAGTGTCCCTCGACATGTTCCATTTTATTGTTTGCCTGTTGCCCTGTTTGCTCACTCGTCCGCAAACAAACGGAGCCAGAGATATACAGTCTACTTAATACGTCATCACTTTGTGTGTGTGACGTCACTGATCGATCGACGAGGGAGGCTAACGTCACATGACGTCTATTTCCCCACTCATTCCCTTACTCCCGTATGCCTGCCCCACCAGCCACTCCTGCTGCGGGCCGTCAAAATTCCATTGCAGCCTCCATTGTAAAACACTGGGAATTCACCCCACCCCCATCACACACATTTACCTCCACATTCATGGAAGCCGCAGTCGAGAACAACTTTATCACTCTTACAAATAATCGGCCTGCATATTAATTGGAGGTCAACACTCTTTGGGCGATAGAACTCTCTTTGCATTAGCCAAACAACAAAAAAGGCGTCCTGAGGGCTGCAGCTGAACTTCCATCGCCCACTTTTTGAAATATCTCCCCCTCCCCTCTCTCTCCCCTCTCTGTTTGTCCACTTTATATTTACAGACATGAGAACGCCAAACTATTGGAAAGAAATCGATGTCTGTGGATTTCATTGACCAAGAGATGTCTATTAAGAATAACTCCATGTTTATTTTTGACTCACAAAGAAACGTACACACAAACTTTCTTGCGAAACAAAAATACAAAAAATGGACCTTTGATATTTGGTTACTTGTGAATGTGTTTCTTCTTTTTTGTTTTGTTGAATGGTAAAAAAAAAATATCATAATGAACTTGAGTGGGCAACCAAATTTGAGTTTACTTCTTGAACTAGAAAAATGAGACTAATGATACAATATGAGGACCTGACCTATATCGCTATAAACAATGTATATTATGTGTTCTTACTAAACGATGAAAGAATCAATTCTGAGAAATTCCAGACCTTGTTAATAGCTTTACAAAGTAACTATATCATTCTAATAATATTATAAAAATTACAGTTGAGAAGAATTACCAAAACAGAAATCTCTGAACATTCTTTTCAATCCTAGAAGAAGAGATGAATTATTGAGTTGTTCTTGTTACGAAACTAATATGTCACTT
>JAZGLO010004925.1:0-11790 GCA_036873155.1 Biomphalaria sudanica | reverse complement strand
AAAAAAATATTCAGATATCACATGACGACCAAACCTCGATATTAACAGTGCTGGTTTTAACCATAACTTGTTAAATAGGTGGGGGGCGATATTAACAGTGCTGGTTTTAACCATAACTTGTTAAATAGGTGGGGGGCGATATTAACAGTGCTGGTTTTAACCATAACTTGTTAAATAGGTGGGGGGCGATATTAACAGTGCTGGTTTTAACCATAACTTGTTAAATAGGTGGGGGGCGATATTAACAGTGCTGGTTTTAACCATAACTTGTTAAATAGGTGGGGGGGGGGGCGATATTAACAGTGCTGGTTTTAACCATAACTTGTTAAATAGGTGGGGGGCGATATTAACAGTGCTGGTTTTAACCATAACTTGTTAAATAGGTGGGGGGCGATATTAACAGTGCTGGTTTTAACCATAACTTGTTAAATAGGTGGGGGGCGATATTAACAGTGCTGGTTTTAACCATAACTTGTTAAATAGGTGGGGGGCGATATTAACAGTGCTGGTTTTAACCATAACTTGTTAAATAGGTGGGGGGCGATATTAACAGTGCTGGTTTTAACCATAACTTGTTAAATAGGTGGGGGGCGATATTAACAGTGCTGGTTTTAACCATAACTTGTTAAATAGGTGGGGGGCGATATTAACAGTGCTGGTTTTAACCATAACTTGTTAAATAGGTGGGGGGCGATATTAACAGTGCTGGTTTTAACCATAACTTGTTAAATAGGTGGGGGGCGATATTAACAGTGCTGGTTTTAACCATAACTTGTTAAATAGGTGGGGGGCGATATTAACAGTGCTGGTTTTAACCATAACTTGTTAAATAGGTGGGGGGCGATATTAACAGTGCTGGTTTTAACCATAACTTGTTAAATAGGTGGGGGGCGATATTAACAGTGCTGGTTTTAACCATAACTTGTTAAATAGGTGGGGGGCGATATTAACAGTGCTGGTTTTAACCATAACTTGTTAAATAGGTGGGGGGCGATATTAACAGTGCTGGTTTTAACCATAACTTGTTAAATAGGTGGGGGGCGATATTAACAGTGCTGGTTTTAACCATAACTTGTTAAATAGGTGGGGGGCGATATTAACAGTGCTGGTTTTAACCATAACTTGTTAAATAGGTGGGGGGCGATATTAACAGTGCTGGTTTTAACCATAACTTGTTAAATAGGTGGGGGGCGATATTAACAGTGCTGGTTTTAACCATAACTTGTTAAATAGGTGGGGGGCGATATTAACAGTGCTGGTTTTAACCATAACTTGTTAAATAGGTGGGGGGCGATATTAACAGTGCTGGTTTTAACCATAACTTGTTAAATAGGTGGGGGGCGATATTAACAGTGCTGGTTTTAACCATAACTTGTTAAATAGGTGGGGGGCGATATTAACAGTGCTGGTTTTAACCATAACTTGTTAAATAGGTGGGGGGCGATATTAACAGTGCTGGTTTTAACCATAACTTGTTAAATAGGTGGGGGGCGATATTAACAGTGCTGGTTTTAACCATAACTTGTTAAATAGGTGGGGGGGATTCCCGATCTGTTGCCAGACAAGATTCGAACCCTCCCCTTTCGTAGGCCAGCCCATATTGATATACTTTCAGCTTATCTTGTGGCTTGAAACGAGTGATAAATGTATGTATGAATATCGCTTTGTTGTTGAGTAAACTTTACTGTTTGAAGTACTCAGTACATTCATCAGGCTCAGTACAAGCCCGTGCCTAATCTTCATTAGATCAAACAACGAAGAGGCGGTGCAGGTGAGGCAGGGATTGTGGATTTCCAATAGGCTGTCATTTAAGAATGGTTGTCAGCCATCTTGACCTAGAAGACATTTCAAAAGCCCTGGCTAAAGGAGAGGGTGGGGGGAGGAGTGAAGGAGCATAACGGGACTAAACCAGGCGGCAGGTGTTCAAAGCTTCGACCGGGTCAGGAGTCTAGGTGAGAGAAACAAAGACTGACGAGTTCAGCTCATAGCACACAAAGGCGTTTCACTAGGAAGGGGCAGGGAATGGAGCGAGATAAGTCAATACGCTTGATGTTGTTATATGGTTACGGTTCCAATAAAGTGCGTAATCGAGGCATTCTATATAACATACCAATTATTACTTTACGAGAGAGGGGAGATAAGTTTGTATTTTATTTTAAATGGTTGCGTCCCCTATCTTTTAATACGCACACACACACCCCAATAATAACAACTGTTATTTGTGGCAGAACTGTAACAGCGCCACCTCTCGGGCAAGTCACGTTTCTTAGTCTTTGACTCGGTTACTTTGCGGCTGGTGCCTAATGTATGTTTTTTTTACCGTCGGTAATGATGCCACCATATTTGGTGGGAGATGGGTGGGTGTGTGTGGGAGAGCGCGGTATAAAAAAAAGGGGGGGGGGGGGAGCGAAGCGGGAGCAGACGTAGAGAGACAAAAACACGTCTGTACTTGGAATCTTGCGTCGTAGTGAACCAGAGCCAGAATCTATTCCATCTGATGCCATCAAGTGTAGCGGTACAAGACTGTAATACACATGTCGCTTCACACTTTGTCTCACAGATCTGGACCATTAGTGCCGTCGACAACGATATATCGTTGCAATCCCATGTGTGCTAAGTTTGTACATCTAGCTAATTGTCACTAATGGTGTCGTGATAGGAGAATGAGGTGATAAAGGAGCTATCTGATGACCGAATGACAAGTGATAATATAGGGTCTAACTCTAGCACTCTTGTGACGATTGTTCCCGGTCCACAAGTGTTAGTTCGAATGGAGTGTGTTAATTGACCGGTTTCACTGAGCCATTTAGTTCGATATACTGTATATATTGCCCAGTTTGATATACCCTTCAGTTTACAGTTTAATACAACGAACGTATGATTTAAAATATGTGTTCACTTATTTATCTCATATAATCGTTGAATTCTTATCCCATTGTGTTTGTTTCTGCAGGTTTAGATGCTATGGATAATGTTAGTGCTTTACATTAACGCCGAAATTTGGCATGTTTTAATTTCACTCCAAGAAGTCGCACTGCGAAAGTATTGTCTTAATCTCTGTAATGAATAGTTCATCTTAAGACACCTACGCCTTTGCAGTATCCCTCCCCTTCTACAAAACTGGGGCGTAGCTAAGAATTTTCCATCGTTAGGGGGCCCGAGAGACTTGACCTCTTAGGGGGGCCGAGAGACTTGACCTCTTAGGGGGCCCGAGAGGCTTGACCTCTTAGGGGGCCCCTGCATTTTACGTAATATTTAATTTTTGATGTAAAAAAAACCCACTCATTTGGGGATTTTCACATTCTCCCACAACCTAGATACGCCACTACTGACCTCACATCAGTTAAGATAGTAGATCTATGTATGTATCTCAAATCTTCGTGACACTTCTTCTCCTGACATACATTGACCTCGTAACCTTTTCGTTTTAAAAAAAAATGTCGATTCAGGGTCCTGATCAGAATCTAGCGGCCATCAAATAAAGCCTGCAGGAACATGTTGCTATATTGGTAGCCTAGTCTTGTTCCTGCAGTACACATTCAAGTCTCTATCCCCAAGGGATGCACACTGTAAATGCGGGATCAACTTACTGACTAGGTAAGTATATAGATCTAGTTCACGCCATCTGGCAAGCGTTTGGCTCAACAGCTTCCCATCTATAATTATCAACACGTTTGGAGCAAAAGATACAAATTGTGTCCATATCTCAATGTTTTGTGATGAAGTTGAACTGACTAGTTGAGATGCATATTTCTTCAGCGCACAAGTTCTCTGTGTTGCAACACTTCCCATTTCGTCGGTTAAATCTGTACGACGGCAATATTGTGTTTACTTCGCTAGTTTTGACTTATTTTTTTCCCTTTTTAGCATTTTTCTACGTTGCTCCCTGACAGAGCCTCACCTCGATGGGCGATGACCCGATTTTGTTTCTATTTTTAGCACAGGATATTCAGCACAAATGCTAAGCACTAGTCTAAATTTCCTCCGCCAGCCCAGCCAATCACTGACGACGTTACATTCTACCTTACGCGAGGATTCTCACCATTGACTCACCTCAATGGTGTTATTAATAACTTCTTTGTCAAGTTCAGAAAACCCGTTGGACTGGAAGGGGAGCGTAGTAAAGTTGTAAAAAAAAACAAAAAAAAAAAACTTTCCCATTCTAAATAACCACGTCAGTGAATAGAACACTTGCGAACTTCCCAAATATGTCACTAATATCAGGTGACGTGCAAGGTGACATATCGGAAATACAAACTGTTTTACACGGAGAGAATTGGATATGGTAGCAAAGTAAAATAAAGTTCCCCTTTGTATAGACCACAAGGGATATGGTAGTAATGAGATCTTATTCTCTATGTAAAAACAAATCACTAATTCGTTTTCTCACATTTTCATAATTGTCTTAAGAGTGAAGTCCAGGACTCTTGCAAGTCTAGATCTACATGGTCAGCTCTCGCCCCCCCCCCTCCCTGTTTTTTTTTTTTTTTTGTTGTTGTTAAATACATTTTAGGTTTACCATATATTCTGGGTGCTACAATGACATGATTTATTTTTATATTTTGGTTGAGTAATTTATTTATAGTGTGTCATCCACGATGGTTTATGGGCCACCAAATATACGTCTTTCTATTCCTTTGTACTGAGCTGTCCTTTCCATCTTAAGCCAGGCGTTGAGGCTACATAAAATATTGGAATGACTCATTTCTGAGGTCGTCTGCAAATATATATATCTCTACTGTCAGTTCAAATGCTTAGATGGCGTGTTTGATATGTTCTTGTTTCTGTGTCTAGAAAATAGAGTGATAGGACACTTCTTCTTCTTCTTCTTCGTTCTCATTGATTATGTTGGAGTGTTCAGATGAGTAGACCAATACATGAGAAGAAATGCGCAGTGGTTTCCAGATCAGGGAGCTCTCCATATAGTTTCTTTTCTATTGGGGTGATTTGGGGCCAATGTCTTATACGAGCCTCTTGGTATAGAGAGCAGTTTTGGAGGACGTGGTCTGTATTCTCTGGTGATTCTCCACATGGGCAGATTTCACTGGTTCCAATTTTGAGTTTCCGGTACATGTGTTGTCGCATTCTGTTGTGTCCGGTCCTGAGTCGAAAGATTAGACGTTGGTCTTGTCGGGATAGCTTATAGTAAGCGTCATCTTTCTTGTGATTTGGATGAGAGCTCGTCCATTTCTCATTTATTTTATTTACTATTAATTCCTTCAATTCTTCTGGATAGAGTGCAGAGTTTATTAGTGTGTTAATTCTCCCACTCTTGGCGAGTGAGTCAGCCTTCTCATTTCCTTCTAGTTCTATATGAGCTGGGATCCATTGAATTACAGTTTTTTTGCTATTGTTGTTGAGCTTTGTAAGTGCTGTTTTGAGGTTATTAATATATGAGGAATCAGAGATTTGCAGGCTTTGGAGGGTTGTTTTTGCATCAGTTAGTAAGACAATCTGACTGTGTGGGGAACTTGGATGATTTGCTAGGATGGTAGCAGCTAGTGCTAGTGCTTCCCTTTCTGCTCTGTGACTGTCAGAGAGCTCTCCAGTTGCAATGGATTTTTCTAGTTTTCCTCCATCTGGCCATTCGATAAGTATTCCAGCTCCTCCATTTGTGGTGGCTTTGTGGGTTGAGCCATCCGTGTAAACTCTGATCCACTGATTGCTAGGATAATTATTATGTAGAAAACAGTTCACTATTTTCTTGAGCTCTGTTGGTCTGTAATCAGATTTTCTTTTAATGCTTTCAATATGGTCCCTTATAGTAGGAAGAGGGCTTTCGTCCCAGGGTGGGGATTCATTATAGTGTATCGAGGATTCCAGGGTAATATTTTCAAGTTGGTGTTTCTTTTTTAGGTTTAGAGATTCCTGTATGAAATTAGTCCTTTTGAGACGTTTTTTGGTGCCAGTTTTGAGGATTTTTGTTCTGAGTGGGTGCCTCTCCATGGTTTCCAATTTAGTGAATTGGGAAAGGATTTTTATTTCTCTTCTTTCATCCAGAGAGATCAGGGCAGCGGTTTCCTCCATAGCTCTTATGGGTGTTGTTTTGATTGCTCCTGTCATTATCCTTAGACCAATATTTTGAACCTTGTCTATTTTTCTTAGGTTGGTTTGGGCTGCTGAGCCCCATGCTGTGGCACCATATTCTAGTACAGGTCTCACGTAACTGGTATAGGTCTTTTTCAGGATGTTGTGATTTGCTCCCCAATCTGTGCCAGCTAATTTTTTCAAGAGGGATAGTCTCTGGATGCCTTTACTCTGTGTTTTATCTATTTGGCTTTTCCAGGTTAGTCTCGGGTCATAGGTGACTCCAAGGTATGTAGGGCTGTCATTTTTTTCTAAAGCTTCCTTATCTAATTTTAATTTTATTGTTTGCTGTTTTGTTGACAGTGAGAATATGGTATAGGTGGTCTTTTTTGTGTTAATGGACATGCCCCAGTCTTTGGACCAATTATTTAGTATATCGAGAGCATCTTGTAATCGGAATTTCGATGTTCCTACATATTCTTCTGTGCTAATTAAGGCAAGGTCATCTGCATACATGCTGCTTTTAACTTTTCTGGGTAGGTTTTGATTTAGATCGTTTATGAATATTAAGAAAAGTGTTGGGGATAGGACTCCTCCTTGGGGAACACCATTTTTAATACCCACTGTGTGGCTTCTTTGTCCTTGCATGCAAACAAAGGCTTTTCTATTATTTAGATATTCCTTTATCCAGTTGTACATTCTGTGGGATATGTGATGCTGGATTAGTTTGAGCAAGAGACCTTGTTCCCAGACTTTGTCAAATGCTTTTTCTAAGTCAACCCACACAATTGTTGTTGGTTTCTTTTCTTGAAAGCCATCTTCTATTTCTTGTGTGATAAAGGCGATTTGATCTTCTGTTGATCTGCCTTTTCTAAAGCCAGCCTGGGCTTCAGTGAGTAGGTTATTTGACTCAAGGATCCATGTCAGCCTTCTATTTATCACTCTTTCCATCAATTTGCAGGAACAGCTAGTGAGGCTGATGGGGCGGTAGCTATCCAGTTTGTTTCTTGGTTTGCCGTGCTTTAGTATAGGGATCATAATGGCTTTTTTCCAGATGTTTGGAATTCTGCCAGATTTCCAGCTAGCATTGAATATTTGTAGCAGTTTTCTTTTGGCTTGAGGACCCAAATGAAGAAGCATGTCATTAGATATTTTGTCTGGGCCCGGGGCTTGTTTTGGTTTGAGGACTTTTAGGGATTCATCAAGCTCTTTCATTTTAAGATTAGTGGTCATTCCCAAGGAGTAAGCTGGATTGTTTTCTTTAATTCTATCTTGGATTTCTGAGTTTACATCTTTATTTCTACTTTCACTGATTTGTATTTTTCCTACGCTTTGGAAAAACTTAATGAATTCATTTGCTGCTTCTTGGCCTTTCAGGGGTTTGTTGTCCTTTTCTATTACTATAGGAGTTGTTCTGTTTTCTTCCTGGTTGAGACATTTGGCTATACGCCAGAGTTTGTGGCCGTCTCTATCTACGTTTAGCCGTTCTGTTTTTTCATGCCAACTTTTCCTCATGGCGGAAAGGTAATTTTTCCTGAAAACTGCGTTAGCTGCTTTTAGTTTTATGTTATTTTCTGTACAAGGGTTATTTTCTACTGTGTTTCTGGCTTCAATGGTGGCATTGTGGAGTTGTTGAAGGTGATCAGACCAGTTGGGAATATAATCTTTTCTTGCTCCTCTAGGAATTGATTCCTTAGCTGCTAGGAGGATTGCTTTGGAGAAAGCTGAGTATGACTTATTAACCTGATTTGATTTGCAGTTTATTGAAGTTGTGTATAGGTCTGTGAGCTTTGAGAATAGGTGCCAGTTGGCTTTTTTGTAGTTCCATCTGGGGATGGTGGAGTTTTCTGATATTTTGAAGGAGCTATCCATACTGATCAATATGGGTCTGTGGTCACTGGTGGCTAGCTGGTCTGCAACTTCTCTGGTGCACTTTTTGGATAAGTTGTCAGTTGCAAAGGCTAGATCTGGAGTGGTTGATGTTAGCCAGGCTCTTGAGAAAAATGTTGGTTTATCCTCAGGTTTGTTAAGTAGGATAAGTCTGTTCTCTGCTTGCCATTCTTCAATTTCTTCTCCCCTGGCATTTAGGTCTGGGTATCCCCAGCTCTGAGAGTGACTGTTCATATCTCCTAAGATAAGACAGTCTTCTTGGTCAGGTATTTGTATGTGATCAATCTCTATTTCCTTGTCTGGTGGGAAGTAGCAGTTAAAAAGATTAATATTTCCATCCGGAAGAATTAGCTTAGTTCCCATTATTTCTGATTCTGAGGAGCTGGGCATAGTTATGTCTGTGGTAGGGATGTCATTTTTTATGAGGGTGAGGATTCCTCCTTTGGGTCTGATTTCTCTATCTTGTCTGATGCAGGTGTAGCCTCTAATGGAGAAACGAAGATTACTGTTCAAATGAGTTTCTTGGATGCAAGCTACATCTATTTCTTTCTCATGCAGAAATATTTTTAGAGCTTCTTTTTTCTTTTGGATGCCCTCTGCGTTCCATTGTAGGATTTTTAAACTTTTGGTCTTGGAGTGTTGGCCAGTAGTATTTACTTTCTTGTCCCTGCTCCTGGCTCCACAGGCAGAGATAGAAGAACCACCAGCTCGCTTGTGTGGGCTCCTTCGAGGCGGAGAGCCCGGCCCCCTACCTGCGCGGCGGGATTCCACAGGCAGGACGCCACATCTATTAGAATCGTTACTGAACTCCAACATAGATGAGGTTGCGTGTCAATATGTTTTGCGCCAGAAGGCCCATTGACTCCGACTTCAGCCTGCTTTTCTTTCTGGGTGTGCTCCCATAGCCTTTGATCATCCAAGATCATCTGCAAGGCAGCAGGTGTTTATTTTCGGAGTTTTCTCTCCTAGATGAACTGCTATCCCTAGCTAACGAGTTTCATCTACCCGGGTTAAGGGTTAGAGCGCCCTATACTCGCTTTTTGCAATCATTTCCCTGGATTTCTGAGATGTTTTTAGTAAATATTCTAACCACTGGAATACTTCACCTCATCCTCCATGACTGCAAACCAGTTGGTCCGCGGCTGTTTATTTGCTATTCACAGCTAGCCCTTATATCTAAGGGTCTTTCCCCTATCCGCCACCTGGGGACGCGCTTGGTAGAAGGTGGTAGCTCCCCCAAGGATAGGACACTGTATTCTTTCTCTTTCTCCTTTGTTTCACGTTACGCCTGAGTGTGTCTATGGATGGCATTTCCATCAGGCTAAATTAGTGACAAAAAGCAAATGGAATGAATTATTAACATTACGTCCAGTGTATTGTTGGTACGGGCAGCCATTTTAGATGTGTATGTAATCGACTACTTTGATATGTGTTGCAATGGTTCGAGCAACCATTTTAGATGTGTGTGTAATCGATTAATTTAATATGTGTTGCAATGGCTCGAGCAGCCATTTTAGATGTGTGTAATCGACTACTTTAATATGTGTTGCGATGGCTCGAACCATTGAACAATGTACTAGACGTTATGTGTGTGTGTGTTTGTTTATTTACTGGACTCATTCAAATATATGTGTGTGTGTGTGTGTGTGTGTGTCGACCAGAATTGGGCCACGGGGAATGGCGCAGTGTTGAGCATAGACAGCTGTAGACATTCGCGTGAGCACTGGTGGACAACAGACATTGGTGGGCTTGAAAAGACCGGGTACGCTATTCTGCCTCAACGTGACACTCAGGCGGAAACGTTAATTTCAGGGAGTGATTAGCCTAAATGGCTATGAAAACAAAACTCCTGTGAGAGTGTCCAAGGGAATGGCGAGAGCTTTCCCATTGCATAGTGCTGAGTTGAAAGAGAGCTTCCACGTCCCTGTCGATAATCCGTGCGCCGTTCTTCAAGGGACCGTTACGCCAATGGCGAGTCCTGCCCGGTTAGCTTGGTACAACATAGGAAAATGGTAGCACGACCATGTCCAGACTTAGGATTGGCCACACCTACATCACGCACTCTTTTGTGCTGAAGAAAGAAGAGCCCCCACTTTGTGAGTATTGTGACTCTCGCCTCACCGTGGAACATATCCTCATCGACTGCCCCAGATACCAGGATGTCAGGGAAAAATATTTTAGAGCCACTAATTTAAAAACACTATTCAATAATGTCGACCCTCGGAAGGTACTGGGCTTTATCCGGGAAGTGGGGTTGTCTACGAAAATCTGATTTATGAATTCTGTAGACATGCACTATTTACATTAGATTTTTACCAAATTATTAAATTTTTACTACCTCTACAATTTTAACTGTGAATAGACCTTGATTTTAATGATTTGACTGTATGGAATTTGGCCTTTGTTGTGTGGAGGGAGAGTGGCCCTTGAGGGACTGCAGGCACGACATGGCCTTAATTGTGCCGATGTGCCCAAAATCACAAATCACAAAATCACAAATCACAACAGACATTGGTGGGTTTGAAAAGACCGGGTACGCTATTCTGCCTCAACGTGACACTCAGGCGGAAACGTTAATTTCAGGGAGTGATTAGCCTAAATGGCTATGAAAACAAAACTCCTGTGAGAGTGCCCAAGGGAATGGCGAGAGCTTTCCCATTGCATAGTGCTGAGTTGAAAGAGAGCTTCCACGTCCCTGTCGATAATCCGTGCGCCGTTCTTCAAGGGACCGTTACGCCAATGGCGAGTCCTGCCCGGTTAGCTTGGTACAACATAGGAAAATAGAGGTTTCCGGTGTACTCGGCCTTCGGCCATGCATTCTAGTCCATGCGCCCGGAGTGCCAGATATATCGGAAATAGCAATGCTTTACATAGGCATTGACTTGGACCTCTTCCAGACAGAACGGTTTTTCAAGCAGACTTACAAGCCTAGAGCTCCAAGAGCCTTCGTCTCAGCTCTTTTAACAATCAAATGGATTAGAACAGAGCGGATAAGAAGTGGGTTGAGTGCATTCCTCCTGACTTTTAGAACTCGGAGACAAGCTTATAGATAAATAAAATATAATGTCTGCGATATATCGTTATGCTTGCCATGACCTAAATCGTCAGCCTTTGTTGAATGTTCGGACACAGAGAATGTTCCTGAAACACTTGTCCACTAACCAGGCCATAAAGGATATAACTTTCATTCTTGTGATAGCCATTCGCAAAGTTTATCTTCACAGCCTTCACCTTTGACCACCACACTCACACACCCTGCCTACAAACTCAAGCAAACTTTGGCCAGCAGCGTGTACACGAGCCCTCCCCCCCCCCTACACACACGACCTTGGTTCATGATGACACTGGCATGTTTCGCTTGTCAGCTACAAGTCAGTGTGACATTTCACAGCTTCCTGGCAATAGGCGATACTGGCGACGGACAGAACTGAACACAACCCAGCACACTTTGTTCTCTTTCCTTTCCCCAACGTTCCGAAGTCATCGTTGTTACTTTTGACTTTGTGTTCTTGATCTTGGAATTTCCGATTCGCTTGACGTTTTTTTTTTTTTTTCATAGGCTTTCGGAAGGCAGATTTATTTCCCCCCCCCCCCCCAAAAAAAAAAACAACAAACAACAACACACTATTAGATCAAAACTGTTGAGTTCATAATGTTGACACAGTTGGATCAATAAAACTATACCCCAAATGAAACTTTAACCGACAGGACATGTATGCAGAAAACTACCATAGGAGGTACTGATGTCTACCTTCCTTCTGTCCCAACCCCCACTTTTTTTCGTTCCCCGGCCATCGGCTTGTGTATTCTCTTTTATGGTTTTGTTTTCCATGTTAGTGTCTGGACACGATTCCCCCCCCCCCCCCCCCCCCC
>JAZGLO010004922.1:0-25956 GCA_036873155.1 Biomphalaria sudanica | reverse complement strand
CATTTCAATTTGATAGCAGATAAAATGTGATACATACGAATGTCAAGTATTGTTCATTATAATCCTCTAGGAAAGTCTAATATCAATCATGTGTACAAATTTTACCAAACTTAATAGAGTAATAAGTGTATGTTGGAAGATAACACCTTGTAACTTACTAACTAGAAATTGCTTATCAAACAGTGGATTGGTATCACGAATGGTGGAATCCACTATCATACTAGCGGTAAGCTTTAAATTGAAACTTTAAATCCTGCAGTAGAGGCTTTCATTTAAAAGATAATCACAGTTATCCTCCTTTGTTTTTATTTTGAATTTTAAGAAACTGAAAGTTATATATCTTTTAGTTTTATTTTTTAATTTTAAAAAAATAGAAAATCATAGTAATTGACGGGTTCCGTCAAATTGGGATATTTCCGACGCTCGGGATTAAAAGTTGAATAAGATGATACTAGATAACTAGAAGAGTAGTTACATTTATATGATATCTTTCTATATCTCACTAAAACAGGGTCTCATACAATTAAAACTAGAGAACATCAAATGAAACGCTTCAAAATGTGATCTGCTACTCATTATTTCATTATTTCAGTGGCCTTTTAAAAAAATCTGAGACAATGACATAAAACATAGACATCTAAAATCTGATATTTAGAGTGATACGTCGAGCTCAACGAGCTACTATTTAGGTTTACACTAGCAGTTGACATTTAAGATTTCATTCCTATTCCTCACCTATAGCAGTGTGTAGGTATATCAAATATATTCACGTTCAATGATAGTATTGGAATTTACAGCAAAGCAAAAAGCTGTCCGTATGAAATCTTAGATTGTAACACATTCCGTCAAAGTAGACAGTTTCAGCATCCCCACTTTACTTTCGCATCAACCCAGGCTATCATTAAACTTAAAACCCATCAACCCAAGACTATCAAACTTAAAACCCATCAACCTAGGCTATCATTAAACTTAAAAATTATAGTTAAGTTAACATCCTGTACAATCCTGAGCACACCATAGACTCCCGTCTTACATACGTAGGTTATGAGAACATAAGTATTGTAAAAATTAATAAAAATACAGTTTAATGCTTAACTATTCATATCCTTTAGAGATGGTGTCACAAAATATGTAGCAAGCAACTGGTTCTGCGTGAGTATACTGCTGTCATTCTTAATACCCGGGTCTTGAAGACAAAGTCGAACACATCAGGGGTGGACAGCATCGTTGCAAGGGCTGGATATGGCCCGCAGGTCGTAGTTATGGCTATCACTGCTTAGAATTAATGTCCTCTGTATACAAAACAATGTGATTTATAAAGTAGTAGCAAGAACCCGTCAAAACACGGACTGCTCAGAATAAAATGTAACTTTTTATCTGGACTCTCTAAAAAAAAAAAAAAGCAGCGAGGCTAAGTGGTCAAAAGTTTGGCTTCCTAATCGAGAAGTTCAGGTGAACTGTGTGTTTGTGATGAGCAGGCATAAATATTCAAATATCATACAGCAAAAACTAAAGGTGATCAACAGAACTGTATTGAGAGCATTGCCATTAGCTAGGACTACGCCTCGAGTATTGTTCAATGTTCCCTGATGTACTTTTACATGACACTCTCTTCATGGCTTCTAAAAACTGAAGGAAAAAGTGAGGGGGTGGAAGTCGGCGCATTCACGAAACTGTCAGAGAAGTTGATAGAATGTAACGCGAATGTCGTGGGTTCGATCCCCTTACAAACAATTTGTTTTTCCAAAGACGATCCGATAAGACATTTCTTATCAAATCCGTAAAAATTGTATTTGAACTTAAAGTAGGACTTGGTTTTTTAAAGAAAAAATATACTGTCGAAAAATTAATGCTGCGTTTGGCGACATGCTCGGTTGGAATTAAAGATAATAACTATGCAGTAAAGGTTTTCATAAAAAAAAAAAAATCATCCTTCATGTAAAATCAAAAATTTGATCGAGTCCATGCTAAGTAAATCTCACACACTGCGGAAGGTAATATACACTAGAAGTTGGCAGGAGCAAACTAAAAGTTGGCAGGAGCAAACTAAAAGTTGGCAGGAGCAAACTAAAAGTTGGCAGGAGCAAACTAAAAGTTGGCAGGAGCAAACTAAAAGTTGGCAGGAACAAACTAAATGAATCACATGAGTATGTGACGTCTCTATTACGTCCAAGTCAATTCAATTGTTGAACTCGTGTATGTAAAGTTCTTGTCATTGAAATCAAATGATTCATTCATTTTATTGCAAAGTAGTAGCTCTGGCTTTGTAAACAATAGCATTTCAAACATGTACGAAAAGGATTCTACAGACATTTGTTATTTTCCATATTCTGTAAATGGGCTATTTGAAAAACAAATTTTGCAAACTAAAATCAATTTCTATTTGACAAGTGACAGCCAGGAGAATGACCGGGACGACATACCTCTGGGTAAGACAAGCTAAAAGTCTGGTATGAATTACTTAATAAGAAAACACCAGAGAATTGGTAAACTCTAAGTGTTCACTGTCGTCATAGTTGGTTGATATAACATTATCAATACTTTCAGTGAATGGTTTAGTGAAAAAATACTATATACAATACTCTACATACTTACACAATACTATATATGCTTACACAATATTCTACATACACAATATTCAACATAGTATGTTTTAACATGACTTTCACGTTCTTGGAATGTCCGAATGCAAGACTTTTCTGACTGAAGAGTTTAATAATTTCATGTTCAGGAAAATTGTGCACCTCGTCTTCTAAGTGTAGATCTCAATGCGTATCATTGGACTATTAACCAGGAGTCTTTCTCTACATTCGCTTAACCAGGAGTCTTTCTCTACATTCGCTTAACCAGGAGTCTTTCTCTACATTCGCTTAACCAGGAGTCTTTCTCTACATTCGCTTAACCAGGAGTCTTTCTCTACATTCGCTTAACCAGGAGTCTTTCTCTACATTCGCTTAACCAGGAGTCTTTCTCTACATTCGCTTAACCAGGAGTCTTTCTCTGCGAGAAGGGGGGCGGGGTCAGACAAATGTTGTTCATTCATTAATTTTCAAAAGAAAAACAATCACTTCTACTTACAGATCTAGAATCTAGACGTAGTCCATAATTAGATTTACACAAAACTATAAGCAAAGCTAAGATAATCTATTAATAATAAACCTAAATCAACTTTATATTTTATAAACAGTTTATTTATAAATTGAATAATTCCAATGATATACATCCAGGTATTTTAGGCCTTTAAATCTAGACGTAGAAGACAATGTGAAAAATTGTCCTGAACAGTTAACATTAATGTATTAGAAACTATTGAATCAATAAAGCCTTACATTCGGAAATTCACGAACGTATGGTCCTTTCAAAACCAATGTTGGCCATAGATCTAAGTCTAGTACTCAAGCCTAATTTACATTTATTTCTGTTTTGATTTGAAACATGACACAGCGGTCCAACTAGAGTTTTCCCCGTGTGGCAGACAAGGAGCTAGTCATTCTCTTGTCTCAGCAACATACAGCAACTGTTACATGTATAGAGAACATCGTTACAGTCATGTTTGAGATCAGCTTTTTCTAGGTTCCTGAAGGTTCCATGAAGTTCTGACTTGAATAGAGGAATTGTAAAAAATAGAGTAAATAGGCCGATATCGGATGTGCTCAAAACAAATCAAGTTTTATTTCGCATTCTTCCAAACATGAAAAAAAAAATCTCAATAAAAAAAAAAGAAATATTGGAGGAAAAATACGATTTTTTTTGGTCAGAAAAAAAATGGATCAGAAGAAACTTTAGGAATTGAAAAATATTTTTTGAAAATTCACATCACCGTGTTACTGTAACAAATCTTCTGATCCTCTCCCCGCCCACCTCATGTAACAAATCTTCTGATCCTCTCCCCGCCCACCTCATGTAACAAATCTTCTGATCCTCTCCCCGCCCACCTCATGTAACAAATCTTCTGATCCTCTCCCCGCCACCTCATGTAACAAATCTTCTGATCCTCTCCCCGCCCACCTCATGTAACAAATCTTCTGATCCTCTCCTCGCCCAACTCATGTAACGAATCTTCTGATCCTCTCCCCGCCCACCTCATGTAACAAATCTTCTGATCCTCTCCCCGCCCACCTCATGTAACAAATCTTCTGATCCTCTCCCCGCCCACCTCATGTAACAAATCTTCTGATCCTCTCCCCGCCCACCTCATGTAACAAATCTTCTGATCCTCTCCCCGCCCACCTCATGTAACAAATCTTCTGATCCTCTCCCCGCCCACCTCATGTAACAAATTCTTCTGATCCTCTCCCCGCCCACCTCATGTAACAAATCTTCTGATCCTCTCCCCGCCCACCTCATGTAACAAATCTTCTGATCCTCTCCCGCCACCTCATGTAACAAATCTTCTGATCCTCTCCCCGCCCACCTCATGTAACAAATCTTCTGATCCTCTCCCCGCCCACCTCATGTAACAAATCTTCTGATCCTCTCCTGATCCTCTCCCCGCCACCTCATGTAACAAATCTTCTGATCCTCTCCCCGCCCACCTCATGTAACAAATCTTCTGATCCTCTCCCCGCCCACCTCATGTAACAAATCTTCTGATCCTCTCCCCGCCCACCTCATGTAACAAATCTTCTGATCCTCTCCCCGCCCACCTCATGTAACAAATCTTCTGATCCTCTCCCCGCCCACCTCATGTAACAAATCTTCTGATCCTCTCCCCGCCCACCTCATGTAACAAATCTTCTGATCCTCTCCCCGCCCACCTCATGTAACAAATTTCTATACCCGCCCTTTCTCCATATAGTCCTTACGTAATATCCCAACGTCCCCAAGGTAATGTCGGGGAAACTCCGCCTTCACCGCGAACCGCCAGCCTGAGGTCAAAGACCTAGCCCCCCCCCCCCCCCCCAATGACATTTACCGTTATGCGATGAGTTAAGTGGATGAACCTTCTTTCACTCTCGGATTCATGTGGTCACGTGGTTATCTTGCCGTCGATCATTTTTTCTCTCGCTTGTCATGAGAGTAATGGGGACAGTGCGAAGTGACGCTGAATTTGTTCACAGTGCGAAGTGACGCTGAATTTGTTCACAGTGCGAAGTGACGCTGAATTTGTTCACAGTGCGAAGTGACGCTGAATTTGTTCACAGTGCGAAGTGATGCTGAATTTGTTCACAGTGCGAAGTGACGCTGAATTTGTTCACAGTGCGAAGTGACGCTGAATTTGTTCACAGTGCGAAGTGACGCTGAATTTGTTCACAGTGCGAAGTGACGCTGAATTTGTTCACAGCGAGAAGTGACGCTGAACTTGTTCACAGTGAGAAGTAACGCTGAATTTGTTCACAGTGAGAAGTGACACTGAACTTCAAACCCTGCCCGCTCCCATCCCTCGTCGTCCTACGGGAGGTTTGGACTACAACTCTGAAGGAACATCCGAAACATGTAAAACAACAAACATTCTAAACTAGACCAAGAAATTCTAGATCTAGATTCTATAATGATTTTAATTAGAACTTAAATCTAAATCTAGTTTTAAAAATCTAGCTCGTGTAAGAAAAATAATCTAGATCTAGTGTAAAAAATCTAGCTCTAGTGTAAAAAAATCTAGATCTAGTGTAAAAAATCTAGATTAGATCTAAATCTATTATGTCTTTTTAAAATGCGAGTCACATTACGAGGTTTAATAAACATTACTATACCGAGTTGTTTTAGCATTTAAAGAATTTATTCCATATGACGTCAAAGGAAAAAAATCCACTACGTCACACGGCCTAGTTAGACTAAAAATGTCATCTATACGAGCAGCTTCTCGAGGGATCATAGACATTGGTGCACCGAGTGAGTTCTTTTAGCATTTCATTTCATGGGCTAGTTAGACTTAATATATATATATATTAATATATATATATAAGGATTAAAGACGCTTTTTTGTGTGTGTTTTGTCTGTCAGTTTGTCTGTCCGTTATGTTAATAGCGAGAAAAAAAGACAAAAAGCTATTGAAAATCTGATTAAAATTAATTTCCCTTCCGAAACATCGCATTAGTTTTAAGTTTCTATTATAGATTGTTCCGGATGTTTATATATTTATAGTGAGAGAAAAAAAAAAAGAATTCCAGATTTATCAAATGCCGTAAATTAAATTTCTGGGATGGTCTGTTATGAAAATTAGATGTACCATTCCCTTATGGAGATTTTATCAAACCATACTTTGGTGTTAGGAAGTTGTTTTCCTTAAAAATCAGAGCATAATATTAACGATAATTAGATTTTTTAACGTTTTAGATAGAAAGTTAAATTTAGTGTAAGAGAGAAGTGTGATTTTACATAAACAGAGTTAAACTATTTTTCATAAAAAATCCGGAAAAATCCAGAAAATTATTTGTTTTATTTATTATAAGAAAATTAAGGTAATGTAGGTCGATTTCTTTTCGAAACAAAATCCGGAACATTCTTTACCGATTAAACAACTTTTATTATGTTTCGGCAAGAAAATTAACTGTAAAAAAAGTCTAAAAATTTATTTTCAATAATCGTTTCTAGTAAATTACTTTCTTATTTTAAAATCCTGAATAGCCTATTGTCCATATTTTTGAAAAAAATATAATTATTTGACATAAATTTGTTTTTTATAAAACAATGTCCGGAACAACTTTATAGTTAATGAAATATAAATCAGTATAGATATTTTTATTTAGCATTTATATGCTATTTACATTAAAAAACCGGAACAATACATTAAAGATCATGTGTTTCTTGCAACGTTTAAGCATGGAAATAAAATCTACTATAACTTAGAAGAGCAAACAAATATTCATTGGCATTGATTTGTTTTTCACAAAACATCCGGAACAATCTATTATAGATACTTTAAACTATTGCAATATTTCTGAAAAAAAAATTAAAGGTTAAATCAGATTTACAATAGCCTCTAGTGTTATTTGTTAATCTAAGAAAACGGCCACCCGCTCCATCAGAACTACGCCAGGTCGTCGCGAAATGGGCGACTGCTGTTAATCAAAACAAGAACGGAGCGGTACAAAAACTCGTTCGTACCTCACTCGGTCAGACTCTATCACCGCCACTCATTGATCAGGGAACATGAAAGGCACCAAGATACCTGTGTGTAGTCGCTGAATGAACTCTGTTGTATTTGTGTGTATTTTTCTGTTGTGTTGTCTTTATATGACAAAAGAGTCCTTGTAATCACAACAAATTTCCATAAGGATCAATAAAGCAGTCTTAGTCTTAGTCGTGACGGACAGACCGACCAACAGACAAAACGCACAAAAATAAGCTTCTTTTATTCGGATGGGGGCACTAAACAAAAAAATAAATAAAATCTGATTTTTTAAAAAAGTTTAAGAAATTGGTTTAGCACCTGATCATGTTGCGACATTACGCTACTGCACGAAAGTCGCTGCTTATAAAGTCCATTTTAAAAAATGTGCATGATATTTACATACAAAGTGCATTTTTAGCCTTTATAAACAAACAGAAATGTATTCTTTTAATTTTAGCAGCTAGTTGACCAGAAAAAACATCTTTAAGTATTATTTATATTTGTTGTAAACATTTCCTGTACATTTTATAAATATATTTGACTTAGTGATACTGAAAATACACAAAAATTGTTCATCTTTGTTAGCATATTGTAACATTGCCTCCCTTACATTTACGTAATTGTTTTAGAATTGGTGTATTTTTATGAAAAAATCGCTTGCATAATTAATTTTATAAATTAAACCAAAAAGTAGCCGTTGCACCTAAACTTTACAAGCCAGATTTAATGATGAAATAATTTTTTCATATCTCTTCTAGTTTTCGAGATCTGAGTGTAACAGACGGACAGACAGACAGACAGACGGACATTTTGCACAAACCTAATAGCGGCTTTTTCCCCTTACGGGGGCCGCTAAAAATGAGAGTCCGTGGCATAAGTTATATAGGTTATAGCATAGGTTATATTTTCTTCTACTCTGGAGATCAAGTGGTACATCAGGTCGTCATTGCCAAAACCCAAACATATTTGATCAAGTCCTATAACTGTAAGGGACAAATGTCTGTTGACGTTTTTCAAACAAGATAGAATACATTGATACTCACTCTGGCCTGTATTTATCCACAATGACCTGTATTCATACACTTTAACCTGAATTTGTCCACTTCCAGAGTATTTCTCTACTCTGGCCTGTATTCATCCACAGTGACATGTATTCGTCCTTACTGACCTGTATGCCTCATTTAATGTAGTAGTCAGAAGAGTGCAAAAAGCATAACAAGCAATATTCTAGATTCAAACCCTACGACCTCTGTTTCAGCACGCCAGTTGTCTACATTTCCGCCCCTTCATTTAAATCCTCCTATTCTACATAAATACCCGACGAATCAGCAACATAGTCACGTGGTTCTGGCAGGCGAGTGACAATATATACATATATATTTATTTTTTTCATTACGCTAATTTATTACTTTATTAAAACTTGATACGTAAAACATGTCACGCTTGTAGCAAGTGAAACATTTCCAGTTTGATTTGATGCATTGTCATGTAAATTAAAGATTTATAACTTTAAAAAGTCAATAAGTAATTAATATATTTATAATTAAAGATAGAAAGAGAAAATATCCAAACTATCACGTTATTTACTAGAAGACTAGAATTCTATGGCTTACTGTGACAAGGAAGAAATATACACCAAAGTTTTTTGAAGATATGAAATAGTAATAAAAAATCAAAGATTCCCTACAAATTACAAACTTCATTACAACGAGAGGAAACCAAGAGAAGAATTAACAAGAGAGGAAACCACACACACACACAATAAATGGAGACCAAAACTTTGGCGAGGTCATCCTTGCATCGATATGTACAAATCTCACCCTAACCCATCCCTCAGTCGGTTTCAACGTTGGGTCACCACACATGATCTGTCGACTGTCTTACTCCATTCCTCATTTCTCAATCTGGGGTTTTCATTTTTCAATTGTCCAAAGTTGCTCTCAGCTTAAAAAAAAAACAAAAACAGACTCGCCTTCCATTGTTCTCTTGTGTGCTCCTCTACGGCACTGGCGGATCCAGAACTTTGGAGTGGGGGGGGGCGATTTTTTTCCAAACCCTAACTCTAACGCCCAGTAAACCCTAACCCTATGCATAAACGTGCATACAGCATATATATATATATATATGAGAATAAAATAAAACTGTTTCTCAATCTTCAACGAAAAAAAAACACACAAAAAACAGTCATGTTGAGGCCTTTCTCTTGCAAGCTTGGGGGTCTAAGAGAGCGCTGTAAACTTTCCCAAGAGGGGTTCGCCAAAAGCGTTTTCTTGCATTTTTCACTGCAGAAACGCATTTTCCTGACATCTAACGCTCATTAATTATTAGTGGAGTTCGGGGCGAAGCCCAGACGCCAAAAGCATTTTCTTATATTCTTCACTGCAGAAACGCATTCTCCTGACATCTACAGCATATAATTATTCATCAGTGAGGTTCGGGGCGAAGCCTCGACGCTAAAAGCGTTTTCTGACATTCTTCACAGCAGTAACGCATTCTGTTGACATCTACAGCTTATTATTCTTTCTATTATAAAGTACCTTTTAAAAAATGTGGAAAAATATTCTAATATGAATTTATAGTCCCTTAAAACATTGCAAATAAAACCGATTTGTTCTTTGAAAAGATAAGATACCTCACATATTTAGATTAAGGCTTTGAGAATCGCCGCCGAAAAAAAAAATTCGATAAATAATATTCAATAAAATTCAAGCATAAATTGGGAGTTATAGTCCTAAGTTTATTTAACTAGAAAAATATGAGATAGAGTAAAGGTTGGAAAAAGGCGACTAGGAAAAGATTATCTGGCTTTTGAACTTATCTCAACCGTGATTGTTATATTGAAAAATTTCGTTTGAATTAGGCCTATAACTTTTCCAAAGCAAAGTCTTTCTTAAAATAGTTATGATAAATTTATGTGAAATTACATAAACTCTATCTGGAAAGGGGAAGGGCGGTAAAATGAAAACGATTAATCCTCGCTCCTTTTTATAATTTCTGCTAATGATTGCATTTTGCATTAAAGAATACGGGTTGGGCGACTCGATATAAGAATTTACTTTATAGCCTATATAAATTATATTAGTGACAGATTTTTTATAAGTTTGTAATTTCTTACTATAATACAAAAAGAAAAAGTATTGGTTTGTCCGATGGGGGGAAGGTGAATGGGCCAACATACTAGAAGGGGGGGGGGCGAAATAATAAAAAAATAGGTTGAAATATAAATAATTAGTATATATTATTAACATAAGTAATAAATTCGTATACAAATTGTGTGAATTCTATACTAAAATTCGTCCGTCCGAGTGGGGGGGGGGGATCGCCACTACTCCCTAGACATTCTTTTGGTCCAATTGATGAGAATACTGAGTTAGAGGACAAAGTGAGTCTGTTGGGAGTGTGTGTGTGTGTGTGTAGGTGGATGATTGCGAGCACGAAAAGATGATACCTACATCACTCGGTGTGTGTGTGTGTGTGTGTGTGTGAGAGAGAGAGAGAGAGAGAGAGAGAGAGAGAGAGAGAGAGAGAGAAAGAGAGAGAAAACGTCGCCTACAACTGAACATATTTAGTTCAGGACTAGACAACATCAAAACAATCACAACGTCATGCTGCTTAACTAAGATGTGTAGTGTGCTGAGCTAAGATGAGTAGTGTGCTGAGCTAAGATGTGTAGTGTGCTGAGCTAAGATGTGTAGTGTGCTGAGCTAAGATGTGTAGTGTGCTGAACTAAGAAGTGTAGTGTGCTGAAGTAAGATATGTAGTGTGCTGAGCTAAGATGTGTAGTGTGCTGAGCTAAGATGTGCAGTGTGCTGAAGTAAGATGTGCAGTGTGCTGAGCTAAGATGTGTAGGGTGCTGAGCTAAGATGTGTAGTGTGCTGAAGTAAGATGTGTAGTGTGCTGAACTAAGATGTTAGTGTGCTGAACTAAGATGTGTAGTGTGCTGAGCTAAGATGTGTAGTGTGCTGAAGTAAGATGTGTAGTGTGCTGAGCTAAGATGTGTAGTGTGCTGAACTAAGATGTGTAGTGTGCTTAACTAAGATGTGTAGTGTGCTGAAGTAAGATGTGTAGTGTGCTGAGCTAAGATGTGTAGTGTGCTGAACTAAGATGTGTAGTGTGCTGAGCTAAGATGTGTAGTGTGCTGAACTAAGATGTGTAGTGTGCTGAGCTAAGATGTGTAGTGTGCTGAGCTAAGATGTGTAGTGTGCTGAGCTAAGATGTGTAGTGTGCTGAACTAAGATGTGTAGTGTGCTGAACTAAGTTGTGTAGTGTGCTGAACTAAGATGTGTAGTGTGCTGAACTAAGATGTGTAGTTTGCTGAACTAAGATGTGTAGTTTGCTGAACTAAGATGTGTAGAGTCTGTTAGAGCTTGTACCAGTGAGAACGCGTGAAAGGGAACAAATGTGTACAATTTGACAACCCCACAGGTGTATGGTAGCAACACGTGGTTCTTTTGGAGCGCGGTTGTTAATAGTTCGCTACCTAAACCTTAGTACACGAGAATATTTCTCTTCAGTGACTCTCTTTTAAACATTGGATTATGACATAATAAGACACTCGTGTAGAACAAAGTCACGATTTCTTATCCCATGGCAATATCTAGTTCCGTCCATGTCTACAGCAACAGTTCAAACAGTTTTATTTGCTGTAATGAAATCTAGCTTTTTTTTTTACACGAGTCGTGAGAAAATAATGTGTTTTGAGATCAAGCATTTTGGTTGGGCTAGAAGTTTAAGTCAGAGTAAATATAAGTTGAGATGCAGAACTAATATAAGTTTTGAGGCAGAACTAATATAAGTTTAGTTGCGGAACTAATATAAGTTTAAAGGTAGAGCAAATATAAGTTTAGAGGTAGAACTTGTATAGGTTTAGAGTTGAATTAACTATGTCTGATGGAAATACTTTCTGACAGGACGAGAAAGAACTTCCAAACAACTTCACAAGTTTCCCAATCTCAAACACCAATAAATCTACAACAAACTGAGAGAATTAACTTAACGGGCTCATGGAAAAGTCTAATCAAAGCTGGAGAAAGTAGAACTTCTTTATACGAAAGATTCACTTGCACATTCACAATTCTCAAATTCAGTTTAACAAGTATATATATGCTTTAGCACATTTCGAGCTCACTAACAATGGATGAATTAGTCTAGCGCTTTACAAACCTGGCATCAATAGGTGAGTCCGGGACTTACATTTTAGCACGCATCCACTCTACTGCTCAGGTCGTTCTGTTACTTGAGATTGTAAAACTGAATGTACATTAAAATAACCACAGGGACAGAAAACATTTTCTGCGCTGTTTTTTTTTTCTTTAAACGAACTCCTGGTCGAGTCCTATGCCGCTATTCTCTGAAGTCAGATATAAAAAGTAAACGGACTCGATGAGATTGACTTTTCCAATGTAAACAAATCTAATTAGTGTTTATAATTAATGAGACATTTGTATCTTATACCATCTACATTGCTAGTCCATAGTGTCCACTAAATAGCCAGTATCTAATGACACTCATATCTAGACCAATTTCCACAGAAAAAAAGCATCTCGTGTAACTTTAAATGACTGCGATCATTGTTACCTCGGGACGCCCACTTGTCACATGGGAAACAATCCCCCCCAACTTGCCCAGCCCCACACATGTACTCTAAGGGTGGTGGATAAAAACCTGAGCACACCGAATAATCACCACCAACAAACAGCGAGGATTAGGTTAAATGTCAAAAACAAAAAATGTCAATTTCCATCGTTGAAAACAAACAACAAAGACACGAGTCTAACGTTTCCCATCACTTTCCGACATCCGAGTTTCCCCAATCTTCCACCCATTAGTGAAGAAATAGTGTTGTAGACACTTTAGACTTCACTGATACGTAATAGTGATACGATATCTGGACATTACTCTTTTACATAGATCAACAAGGATTCTCAAGTTTGTAGGCAATTCTAAACCCCATTCAGACGACCTACAAATAGCCTAGTAGAGGCCTTGTACTTTGGTGATTGCTGGACGGCCATATAATGTACACTTTCCCTTTCTAAATACAAACACTCCATTCTAATGTGTGGTATGACTTCCTAGAGTTGAGATACAGCGAATGAAACTGACATCGGAGAGCTTCAAAACGACTCCAATGACGAATGAAGTCTCTAGACTCTATACTATCTAGCGTAGAAGGAAAGGGGAGACTATAGGATGATACATTTAATTACCGCGAACTCCGGTGACTATATCAGCGACTCAGATTTCTTTCAATATCCAGTTGTACAGGTCATCGTGATCCGATGGGGATAATAGATGTACGTGGTGTACACATATGGTTAGTGCTCGTCAAGTAGATTAGATGTAGGGTGTACATATATGGTTAGTGTTCCGTCAAGTAGATTAGATGTAGGGTGTACACATATGGTTAGTGCTCCGTCAAGTAGATTAGATGTAGGGTGTACACATATGGTTAGTGCTCCGTCAAGTAGATTAGATGTAGGGTGTACATATATGGTTAGTGCTCCGTCAAGTAGATTAGATGTAGGGTGTACACATATGGTTAGTGCTCCGTCAAGTAGATTAGATGTAGAGTGTACACATATGGTTAGTGCTCCGTCAAGTAGATTAGATGTAGGGTGTACACATATGGTTAGTGCTGCGTCAAGTAGATTAGATGTAGGGTGTACATATATGGTTAGTGCTGCGTCAAGTAGATTAGATGTAGGGTGTACACATATGGTTAGTGCTCCGTCAAGTAGATTAGATGTAGGGTGTACACATATGGTTAGTGCTCCGTCAAGTAGATTAGATGTAGGGTGTACATATATGGTTAGTGCTCCGTCAAGTAGATTAGATGTAGGGTGTACATATATGGTTAGTGCTCCGTCAAGTAGATTAGATGTAGAGTGTACACATATGGTTAGTGCTCCGTCAAGTAGATTAGATGTAGGGTGTACATCTATGGGATTGCTACTGTTCCCTCATACACAAATTATCAAATCAAATGGCAATATCTTCCTAAAACATTCTCATTCTTAGGTGTTAACAACAACTACTGGCTGGTTAGAAGCTCATTCAAAGAGCAAAGAAACTTACAGTTAACTGGTTCACTTATGTAATGTGCTCAAACAAAGTTGGTTGTTTTCTTTTTCAGTCTACTAGCAGTGGTGGAAAAAAAAGGCAATGTAAAGTATCAATGACGTTTTGTTGGTATTTTATTGCTAAGTAATTTTTGATGATTTTATTTTGATAAAAGCTTTTTTGCTAACATTTTTTATAACTGATATTTAATACATTGAACAAACCTAATTTATTAAGAGATGTGGTGACTGAATGGTAAACGCTGGGCTTCCTCAAAGGGTAGGTGTTGAATCTTGGTGAAGATTTATATATATATATATATATATATCAAGGTCTGAAAGAGTTACTTCACTTAATTTATCAATCTCTACTACAGAACTATCCAGCTACTCTCGACTTCATGGCAAGTGATAAAAGAATTTACATCATACCAAGCCAAAACGATTTCTTACCGCTGAATCACAGCCAGCCTTAGAAAAAACACTAATTCAGACTCTCTGATTTACAAGCAGCTACTATTTCATACTCTCTAATCACAGACAATCCTAGAAACAATATTAATTCATACTCTCTAATCACAGACAATCCTAGAAACAGTATTCATTCATACTCTCTATTCACAAGAAATCCCAGAAACAGTATTAATTCATACTCTCTAATCGCAGACAATCCTAGAAACAGTATTAATTCATACTCTCTAATTGCAGACAATCCCAGAAACAGTATTAATTCATACTCTCTATTCACAAGAAATCCCAGAAACAGTATTAATTCATACTCTCTAATCGCAGACAATCCTAGAAACAGTATTAATTCATACTCTCTAATTGCAGACAATCCCAGAAACAGTATTAATTCATACTCTCTAATCGCAGACAATCCTAGAAACAGTATTAATTCATATTCTTTAATCGCAGACAATCCCAGAAACAGTAATCATTCATACTCTCTAATCGCAGACAATCCCAGAAACAAAATTAATTCATACTCTCTAATCGCAGACAATCCCAGAAACAAAATTAATTCATACTCTCTAATCGCAGACAATCCCAGAAACAGTATTAATTCATTCATACTCTCTAATCACAGACAATCCTAGAAACAATATTCATTCATACTCTCTATTCACAGGCAATCCCAGAAACAGTATTAATTCATAGTCTCTAATCACAGACAATCCCAGAAACAGTATTAATCCATACGTTCTAATCGCAGACAATCCCAGAAACAGTATTAATCCATTCTCTCTAATCGCAGACAATCCCAGAAACAGTATTAATCCATTCTCTCTAATCGCAGACAATCCCAGAAACAGTATTAACCCATACTCTCTAATCGCAGACAATCCCAGAAACAGTATTAATCCATACTCTCTAATCGCAGACAATCCCAGAAACAGTATTAATCCATACTCTCTAATCGCAGATAATGTTAGAAACAATTCTCATTATCTGTCCCTTGACTTTCGTCTAAGTGGTTTTGTGACAGTTTGCGTAACCAAATCCCTCCATGTTTGCAGGTCAATACTAACTCCTATTCTCTACTCCACAGCTAAAGCAGGCAAACAACATTCATTTCAATTCTTCCATCCGCAGCTAACGACACCCAAGCAGTAATTTGGTGACCATGACGAACAGTTGCCTTAGCGTTTACTTTCTGGTCCTCTGCCTTGCCTTGCTTCACATGAGCCAAGCCCAGAACTACCACTTCAGTAACGGCTGGTACGCTGGGAGGAAGAGGTCGGCACCCACTTACCCCAGTCAGTCTCCAATCTTTGACAGTGAAACAGGCTCGTCGTCCATTGATGCCTCTTGTAATATAAGTCCTGAGTCCATTTTCTTAATCAACAAAATATTGCAGGTAAGTTAGTGCCGAGAGTAATTACAAGTTATCTTTTAGAGAGCTACAACAATAATACAAGTTATCTTTTAGAAAGCTACAACAATAATACAAGTTATCTTTTAGAAAGCTACAACAATAATACAAGTTATCTTTTAGAAAGCTACAAGAACAATACAGGTTATATTTTAGAGAGCCACAACAATAATACAAGTTATATTTTAGAGAGCTACACTAGAAATTACAAGTTATCTTTTAGTGAGCTACAACAGAAGTTTCAAGTAAACTTTTAGTGAGCTACAACAGAAGTTTTAAGTTATCTTTTAGCGAGCTATACTTGTGCTACAAAACAACACATTCATTTCAAAATCTAAATTAAAGAAAAGGTTGTTAGATTAATCTCTGCTTTTTTTCGTCCAAGGGTATATTACTCTATAAAATAAATAAGATGCTTTATTTATAAAACTATATTATTAGGAAATGGCATTTCTTTTAAATGGAAATATAAGAATATAGTTATTGACACGCCAAACTTGCTCAGTTAAGGCAAGAGTGACACTTATTTACATCTTCAGTGGAAAGTTTAAGTGATAGATCTGACGTTAAAGTTGTAAGCTGACTTATGAAGATCTAATAGATGCTGCCTCTCTACAAAGATTTTTTAAAAAAAATAATTAGTTATAATAATTTAAAAAGAAGACAAACTTAATCACTCTAAAAGTTGTTGAACTAAAGTTATGCAGCTTTTAGTTTTTCTAAAGCGAAGACGCTGGCCTCAGAGAATAGAAATACTTTAAAAACAAGGTTACAAATACATTTTGTGTGGAAACACAAGCTGAAAATCGGCCCCCGAAGTGGTCCACCCAGACAGGTAAAAAGGATGAAATTCTATCAAAGACAAATGACAGAGAAGAATGGAGAAAAAAGGTTAACAGATCTTGTGTGGTGCACAATCGGTCCAGCAGACCACAGGATGAAAGTGAAGTTAGATGTGAACCTGGCCTAACTGATGACTTATAATGAATATCTAATTGTTTTGTAAAGGGTCAATCTCTTATTCCTCAAGAAAAAAAAACATTTCCGTAAAAAAACAAGGTTACAAAAGACAGTTTGTGTGGTAACACAAACTCAAAATCGGCCCCCGAAGTGGTCCACCCAGGCAGGCTTCAATATTTTCAGAAAGAACATCCGAATGAAATTATATCAAAGACAAATGAGAGATAAGAATGGAGAAAAAAGGTTTAAAGATCTTGTCTAGTGCCCCAACGGTCCCGCAGATCAAAGGATAGGTGAAAATGAATGTAAAGTTAGATGTGAACCTGGCCTAACTAGTTCCTCTTTCAGACCTTATGGTCTATAGGGCAGATGATGTAAAGTTCATCTGTTTTTGTGGCCTACGGTTAACGAGGGTGTCATGTAGCCAGCACAACGACCAACCGCCTTTACTTTTCCCCAACTAATGTCAGGTACCCATTAGAGCTGAGTGGACTCAGAGGCGCCCAAAGATTCCAAAGTTGAAAATCCCAGTCTTCACCAGGATTCGAATCCTGGACCCCCCCCCCCCCCCGGTTCAGAAGCCAAGCGCTTTACCGCTCAGCCACCGCGCCTACCTGATGTCTTATAATTGATCTAATTGTTTTGAAAAGGCTCAATATCTTATTCGAATCCTCAAAAAAAAAAAAATAATAACATATGATTATAATATAGCCAAAAAAAAAAGTTCAGAAAATGAAGTTTACAAGATTACTATTCGTTTTAAATTAGGTCTAACTTATAATGCATACTAATTAGCTTTTTCTCTTTAAAAAACTGCTTGCATAACTGATTTTAAAAATTAGATTTTTCGCTTTCAGAAAAAAAAAAGTAGCCGATGCATCATAACTTTGAATGGTCTAAAATATTGTGATGTCGGATTTTCACTATCTTTTCTAGTTTACGAGATCTAAACGGGACGGACGGACAGACATTTCGCACAAAACTAATGGCTTCTTTTCCACTTTCGGGGGCCGCTAAAAAAAGAATATTTTTTTTTTCCTTTGGTAAAGTGTTCTATAGTGTGTATGATGTACTACAGTTCACGCGATAATATGAAAACCTACTTATTAATTGTTGTTTTAAATCATGTCCAACTTATATGCATACTAAATTGATTTTTTTCTCTTGAAAAAAAACAAAACATTTTTTGTGTGTAAATATAGTAGTATAACAGAACTTTCATAACTAAGCAATACAAATGTAAAAATATATTTTATTGACAAAAATCTACAACCGTTTGCATAAATATGTTAAAAATATGGTAAATGTTCGACTCACCTTCAAAAGAACCTCCCTGTTTGTTTCTATTAATAGTAAATAGTTGTAAAAGTGGTGTATTTTTATGACAAAGCTGCTTGCATAAGTGATTTAAAAAATTAGATTTATCACTATCAGAAAAGAAAAAAAAAGTAGCCGTTGCATCAGAACTTTGAATGGTCTAAAATATTATGATGTCGGATTTTCACTATCTTTTCTAGTTTACGAGATCTAAACGGGACGGACAGACAGACAGGCCACACAAAACTAATGTCGTCTTTTCCCCTTTCGGGGGCCGCTAAAAAAAAAACAACTTTGCTGAATACAATAAATGTCTATTCTCAAAATAATCAAATTTCTGTTCTCAAAACAGTTGTATGACCATTTATTAAAATGTTTTGGCTTTTCCAGAAAAACAAAACAAGCAAAGCTGATAAGTGAATGCATTAAATTGATTGTAATCCATAGAGCTATATATATATATGGACTGGTCAAGGCTTAGACTGGACATTCCCAGTTCTGGAAGATAACAAGAAAGAGCTCGCTATTTCTGTTGTTTCTCGTGTACATAATCTAACAACAGTTGCACAAAGCTGTTGCTGTTTTGTTTTTTTAAATAGTAACGATTTTTTTGTTGTTGCACTTGTTAGCTCCGTAAAATCCCATTTCTAAGCTCCTTCTGTTCTAGCACTAATCCCATTTCTAAGCTCCTTCTGTTGTTGCACTAATTCCATTTCTAAGCTCCTTCTGTTGTAGCACTTATTCCATTTCTAAGCTCCTTCTGTTGTTGCACTAATTCCATTTCTAAGCTCCTTCTGTTGTTGCACTAATTCCATTTCTAAGCTCCTTCTGTTGTTGCACTAATTCCATTTCTAAGCTCCTTCTGTTGTTGAACTAATTCCATTTCTAAGCTCCTTCTGTTGTTGCACTAATTCCATTTCTAAGCTCCTTCTGTTGTAGCACTAATTCCATTTCTAAGCTCCTTCTGTTGTAGCGCTAATTCCATTTCTAAGCTCCTTCTGTTGTAGCACTAATTCCATTTCTAAGCTCCTTCTGTTGTTGCACTAATTCTTATTTGTTTAGTTGGCAACACAGATTTTGTTTTTTAATATAGCGTCCTTGACATTGCTTTTGTTTCTCTATTTATTTAACAATCTCTGACAATCTTCCTTTTTTCATTCTCTCTCTTTTGGTTCTTTTTATTGCTTCTTATTGCTCTATATCGCTCTCTCTCTCTCTTTGTTTGTACCAGGTTACACTATTTTACTGGTTAAAGAATGAGAACCGGGTTACCAACAAACAGACAAGAATAACATTTAAACTACAATTTAAAAAGACTATACCTCCTTTATACAACTAAAAGAGAGATTATTTTGCTCTTAATAACTAATGAATGTTAGCTTTTTTTTTTAAAGGAACATTGTTTAGCCCGCCCCATACCCTCCTCCAGAGAAAAAAAAATTCCTTGTTAATCAAATGTAAAAATCTACTTGACTTAACAATATTCTAACGATAGCCATTTTAGATCTAGGTTTAACAGTCGGAGTGCACAATTTTCCTGAACATTTATTTATTTAACTATTTTTTTTTAGGACAAGGGCCTAGCTGCGGAATACGAAGTCGTAGGCCCTTATGTCTTTCCTAATGTTTTCTAGTTCTCTAGATAAATTGAAATATATTTTTTTTTGTAAACTTTATAACGGTCGAATAAGAGTTATCCCTTTGTGGCCAACGAACTAGTAATTCTTTTCCAAACGATATACAGCGACCGTCACATTTGTAGAAACAATTGTTAAAATGCAAAATTTGTATGAAGTTGAATAGAAGTATTGGAACCTGGATATGGAAATTTGAAAGATTTCAAGATTTTACCGGAAGTCATTAATAAAAAAGTAACATTTATATAGCAGAAGATATAAACCAATTGTCAATTTAGATGTCAGTGCAGCTACAGATGGATAAAAATTATTTGTCCCTGTATATACTGAGAGTATAAAGCATCTCAATACGAGGGGGGAAAAAGTAAAAAAACATTTAAAAAAAAAGGTAGCTGCATTCGGCAGAAGTGCATTCATAATCTGTGTGTTGTGTAATGTGTTTTTAAATGTTCCTAAGGCATTATTTTTATATTTGAGTTCTGGTTTTCATTCGATAAAAATAGTTTTACAAAGTTACCGCTCCCGTATTATAAAAAGGCTATGAGGTATAGTTAATACGCTTTTGTTTTATACATTTAATTAAGAGTCACGGTGTATCTAAATATACATCGTGGAAAACACACACACACACTTTATTTTTAGTATAAGAGTCACGGTGTACCTAGAAATAAATTTTGAAAAAAAAAAAAAAAACAACAACAAACAAACAAACTTGTATTACTTTAAAGATTTATATCATTAAAAGTGTTTCCTTTGTCTACTTGAAACATTGTGCATGCTGGTTTCCTAATGAAAGGCATTTAACATTGTAAGATAGCCTCATAAAACATCATACGTTTCCAAACAAAACGGCCTCACGCACTAAAAGACCTTTCCCTTCCCACAGACTGTCTAAGCCAGTCCTCGACTTCAACATGTCGGTTAGGCTTTATTTTTCTTTTAAAGAATTTTAAATTGTAAATGAATCATTCCCCGGGTTAAAGTTCGTGGAACATCGAAGGATTAAAGACAAGCCAAAAAGTGATCTCAACTAAAACTGTGGTAATGACTAGTCAGACTTTGGTCACATTTCTCATGAACCACAGACATGTTTACATTGGTGTCAAGAAATACACTACACTTACGTAATGAATATAAATAAACAACATATACAGAACAAATTCACGATGAATACGTTATAAATTCACAAAAAATAGGCCGCACTGGGAATGTGTCATTAACGCAGAGAGACCTAATGACCAGATCTACGGCTTCATTAAAGAAAGGAACAAACAATAGGCCGCACTGGGAATGTGTCATTAACGCAGAGAGACCTAATGACCAGATCTACGGCTTCATTAAAGAAAGGAACAAACAATAGGCCGCACTGGGAATGTGTCATTAACGCAGAGAGACCTAATGACCAGATCTACGGCTTCATTAAAGAAAGGAACAAAAAATTAGATATGAAAAAAAATATAATAGAGGTTATATAAGAGAAAGCATCACACGATCCCTGACATATGTCTCAATACTACAAGTTTTAGATCCCCCTTTAAAGCGACAAAAGTTAATTGTGATTCATTTCAACTTGCTCCGAGACTGGGAGAAGTAGAGACAACTTGTTTCAACGAATCCACTGACCGACACCAGACAAAGTGACCAGTTGATCAAAGCTTGGCTCAATACACTGTCTTGATGATGTTCTATTATATTTGGGCTTTTTTTCCCTTCAGTAACGATTTTGCATGGCAAAACTAGATTTCCTTTCAGAAAGATGACAATCTAGAACTACATGGAAAATGCAGTGCAAAGAATTCTATTCCGCCAAAATGTCAGTGCAAAGAATTCTATTCCGCCAAAATGTCAATGCACAAAATTAACATCCCCAAAACCAAATATAGGAAAACAAAATGAGATGACAATTTCCGCGTTTTCTTGTCTGCGTTCAAGACTGTCGAGGTGGCTGTGTAAGAGCTGACCCGAGAGCAGATGCTCTAAATCAATCAAAGAGATGGGAAGCCCATCAGTCGCTCTCAGCCACTTCATGATTGGAGTCAGGGGGGACTCAGTACACAACATGGAGGCCTTGAGTTGCCATTGTCAAGATTGGTGGAGCGTGAGGTTAGAGAGGGAGGGGACGAGGAGCGGCGTCAGGTTTCAAGCGTGATTCTTAAGTCCGTACAGCTGGACCATCAGCCCAGGGCGTCAACAACTAAGATCACCTGCCCAGGCCAGTCACTTCAAAGTCTTGAGAAATTAGTAACAGAAATCGATACAAAAACAAAACACTACAACACGTACGCACTAACATTAATGTAGGGAAAAACGTGGGGGGAGAGGGAACAGGCTTAAACCTACATTTTTTTATTTTTTTTTGTTCACGTTTGTCTCTCTGTGTGTGTGTGTGTGCCTAGACGTCAGAACATTGTAACTCTCTGTGTGTGTGTGTGTGCCTAGACGTCAGAACATTGTAACTCTCTCTGTGTGTGTGTGCCTAGACGTCAGAACATTGAAACTCTCTCCGTGTGTGTGCCTAGACGTCAGAACATTGAAACTCTCTCTATGTGTGTGTGCCTAGACGTCAGAACATTGAAACTCTGTGTGTGTGTGTGTGTGCCTAGACGTCAGAACATTGAAAGTCTGTGTGTGTGTGTGTGTGCCTAGACGTCAGAACATTGAAACTCTGTGTGTGTGTGCCTAGACGTCAGAACATTGAAACTCTGTGTGTGTGTGCCTAGACGTCAGAACATTGAAACTCTGTGTGTGTGTGTGCCTAGACGTCAGAACATTGAAACTCTGTGTGTGTGTGTGTGCCTAGACGTCAGAACATTGAAACTGTGTGTGTGTGTGTGTGCCTAGACGTCAAAACATTGGTCATAAGCAATCACACGAAATCATTGAAAATCATTTTCTCCCCCTTAAATTCGAAAATGCGGGTAAAAACAATCACAACCGGAGCAAGTAATACAAGCTGGTAATCTTGGTCACGTGACTGCTGTCACCAAGTTTTCTTGTTTTAGTCGAACATTTACTAGCTGCTTGGAAACGTATCTCTGCCAATGTGTCCCAAGTTAACAAAACCTTGATAAAACGAACAGAATCAATGACCGCTGCATATCTGTCTAACAGAGACTGTGGTATGGACGTGCACTTCATCTAATGTACTGTTATATGCAATACAAAACTGTAAGAAGCATTTATGCAAATATGATAAAGTTAATTAAAAAGTTGAAATGGTCAATGAAAAGAGTCAAAAGTAGGAACAATTAATGTCAATCACATGTGAACTTTAGATACCAGGTTTTACAGTACTTAATCTGGTCTTAAATAGGCTAAACTAGCGTTAAGAATGCCACAGATTGGAAATTCGTACTGGATCTCGCAAGTAGATCTGTTGGTTAGAGATAAGATGTAATTAGTTAATTGGGGGTAAAAATATATTTTTTTGTGTGTGGAGCTTTTTGATAACAGACGTGTGTTAATGGAGTTAAAACGCTAAATTAGTATTATTATTATTGTTATAACAAGCAGCAGAAAAAAATGATACTTTTAAAAACAAAGAGTATTTAAGGGAGGGAACCGCTAGGTAATGCCGTTTGAAAATTACAAGAATTATCTACCCTTCTGCTATATACAATAAAAGTAATTGATTAGCACTCAATTCGTGTATTATTATCGACTATGAATAATTATTCCAAATTTCATCTTGAATGAGAAGTGGAGATAAAAACGTGTCCAAACGTAATACGTCGACTAAATCCATATACACATCTTTCATTAAGTAGCATTTTTTCCCCTTATTTCAAAATCAAACAAAATAAATAATTAATCAGCACTAATTAACTAATTGTTTAATTTTGTTGATTGATGGTCTTGTAGTCAGCTTTAATAAACAATTGTGTAAAGTTTTAACTTCATCCGAGAATAGCAAATGGGAGAATGAACAGACAGAAGGAGTTGATATGAACATGTTCATACTTTTAAACAGACAGAAGGAGTTGATATGAACATGTTCATACTTTTAAACAGACAGATGGAGTTGATATGAACATGTTCATACTTTTAAACAGACAGAAGGAGTTGATTTGAACATGTTCATACTTTTAAACAGACAGAAGGAGTTGATTTGAACATGTTCATACTTTTAAACAGACAGAAGAAGTTGATTTGAACATGTTCATACTTTTAAACAGACAGAAGGAGTTGATATGAACATGTTCATACTTTTAAACAGACAGAAGGAGTTGATATGAACATGTTCATACTTTTAAACAGACAGAAGGAGTTGATATGAGCTTTGTAACAAAGAGGAATCAAATAATGCCATGATACATTTCCTAACAGTATTCTCAGAATCTCCAAACAATCAAATAATACAAGTTTAAATTTTTAGAGAACTATCTGTGGTGTATGGAACTGTAAACTTTATCTTCACAAGTCAAGTGTATTTTGTGCAACTAATCTCGGCTTAATGTGGGAGGCATCTTAGTATTCATTTGATGATTACAATATTTAAATCCATAGTGTGTTTAAATGTCAAGGCCATTGTGTAAATCCTTAAGAAATCTGCTAGCAGACATCGCATTTAACCAATGTTTAACAGCTAGACAATCCAAACATTCTAGAAACAGTCTAAAAACGAATAGATCTACTTACGAGATCCCTAACGAATTTCTTAACGTTCGTTTTGTCTGTTTAAAAAACAACACAAGAACGAATATAAAAAAAACTCAGTTATTGAACAAATTGTGTCTCATAAGAACAACTCAAAACTCTGCACATTTTGTTTTCAGGAGGAAGTGGCAAGAATACAAAAGGTGTGTACAGCGGGACCTTCCAGCGGACTCCGGGCATTGCTAGAGGTAAGATACAGAGTCGTCTCTTCTTATAGGTAACAAACAAACAGAGTCTCTTCTTATAGGTAACAAACAAACAGAGTCTCTTCTTATAGGTAACAAACAGAGTCTCTTCTTATAGGTAACAAACAGAGTCTCTTCTTATAGGTAACAAACAGAGTCTCTTCTTATAGGTAACAAACAGAGTCTCTTCTTATAGGTAACAAACAGAGTCTCTTCTTATAGGTAACAAACAAACAGAGTCTCTTCTTATAGGTAACAAACAAACAGAGTCTCTTCTTATAGGTAACAAACAAACAGAGTCTCTTCTTATAGGTAACAAACAAACAGAGTCTCTTCTTATAGGTAACAAACAAACAGAGTCTCTTCTTATAGGTAACAAACAAACAGAGTCTCTTCTTATAGGTAACAAACAGAGTCTCTTCTTATAGGTAACAAACAGAGTCTCTTCTTATAGGTAACAAACAGAGTCTCTTCTTATAGGTAACAAACAGAGTCTCTTCTTATAGGTAACAAACAAACAGAGTCTCTTCTTATAGGTAACAAACAGAGTCTCTTCTTATAGGTAACAAACAGAGTCTCTTCTTATAGGTAACAAACAAACAGAGTCTCTTCTTATAGGTAACAAACAGAGTCTCTTCTTATAGGTAACAAACAAACAGAGTCTCTTCTTATAGGTAACAAACAGAGTCTCTTCTTATAGGTAACAAACAAACAGAGTCTCTTCTTATAGGTAACAAACAGAGTCTCTTCTTATAGGTAACAAACAGAGTCTCTTCTTATAGGTAACAAACAGAGTCTCTTCTTATAGGTAACAAACAAACAGAGTCTCTTCTTATAGGTAACAAACAGAGTCTCTTCTTATAGGTAACAAACAGAGTCTCTTCTTATAGGTAACAAACAAACAGAGTCTCTTCTTATAGGTAACAAACAGAGTCTCTTCTTATAGGTAACAAACAGAGTCTCTTCTTATAGGTAACAAACAAACAGAGTCTCTTCTTATAGGTAACAAACAGAGTCTCTTCTTATAGGTAACAAACAAACAGAGTCTCTTCTTATAGGTAACAAACAGAGTCTCTTCTTATAGGTAACAAACAAACAGAGTCTCTTCTTATAGGTAACAAACAGAGTCTCTTCTTATAGGTAACAAACAAACAGAGTCTCTTCTTATAGGTAACAAACAAACAGAGTCTCTTCTTATAGGTAACAAAC